>JAAALK010000080.1:72461220-72506802 GCA_019279435.1 Zizania palustris
GAGAAACATAATTTGCAGCAAATTCTAATGCAGAATAAGGCCCTGTTTGGAATGGCTGTAGATTTTATAAAAAATAGCTGCAACTGAGATTCTATTTAAATTAGATTAAGTGATAGGTAATGTATTGAGAAGTTAGATGTTTGGCAAAATAGCTTCTTGACCGGTTGTGGGATGGTTGAGAGGTTAGAAATAACTGAAATACCCTAGTCTTCATTCCATATTCTTTAAGAAGTTTTGAACATTTCGTACCACAATAAAATATAATAATATCTAACAGGGGCGAAATAGTTTCGAGGCCTAATGACAAGTAAGTTTTGAGGCCTTTGTAAGGGTGAAGCCCACTCGGCTAGCGAGGCCGATAGCAGGCCTCAACCCCATTATCTCGGGCGAAGCCCACTCTAAAGGCCGCTACGAAGAAGCCACAAGACAAGAAGCTAAATCTCCAAGGTCCACTCTGAGGCCCCCTCCGAGGTCCACTCCAAGGCCCCCTCCGAGGTTCACTCCGAGCCCCCTCTCTGAGTTCCTTTCCAAGATCCTCTCCAAGGCTCCCTACGGCCCCCTCTCCGAGAATTCCTCCAAACCGAATTCTTCGGGCCAAGCTCCAGCACAAAATGTAAAATACCCTAAAACCACTACAGTGTAAAGACCAAAATCTAGGGCTTCTGCCCCTGGTATTGGCAGTTGTACTAGCTTAGACTTATCCTTTTTACCCCTACGAAGCTCTGCAGCTAGGGCCCTATAAGTAGAGGGTAAAATGGACATTTCCTTTAATATTTGCCTATAAAAGTAGGGCACTACCCTTGTAAGAGGGGGGACAACCCCAAAAATAACTATGAACTGAATGTAGGGCTATTATTCTCCAAAGGCGTAAACCAGTATAAAAACCCTCTCTCCTCATATACCCCTATAGAGGTTCACACTCTTCTATACATTATCCACATTACAGAAACATGTTTGTAGCTAAAACAATTGCTACAACAGTTGGCGCCGTCCTGTGGGGATCCTAGTACTAAAAACTAGCGTCTCTATCACTACCTACACCCAGGAGTACACCTATGAAGGAAGTCGAAGGCCTTCAATTCTTCTCTTTTGGTCTCGAAAGCCCTAGGGGCTACGAGGCAAACTTCCCGCTCCACCTCAAAGCCCGTGGTTTCCGGACCTTGTTAGGCCTCCGAAGGTATGTTTAAGATTTTCTCTTATCTAAAACTGAATCCTTGCTTTGCCTTTAGAAATTGAAGCCTTTCTTCGCCTTTAGAAACCGAAGCCTTGCTTCCCCCCTTTAAAAACTGAAGCCCTTCTTCGAGAAGCTACATAGTGCCTCCGGGCCCGTAGCAGTGGAAGTGAAGCTACACAACGCCTCCAGGCCTGTAGCGATAAAAGAAGGATTCCGATCTTGCAACTCAAAGCATCCTGGGACTAGGAGCTTGCAACTCGAAGCAGCCGCGGATTCTGGGCCCTGGCCTGAAGCATCCTAAAAAGAGCCGAAGGTAGCTCAGAGTCGAAGGTGGCTCAGATTCGAAAGTGACTCAATACTCTGGTGTGATCCGCACCATCTTTGCATAAGCCCAAAGCCTCGCTTCGCTTATACTAAAATAAATCCTCGAAGCCTTGCTTTGATAGTCTATGCCGAAGCCCAGCTTCACATTATTAAATAAACTCCAAAGCGTTGCCCCGAACATTTGTCTCAAAGCCCAACTTCGTGTAAAATTATGTCTTGAAGCCCGACTTCGTATAAAATTATGTCTCGAAGCCCTACTTCGCATCACTAAGTAAAATCCGAAGCATCGCTTCAGAACCTCAAACCCTCGCTTCGCTTGTCGCAGTCAGTATCTTTCCTATGCAAGTTAAAAATAAATGAAGCATTCGGAGCCCTAGGGCCAAATGCACCCTCCGCAATTTATGCAGCATTGAGTCAAATCCTTGTGATTGCACGCACCGGCTACGTCGAAGTCCCCAGCCGCTACGTGCAAGGAGGGACCGATAGCCATGCGTTCGGAGTGTGCCTATGCGTACGAAGCGTGGTCCATCATTATTTTGCTTCGAGTCAAGCAATTGAAGCGCATACGAGTTAAGAAGCGGGCGTATGTTCGAAGCCTGTAAGTCGAATAAACTCCTTCGCACTCTAAGATGTATGATTGCACGCACTGTCTATGCTAAAGTCACTAGCCGCTACGTGCAAGGAGGACCAGTAGCCATGCGTGTAGAGTGTGTTTCATTTATTCATATTTGCGAAGTACATTACTATTGTGAGGTGTACAAATACGAAGTGTGTTACAAATATGAAGTGTATTTCAATCGCGAAGTATTCGACACACTTCTATATAAGAATTGCTACGTAAGCGCTAGTCAAAACATAAGTAAAAGCAGGCTCGAGACCCTGAGAAAATCGAACCTCGGCTACTCCTTCGACGAGAGCCCCCTTGGCTATATGAACTCTCATCGGAGCCAGACCTCTTGTGGCCGGTCTGCCCGTGCCTCGAAGCCCGAAGGGCTCTTCTTTCCTCTTGCAGGTCGGCCCAAGTCTGAAGCACAGTGGGCTCCGTATCAAATGCGGAGAAATCCAAGACTTCATCTCCAACTTGTGAAGGTGCACACAAAGGCTGACCACCTTCATCGTTTGAAACTATGTCAAAATCAATTAAGTCTGGTGAAGACGATGAGCTTTGAAGGGGCTCAACCTTCACCGAAGAAAGTACCTCTTCGGCTACCTCCGGTATGACTTCGTCCTTAGGACCCCTCGGTAATTTGAACTGAGGGGGACCTTTGGACCTAGCTACCTCGAGCACTACCTAGTGTTGGTGAAGCTCCTCCGAATCCTCAAGCACTTCGACGTCAATATCCGGAGGCTGAGCCTGGGCAAGTACAAAACACCCCCACATTTTCATTAATAAACTGAAAAGTTCGCTTTACAGCCTACGGCTAAGTATTACAAAATGAATCCTAAAGAGTTCTACACCTTCGGAAGCGGAGGGTTCGATCCCAAAGGAGGGGCCCGTTGCCCGCCCGACGTAAGTGGCTGAGGGCCGCCTCGCATGGTTGATACTTCCAAGGCTCGTGAAGGCAGCGCTAAGCTTCACGGACTTCGGGGCCTGGTGAAGTCAAGCGAGGTCCTCCAAAGGCCACCGATGACACGAAGGTCGCGACTTCGAGGTGTTGGCACCACGCATCATGAAGCAGTTGTAGGACCCCTTGGCCGGCCACTCGCCCCGCGGTCCGCGTGAAGCCCACCAAAGTATACTCCGTAACTTGGGCGTCCGTTTGAATGAACGCAAGCCTATCTCTGATAGGATTCTAGATGCTAAAGACTAGAGTCCAGCAATTGGTCCCCAAGCACTCCAGAACTCCGGTCAAAGCGAAGGTGGCTTCACCACCCCCCCGGAGGAATTCGGCCTCCAGGGCGCGTCTAGCATGGCGGAGCTCAGTGTTCTCCACTGTCAGCTTCTTGATGGCCTCCTTCGAAGCCTGCCTGGAGGTGCGAAGTTCGGCGTTCAGCTCCATCGGCTTCGCACTCCCCTCCTTCGAAGTTCGAAGTGATTGCCTAAGGTCTTCGATTTCAAAGGCCATCTTCGCCGTAGCTTTGCGCTCCTGAACCGCTTTAGCCCTCGATGCTTTGGTTGCGGCTTCAGCTTGCCGACACTATTGAGCAGCCTCAAAAGCTTGGCACCGAAGGCTCTCGATGGTCTCCGTGGCTAGGGCCACCTGACGATCCACGGAGTTTGCGGTCCCATGGACGAGTGTGAAGGCCTGATAAGAGCAAATAAGTTGATCAGAAGTAGGAAAAGCTAAGACATTAATGATGTTGTGTGCGAGACCTCGTTCACCTGAAGAAGAGCCTCTTCTATCATGGCGGTGAGGTCTTTAGGGCAATAACGGCCCAGCTGCATCACCAAGTCATCTCTGACGAGGTCTTCACTAGTCCAGGGCTATCAGGATATCAATTCTCCGGTAGTATGAAAGGCCTCAGCAAAGGCGCCCTAACTTGAAGACGACTCCAGAGCAGGGCTCCGATCATCAATGTCCACAATTTCCACATGGTCTTCCGAAGGATCCAGGAGAGAGGCCTCATCGTGAGCCCCTCAGTCGCCCCCTTCACCCGTGTTGACACGAAAATGCGACACCACACTTGGGTTAGTTTGACGATCCAAAAGCACGTGGATACTTAGGGATAAACCTAAGCGTGACGCGGCAACGACGTCATGTTTCGACAAAACTTTAACAGTTGTAAGGGTAATGGAGTCGCCAGGTAATCAAACTGATATTAAGAAATAAAGTTTAATTAGCCAATGTGAGTAAAGAATAATAAAGCAAACTGGCCAGCCTAAGGACGATTTCTATTTATAGTGAAGGGAGACCGAAGCATCCCAAAGGGGCTTTGGCCTATTGATCGGTCGGACTGGAGTAGGACTCTTGGTCAGATTGACGCCTGCGAAGCGGTCACCAAAGGTGGCTTTGGAGTTCTGGTGTGAAGCGGTCTCCCAGCAGTCAGACCGACGGAGGGTACCCAGTCAGACCAACGGTGAAGCCTCGGTCAGACAGGGGGGCTTCAGTGTCGTGGGGTCTGGTGCGGAGCAGTTTACTACGGAGGGTTCTCGCCGAATAGGGCTTTGGCGTGATGACGAAGAGCGCTCCAGCGCGGGGTGGTTCACTGCGGAGAAGTTCTCGCCGAAGAGGGCTTCAGCTTGATGGCAAAGGGTGTCGAAGAGCGTGCCAACAACAGCCTGACGGCTCGGCGAAGCTAAGGCCTCCAGTGACTTTGCAGATGAATAGCAATCACCCCGAAACTCCTTGGCGATGACTTTGAAGGTAATTCCCCTACAAAATAGTAAAAGATCAAGGGTTACCGTGATTTTGACACGGCGGACGGAGGGCTTTCAGCGCAAACCCACGAAGATGGACATTACCTGGATAATCCTATGGCAAGAAAAGTAGATTGGAAGATAAAAGAATGATTCAAAGCGAGGGCTTTGTGTTGATATGAAATCATTGGTCCTCTTGAATCGGCTTCACCCCTATATTTATAGGGGCTGCTCTCACCTAATTTGAGTAGGATTTTGCTAGGTGGTTAAGATTTGGATAAGCGATCTCACCTAATTTGAGTAGGATTCAGCCAGGTGGTTAAGATTTGGATAAGAGATCAAAAACAGCCGAATTATCCTAATTTGAATAGGACTCTGCCAGCCGGAGTGGGCCTCCGTAGGCCTCGCCAAAGCTAGTCTGCCGGGCCGAAGCCCACAGGCCGCCAAAGGGCCCACTGGGCCGAAGCCTATAGGCCACTGAACGGCCCACACTTCAGGGCTTCGGCCTATGCCGGAGATGGCTTACTTTCAGCCCAAATTACCAAAATTGATATTTCGACAATTTCGACCATTAATGCCAAATTCGAGTGTCAACAACCTGAAGGGTCCTCATCGAACTCTCAACTGCTGCTGCTTCCACTATCTCCAGAGGACACCTCTAGGTCAACATCATCAAGCCTCGCTTCCTCAGCTCCAGTAGCATATACAAGAGAAGAATTTGAACACAAGTTAAGATGGAAGCATGGAGAGAAGGCTAGTCAGGAAGGGTACGTTCATTCTCCTCATCAATAGGAGAGAGTTTCGGGCACTCCGAAGCCACGAAGAGCCCTACCCAATACCTTTTATGGTTTTGCAAAGCTCCGGGCTCCGAGACCACGACGACCATCTCTAGAGCCATAGGCCCCAAGATGACGGCTACCTCCAGCTCCGAGCGCTCGCTCACCTCCATGCTAGGGATACCACGTCTGAAGCCTCCGGAGGATTTCTCGAAGGCTCTGCGAGCTCCAAAGTGCCTTTGGAGTGTCGAGGAATGAGACCTCTAGCTCGTCGTCGTCCACTCTCCTTCACTTCGAATCAGCATCCGAAGGTATTGGATCCATGAGCTCCGAGAGATCCGGTACTTCAACTCCAAGCCGGATCCATACCCGGTTGTGTCGATCCTAGGTCAACACTAGAGCAAGCCTCTAGCTCTGTTCGATCGGTGTTAGAGCCCCCACAACGCGCTTGGCCGCTATGATGGCATCCTCTGGCATCCACACTTCACGTGTGGCTACAATAACGAAGTTCGATGGTAAAAACACTAGAGCGAAGCGTTAAGGAAGCACGAAGACACAAGTCAAGGCCTTATTGAGGTACTTCGAAGATACGTCCTTCAGGCCACCTGCGCCAGAACCTACGAAGAGGGTCTTCGGCCAGAAGCGCCCAAGAAGACTGATACGGAGGGTGATGAACTCTTCGGCAAGATCCCTCATGCTCATCCTCTAGGCCACCCTTCACAACAATCCAACTAGAGTTTTGGAGGTGGCAGAGTCTAGCTCCACTCAGGCTTGGTGGTGGTAGGAGATGAGTGCGTTGGTGCTCCAAAGGGGGGACTCCACGCCAACACTGATATAGAACCAATGTTGGTCCCATCCCGAGTACCAGTGGTCGTCGTTTGTAGCCTTCATCAGAAAAGAATTTGTGAACTCTTTGCGAAGCTGGAAGTTTGCACTCCCTAAGGCCAAGGCCCTCTCCACGCCGTCCCTCTCCATTCTCTTCTTCGGTTGGCAGCTGGCATCATGAAGTTACCTGAAGGCATCCAAACGCCCCTCACATCCTTCGGCCCGCATGGCCCACTCAAAGATTACGAGGTGCTCCACGACATTCGGAGATTGGTGGGGGAGCTCGAAGTTGTGCATCATCAATACTTAAGCAAACATGGCTTAGGCTGGGACCCCGAGCCCAGCTTTGAAGAAGGCCTCAAAGACTACCGCCTCACCGGCCTGAGGCTCGGGAACAACGTCAAACTCCGGTATCTAAATGGATACCTTACCAAAGACCTTCTCGGTCCATAAACTATTGATGGACTCCTCCGTGGACGTCGTCGCCCGCAGCTCTAAAGTTTGCTCAAATTTTCCTGACAGTGGATGAAGGTCAAACTTCTTGAGGCGCTTTGCTGGAGTCTTCGCTGCTACTACCGCAGTCTGGGCTTGAATGGAGTTTGACCCTCTATCGAGGACGAGGGCCTTCTTTGATGAACTCTTCTTTGGCATATCACTAGAGGCTCCTGCCACCAAGGTTAGGGGCTCCGGAGGTTAGGAGGCTAAGGGCTCAAAAGGGAAGGAAGCTAGGGGCTCTAAAGGATGCTATAGGATTTGAAGGAAGAGAGCAAGAGACGAGCGTGTAATGCACCTCGTAGGGCCAAGGGGATTTCATAGGCGGTAAAAAGCCATGGTGCTCCCCTCAGCCACGTCTCTTGTTACCCAGAAACCACCGCCACGGTCTATGACCGGTGGGGCCAAGGTAAAAACCAAAGCGTCACACCCTGCGCGGCAACGGCTCGATTTAAAACTGTTGGCCCCAAGGGTCAGTTAGGCTTCCGAGGGCATCCCATCCGCTCTAGTCGGGCATTTAATATCTGCATGGTTTAAGGCTACCATCTGAAGCCAAGCTCTAAAGGCTTATCATTCGAAGGTATCATTCTACAAGTGTCATTTGCCCCTGGACGCGCGCACCCCTTCACTAAAGAAGGGCTACATACAAGGGGCTAGTGTTGGGCGAAATAGTTTACCCTAACAGGGGCCAAATGACAAGTAAGTTTCGAGGCCACTGTAAGAGTGAAGCCCACTGGGCTAGTGAGGCCGATAGCAGGCTTTAGCCCCGTCATCTTGGGCGAAGCCCACTCTGAAGGTCGTTACGAAGAAGCCACAAGATCAGAAGCTAAATCTCCGAGGTCCACTCCGAGGCCCTCTTCGAGGTCCACTTCGAGGCCCCCTCCAAGGTCCCCTCCGAGGCCCTCTCTGAGGAATTCTCCGAGGACCTCTCTGAGATCCTCTCCAAGGCTCCCTTCCATGACCTCTACGACTCCCTCTGTGAGAATTCATCCAAACAGAAGCCTTCAGGCCAATGCAAGCTCCGGCACAAAATGTAAAATACCCTAAAACCACTATAGTGTAAAGACCAAAACCAGGGGCCCCTACCCCTAGTATTGGCATTTGTACTAGCTTAGACTTATCCTTTTTACCCCTACGAAGCTCTGCAGCTAGGGTCCTATAAGTAGAGGGTAAAATTGACATTTCCTTTAATATTTGCCTATAAAAGTAGGGCACTACCCTTGTAAGAGGGGGGACAACCCCAAAAATAACTATGAACTAGATGTAAGGATATTATCTTCCAAAGAGGCCTGAACCAGTATAAAAACCCTCTCTCCTCAAGGACCCCTATAGAGGTTCACGCTTTTCTATACAGTATCCACATTATAGAAACCTGTTTGTAGCTAAAACAATTGCTACAACAATAACAACCTACATGACACCATCCATAATATATTTTACAATATAAAAATTCATAAGTATAACCTTTAACCTTATATGAAATATTTATTTTTTACATTTGAGTTTTTATACCATTGAACAATCAAACCACTGAATCAGTGGGCAATAATCATGCTCCCATAGATGCTTCTATACATATAAAGGAAAACATACCATTCTCCATGGACTGAACATTTGAGTTTGTATACCACTGAAAAGGCAAACCAGTTATACTAGAAGCAGGAAATGCATTATAAAAGGAATATATTATTTCAAAGCAAGAAATATCGAAAACATCTTATGTTAGTTGTCATGTTAAATTGTGTGAACTGAATATTCAGAATTCTACATTGTGTACATATCTTGGGTACATATTTGCACTTATGTGTGCAACTTTGGCTTGAGTATGGAATCAACCACTCCTAAACATAATAATTTTATTAAGGATTTAGTTTCTCTTTGGCTATCTCTTCATCTGGACCAGTCATTGCCACTCCTCAACAATATTTATCATTTATGTTACAATATAATCTTGTTCGTGCACACTACCACAAAAACGGTCTTTAGTGACGTAGCTTTAGTGATGGGAAAAAGATGCGCGTGAGTAATACACTTTTGGTGATGGGTTAATTCACACACATTAGTAACACTGCCTTATTAGGCCCTGTTTGGAAATACAGTTTTTAGAAACTACAGTATTTTAAAAACTATACTATGCTACATCCATGATAATATTATAGTTTATAATACTACAATTTTGGAAGAAGGGTGAGAAACCAAGGGTTGGTTTCGGAGTCTGTGATGAGTGATTGACAGATTTTACCCTCTAATTCGAAGGGGTCCCTCCGAAGGGGTTCGGAGGTTGGTTCTCCGAAGGTGTTCGAAGGCTGGTTCTCCGAAGGTGTTTGGAGGCTGTTTCATCGAACGGTTCGATGGGTCTCGTTGCTGCAGCTGTTGCAGCGAAGTGTGCTTGTCGGAGGGGTCCGACAGTACACGATGACTAGGTTGTACCGAAGGGTTCGGTACTTTGGGTGGTACACCGGAGTGTGTATCGGAGGTTGTTACCCGGAGAGGTCTCCAGGGTACCGGAAACACTTGTTTGTCTGTCTGTGGTGCGCAGGTGACTTCGGAGGCGTCGGACGGTTCGTAGCAAGTGAACCTGGGTCAAGCGGGAGGCTTGATGCCAGGGGAGCAGGGAGCTCCGTCACGAAGGCCGCGAAGGGGTCGAGGTCGGACCTCGGGTCGAGGTGCGCCAGGAGAAGGCAGTAAGTGCGGAGCGTGGCTTCGGGTGAAGGTACTCCAAGACGAAGTCCTCGGAGGCGAGGAACTTCGAAGGGTACTCCTAATGGAGTGACTTCAGAGTATGGTCGATCAAGTCCTCAGCAATGAGGCAAGGTGTTCGAAGTGTGCTTCGGAGGGAGACACTCGAAGGTATACCCGACGAAGGTCTCAGAAGTCGAGGTGCATCGAAGGCATGGTCCGGGTGAGGATCGTCGAGGAGTGTGCTCGGGGAGAGACACTGCGACAAAGTGCTCATGGAATGTTTCATGCGGAGGCCTTGGACGAAGGAGTGACTTCGAAGGGTGGTACTCCGAAGGTGGGGCTTTGGAGTGAGGCTGGCTTCGGAGTGAAGCTTACTTCGGAGCGAGGCAGACTCCGTAGTGAGGCTGGCTTCGGAGTGAGACTGACTTGAGGTACTTTGGCCATGCATGGCCTCGGTACACGGACTGACGGAGTTCGAGCTGGGAGAAGCTACGAAGCCGTGGTGGTCCACTCGGAAGATGTTGGTGCGAAGGCCCAAGGGCTTTGACGGCTTCAGCTCAAAACCGTCACTGTATCGAAGGCTGTCTTCGGTGAAGCGAAGGCCGTCAGGCTCAAGGCTTCTCACCAAAGCTACCGCACCCCTCGCGTGTGAAGGGGGGCTTTAGAAGGGTCCAAAACTGCAATGGCTCATAGCGTCTGCTCTGCAAAAGCTGGTACTATCCCCTCTGCGAAGCTGACAAAAGATGCCTCCAAATAAAGTAGACTACCATTTGTACCCCCTGTTATGATGAGACAAAACCAGTGTAAACCCTAGGGGTAAAGTAGTCTATTCACAGGGCTGAATAGTGCCTATAAATAGTGGAGGCTAGCTAGGTCACATCAACACTTTGAGCAGTCATTTTTGAGCTCCTGTGCTAGCCGGCACATACCTTGTATTCATCCTGTGAGTTCATTTTGTGTTCCCTGTTCAAGCAATGAAGCTTTTATTCTATTTTCATTTTCTGCTTGAACTTGTATGCATACTTCTCTGCATGCTTCGATTTCTCTGTACTCCATTTTCTTGTGAGTTTTTCTAGAGAGGTGTGTGAGAAGCCTGTTCGAGCGAAGTGTGTTCGAGAGAAGTGTGTTTTTCATTGTCTGTTCGCTCTGTGTAAACTAGAGGCTAGACCTCTCTGATTACTAGCGAAGCACTGGTCTTGGCTTAGATCGAAGCCCATTTTTCTTCCCTTGTAGAACTCCTCAGCGAAGTCTGTTTAGTGTGCGTTTAGATCTTCGAAGTACGAAGCCCAGCACCAGTTGCTGTCGCTGAGTATTTGTTCGAAGCCCACAGAGGGAAGTCTGCTCTTGCGAAGTCTTTAGTGCGAAGCCTGCTCGAAGGCACCCAGTGTGCGCAGCCTGCACTTACTTAGCAAAGCTGATTGAGGTCCTCAGAGGGAAGTCCGCTCTTGCGAAGGGTGAAGTGCAAAGCCTGCAGGAAGGCACTCTGTGTGCGGAGGCTGCACTGACTTAGCAAAAGCTAAATTTTTGGGGTTGTAGGTGGAGCGAAGTCTTCTTGGCTTCGAACTTTTGCTCCTTGCGAAGCCTGTGTTCAGAGCTATGAAATACCTCCAAACCAGAACTTCGAAGGGTGTGTTCGAAGCCTGTTCCGCAGAAGACAGAAGTAAAACAGAAGGCTATTTTTAGTCTAATGTTTTAAAAGCTCCCATTCACCCCCCTCTTGTCGCCGTTTCCGGTCCAACAATTGGTATCAGAGCAAGGTTAAGATCACTAGTTGACCTTAACTGGTTTTGTGATCTGTTGGCGACATGGACAAAGTTAGTAAAATTCCTCTGTTCGATGGGACAAACTTTGTATACTGGAAGGTGCGCATGGAGGCTTACTTGCTAAGACAAGGAAATG
This sequence comes from Zizania palustris, assembly GCA_019279435.1. Taxonomy (NCBI): domain Eukaryota; kingdom Viridiplantae; phylum Streptophyta; class Magnoliopsida; order Poales; family Poaceae; genus Zizania; species Zizania palustris. The sequence goes on from JAAALK010000080.1 coordinate 72,472,691, forward strand.
CAATTTGGGAGATTGTGGACTCACAATACTCCATCCCTGAAACTCGCACCTCTCAAACAGAGAAGGATCAGTATAATGCCAACTCCAAGGCAAGAAATATACTGTTCATTGGTTTGAGCCGGAGTGAGTTTGATAGGGTGCAGAACCTTAGGAAAGCTAGGGAAATTTGGACAACACTCACTGTTTTTCATGAGGGCTCTACTCAGATTAAGGCTAGGCACCAAAGCTATTTGTGCAGGCACCTGGTGAATCTATAGATGCCATGTTTTCTCGCTTTGATGCGATAGTGAGTAACTTGCGGTCCAACGGGACGCTTGCTTACAATGATCGTGATAGGGCTATCAAGCTTCTCTATGCTCTCGATTGTAGCATATGGGAAGTGAAGATATCCAGCATTGAGGAGTCCGCAGGTTATGACACATTGACCTGTGATGAGCTCTTCAGCAAGCTGAAGTCCACAGAGATTGCCAAGGCATCTCTTGCAGTGCATAGGAACTCTTTGCCACAGCCATTGGCACTATTTTCTAGCACTAGCCGTAGCACCACTACAGAACCAAGCACATCTAGCACTTGTGTTTTTGTAGATGGTTTGGCTTTGTCCTCCCTGGTCTCCGTCACTAAGGAGCAGGTGGATACTCTGGATGATGATGAGCTTGCTCTTATTGCCAAAAGGTTCACCCGTTTTCACCATGAGAGACGAGATCAGAGGAGAAGTGGTTTTAGTGGTTGTTTTGAGTGTGGCGACACTTCTCACATCAAGGCCAATTGCCCTAAACATCAAGCGTTTTGTGAAGGTCAAGCGCGGCAAGGTGGCTAAGAGGGTAGCCAAAGCCGCTTCTTGAGCATTTGTTGCTGCTCTCAGCGACATCGACACTTCCTCAACTGAGGAGTCCAGCTCTGATGAGGAGGAGTCCCCAAGGAAGGAGGAGAAGAAGGACAAGAAGGGACGAGATTTCACCGGCCTTTGCTTCATGGCCGACAGCGATCACATCGACGATGAGCTTGACTCATCTGAGGTACCTCTATCCTATGACTAGCTTTCAATTAAACTAGATGAGCTGAATGAAGTGGTTCTTGGTCAGGATAGATTACTTGTGCAAGCCGCTAGAGATAGAAAAGACCTTAGATTTAGGCTAGAATCTGTTTCTACTGATTATGCCATGCTTAAGTCTAGAGTTAATGATGCTGAATGTGAATCTTGCACTGTTGTCATGGGTGAGCTTGCTTAGTTGCGTTCTGTGCATGCTCAAACTCTTTCTGAGCTTGAGACTACACAGAAGCAGCTTTTGATGGTTGATTCTAGTTCTCGTGATATAACTGAATGCATGAACTATCCTTTATTACGTGAGAGCATTAATTTACGTGATAAGCATGTTCATGATTTAGAGGCTAGATTGGAGAGGGCCGGTAGTTCTAAGGATGTGCAACCTGTGTGTGACACTTGCATAACCCTTAAGGACTAGCTAGGCACTGTTAGAGAGCGAGCTGAAAACCTTATGACTGAAAATGAATACCTTCTTTCTGTGGTTAACAAATGCACTGAGGGAAAAGGTAGGATGGATTTGCTCTTGGCCAAAAGCAAGATGTGTGCTGACAGAGCAGGGGTAGCTCTAGGTTTGAGATTTGAGAGGATTCCTTCAGATAGTAAGAACAAAACTGTTTTTACCTCACCCACTACCTTAGAGAAAGAGAGAGCTCTGTTAGATACTCCATCAGCCAAAAAGCCTACCCGGACTCCAAAGAAAACCACTCCTCCTGCAAAGAAAATTCCTCCTAAGAAAACCTCTTAGCAGAAGCCCAAGGAGCCTGTGAGAGTTGCTCCTATGACACATGAGAGTTCCTCTAGGAGAGTTTTTCATTGTTCCTACTGTCAGCGGGCGGGTCATTTGGTTGGGTTCTGTTTTCATCGCATCAATGATGAGCGACGCTCTCAGGCGATGAGTTTCTAGGACATGCATTACCCATCTTTAGGTATGCATGAGTCTGAGTTTTACTCTCGTCCTGTTTTCCAGGCTCCTCGTGCTTCTCGGAGAGGTTTTGCTCCTCGAGGTATTCACCATGTTCCATATGGTGGTAGACCCCAGGCGAGTAGCTTTGTACCTCATCAGAGTAGGAGACCTTGTCATACTTTTTGATCACTCATATAGGTAGACCTCGCACTTTGCATCATTCTGATTATCCTATGCGTAGACAATCTACTTTTACTGTGCCTACTACTCGTATCACTCAGTGTTGGATGCCTCGTCATATTTTCACTCACCCCAGCATTGAGCGATCGAGATTATCTTATCATGTGTAGGCGGTAGACCGAGGCTTGGAGGGCACGTGGATCATGGACTCCGGTTGTTCGCGCCATATGACTGGAGATGCAGCATGGTTCTCCAGCCTCACCACAACCAAGCAAAGGGAACATATCACCTTCGGCAACAATCGAAGGAGTAGAGTGAAAGGTAAAGGTGTGGTAAGAATTAACTCGAATTTCACTCTCAAAGATGTTGCTTTGGTTGAAAACCTGGGATACAACTTACTTTCTGTATCTCAGTTGCTTGATGAGGGCTTCAAAGTGTGATTCCATCGAGATACTTCGCAAGTACTCAATTCTGATGGCGTTGTGGTGTGTAAGATCTTTAGAGTTGGGAGAGTTTTTGGAGCTGATTTTTCTGAGTCATCTGGTTCTTCTCATTGTCTTGTAGCACATTCTACTTCTGAGCTTTGGAAGTGGCATAGGAGACTAGGGCATATGAGCTTTGAGTTGCTCGCTCGTCTGAGTGCCCTAGGTCTGATCCGAGGATTGCCCAAGCTCAAGTTTGAGAAGAATTTAGTTTGCGCTCCTTGTCGACATGGAAAAATGATTGCCGCTTCGCATTCGCCAGTCACCACAGTGATGACTGAACAACCCGGAGAACTTCTCCACATGGACATTATAGGTCCTTCTCGGGTTAGTTCTTTAGGCGGCAAGTGGTATGTATTAGTCATTGTCGATGATTTTTCTTGCTACTCTTGGGTCTTCTTTCTTGCCAGCAAGGATGAAGTGTTTTCACACTTTCGGAGCTTGGCTTTGAGACTTTTCACTGAACTCCCTGGTGCATTGAAATTCATTCGAAGTAATAATGGCACTGAGTTCAAGAACAGTCTCTTTGTTGACTTTTGCATGGAGCACAACATAGAACATCAATTCTCTGCTCCGCGGGTTCCTGAACAGAACGATGTTTTTGAGAGGAAGAACCGCACTTTGGTTGAGATGGCTAGGACGATGCGCGATGAGCATAGGACTCCTAGAAAATTCTGGGCTGAGGCCATGAACACTGCATGTTACATCTCAAACCGAATATTCTTGCGCTCAATTTTGAACTTGACATCTTATGAGCTACGTTTTTGGAGACAACCCAAAGTTACTCATCTTCGAGTTTTTGGTTGTCATTGCTTTATCCTAAAACGTGGAAACTTAGAAAAATTTGAGTCGCATTCTTCTGACGGGATCTTTTTGGGTTACACCACACATGGTCATTCTTATCGTGTTTATAATTTGGAGACTAAGACTGTCATCGAGTTTGTGATGTGACTTTTGATTAATCGACCCCCTCTGTTAGTTCTACTCTTGAACAGGCAAATGAACATGACATGGAACAGACCATCTTTGAAGAAGAAGATCCTGGAGAGTTCGAGGATGAACCCCTACTACCCTCGACATCAACCCCCGAAGCTGACCCCGCTTCGACTACTTCGGCACAAGGTCCCGAAGCAACTACCTCGACATCGGTCATCTTGAACCACTCCATCGCACAAGTTGAGGGGGAGACTGCATCCCGCCGCGAGGCTCCACATCATGTTCAAAGGATGCACCCTCTCGAGCAGATCATTGGTGAGTTTGATCAACGGGTAACACATTCTCATGCTCATTTCATTGATTCCGCTTTTGTTGCTTCTTTCGAGCCATTAGATGTTAGTCATGCACTTTCCGATTCTAGTTGGATCAATGCCATGCATGAAGAACTTGAAAATTTTGAGAGAAACCAAGTCTGGACTTTAGTTGATCCTCCACCAAATGTTCATTTCATTGGAACAAAATGGATTTTCAAAAACAAACAAGGGGAGGATGGGACTGTAGTTAGAAACAAGGCTAGACTTGTAGCTCAAGTTTATTCTCAATTAGAATGGATTGATTTTACCGAAACTTTTGCACCTGTTGCTCGTCTTGAGGCCATTAGGATTTTACTTGCATTTGCGGCATCCCGTGGTTTCAAACTCTATCAAATGGATGTCAAAAGTGCTTTTCTTAATGGCTTCATAGGCAAAGATGTTTATGTAAAACAACCCCCTGGTTTTGAAAACCCCAAATACCCACATAAAGTCCTTAAACTTTATAAGGCTCTTTATGGAGTCAAGCAGGCCCCTCGGGCTTGGTATGATAGACTTAAGTCTTTTCTGCTTGAGCGGGGGTATTTGATGGGATCTGTTGATAAAACCCTGTTTACTCTCAAGCATGGCAAAGATTTCCTCCTAGTCTAGATTTATGTGGATGATATCATCTTTGGTGGCTCTTCTCATGCTTTGGTTGCCGAGTTTGCAGATACCATGAGCAGGGAGTTCGAGATGTCCATGATGGGCGAACTCACTTTTCTCCTTGGTTTGCAAATCAAACAAAGCAAACAAGGTACCTTCGTCCACCAGACGAAGTACACCAAGGACCTTCTCAAGAAGTTCGACATGGCTGATGCGAAGCCCCTTGCCACTCCAATGGTTACGTCTGTAGCATTGGATCCTGACGAAGATGGAGAAGTCGTAGATCAGAAGGAGTTCCGAAGCATGATCGGCTCCCTCCTCTACTTGACTGCTACGAGGCCGGACATATACTTCGCAGTGTGTCTGTGCGCTCATTTTCAGGCTTCACCATGAGCTTCGCACCGCCAAGCGGTAAAGCGCATTCTCAGGTATCTCAAACAAACCTTAGAATTCGGCATTTGGTATTATGTGTCTTCCTCTTTGTGTCTTCGAGGTTATTCTGATGCGGATTTTGCTGGGTGTAGGATTGATAGGAAGAGTACCTCTAGTACTTGTCATTTTCTGGGTACATCACTAGTTTGCTGGTCCTCCCGCAAACAGTCTAGTGTTGCACAATCGACGGCTGAGGCCGAATATGTTGCTGCAGCTAGCTGTTGCTCTCAGATTTTATGAATGGTTTCCACTTTGCGGGATTTTGGGTTAGATTATAAGAGTGTTCCACTTTTCTTTGATAACACTAGTGCTATTTGTATTGCAAACAACCCGGTTCAGCATTCCAGAACCAAACACATTGATGTGCGATATCATTTTCGTAGATATCATAATGAGAAGGGTGATATTGAACTTCAATATGTTGATACCCAACACTAGCTAGCCGATATTTTCACAAAACCCCTCGACGCTTCTCATTTTGCCTACTTGCTTGGAGAACTTGGTGTTTGTCATCCTTACGGCATTTTGTGAGGGGAGCAGATTTTGACTGTCTTGCATATGCTCATTGTGTGTGAAATTGCATTTACATCTCTTGCACTTATATGCCTGATTTTAATTCATGTAATCATGACAGCTCAGCTCTATTTAATATGTCTGGAACATTTTGTGCATGATTTTTCTTTCCAAAATCAAATCATGCTCACTGCTTAGTCTTGAATCTAGCATGTTTAGGCGGGACTGCTTTAGCTATCTTTTATCTGCTTGATAGCAAGACTCCTTTTCTCTGGATGCTAAACATTGCAACTTTAAAAGATGTGTTACTTACTCACTGGATATTCATAAAGTGCTAAACAATTTGTTCACTTAATTCAAATTCAAAAAAAAAATCCATGATTTGCATGCTTCAAAGCAAAAAGATCCAGGTGGGTTTGTTTGTCGCACTACCCTATTCTAGACTGCTTACCATTGCACATTGGTCTGAACTGGGATAGTGTAGTGTATGCTAAAATCACCACCTTAAGCTTCTGATGGCTTTCATGCCTAGGCTTGGCTTGATTGGAAAGTATAAGGTGGACAAACAAATAACCCCTGCATTATGAAAAGAACAACAAAAATTCATTGTTTATCAAGTTTGCTTTCAATGCTCCACTTGAACTGGACTTGTCTGTCTAGAGTAGAAATTTACTAGCTTTGCGCAGTCCTTGTTTTTACTTATCTAGTTCCCTTGATTGAGTGGTGATGCTTTTATTTCAAAATGATAAAATCACATGCTGTCATCATGTTTTTTGAAAATGTTAAATTGAGCTGAGCACATGATAATTGGTATTAAATGTTGGCATATTTGTTGCTTTATGTGTCTTTGCAACTCTACCCATTTCGAAGCTATGCATCTTTTACATGCTTCTTGATGCTTGCATTGCCAAAGGGGAGAAATTTCTGAGTTCTCTGCAGCAAGGGGGTAAAATAACTCAGGGGGAGTTTTTATCTTGCAAAGGGGAGATTTGCCGAAGGGGCTTTTACTATTTTGAAAAGGGGGAGGAAAATTCTTTTGTCAAGTGACATGATTGGACTCGTTTCTGAGTTTTTATGGTCAATTGTGTGCTGAAATTTTTCAAATTTTCTTGAACTTGAATTTGGTTGTCAATGCACTCATCAAGGGGGAGATTGAGAAACCAAGGGTTGGTTTCGGAGTCTGTGATGAGTGATTGACAGATTTTACCCTCTGATTCGAAAGGGTCCCTCCGAAGGGGTTCGGAGGTTGGTTCTCCGAAGGTGTTCGGAGGCTGGTTCTCCGAAGGTGTTTGGAGGCTGTTTCACCGAAGGGTTCAGTGGGTCTGGTTGCTGCAGCTGTTGCAGCGAAGTGTGCTTGTCGGAGGGGCCAACAGTACATGATGACTGGGTTGTACGGAAGGGTTCGGTACTTTGGGCGGTACACCGGAGTGTGTATCGGAGGTTGTTACCCGGAGAGGTCTCCGGGGTACTGGAAACACTTGTCTGTCTGTCTGTGGTGCGCATGTGACTTCGGAGGCGTCGGACGGTTCGTAGCAAGTGAACCTGGGTCAAGCGGGAGGCTTGATGCCAGGGGAGCAGGCAGCTCCGTCACGAAGGCTGCGAAGGGGTCGAGGTCGGACCTCGGGTCGAGGTGCGCCAGGAGAAGGCAGTAAGTGCGGAGCCTGGCTTCGGGTGAAGGTACTCCGAGACAAAGTCCTTCGGAGGCGAGGCACTTCGAAGGGTACTCCGAATGGAGTGACTTCAGAGTATGGTGGATCAAGTCCTCAGCAATGAGGCAAGGTGTTCGAAGTGTGCTTCGGAGGGAGACACTCGAAGGTATACCCGACGAAGGTCTCAGAAGTCGAGGTGCATCGAAGGCATGGTCCGGGTGAGGATCGTCGAGGAGTGTGCTCGGGGAGAGACACTGCGACGAAGTGCTCATGGAATGCTTCATGCGGAGGCCTTGGATGAAGGAGGGACTTCGAAGGGTGGTACTCCGAAGGTGGGGCTTTGGAGTGAGGATGGCTTTGGAGTGAAGCTGACTCCGGAGCAAGGCAGGCTCCGAAGTGAGGCTGGCTCTTGAGTTAGACTGACTTGAGGTACTTCGGCCATGCATGGCTTCGGTACACGGACTGACGGAGTTCGAGCTGGGAGAAGCTACGAAGCCGTGGTGGTCCACTCCGAAGATGTTGGTGCGAAGGCCCAAGGGCTTTGACGGCTTCGGCTCAAAACCGTCACTGTATCGAAGGCTGTCTTTGGTGAAGCGCAGGCCGTCAGGCTCAAGGATTCTCACCGAAGCTACCGCACCCCTCGCGTGCGAAGGGGGGGCTTCAGAAGGGTCCAAAACTGCAAAGGCTGACAGCGTTTGCTCTGCAAAAGCTGGTATTGTCCCCTCTGCGAAGCTGATAAAAGAAGCCTCCAAATAAAGTAGACTACCAGTTGTACCCCCTGTTCTGATGAGACAAAACCAGTGTAAACCCTAGGGGTAAAGTAGTCTATTCATAGGGCTGAATAGTGCCTATAAATAGTGGAGGCTAGCTAGGTCACATCAACACTTTGAGCAGTCATTTTTGAGCTCCTGTGCTAGCCGGCACATACCTTGTATTCATCCTGTGAGTTCATTTTGTGTTCCCTGTTCAAGGAATGAAGCTTTGATTCTATTTTCATTTTCTGCTTGAACTTGTATACATACTTCTCTGCATGCTTCGATTTCTCTGTACTCCATTTTCTTGTGAGTTTTTCTGGAGAGGTGTGTAGAAGCCTGTTCGAGCGAAGTGTGTTTGAGAGAAGTTTGTTTTTCATTGTTTGTTCGCTCTGTGTAAACTGGAGGCTAGACCTCTCTGATTACTAGCGAAGCACTGGTCTTGGCTTAGATCGAAGCCCGTTTTTCTTCCCTTGCCGAAGTCCTCGGCGAAGTCTGTTTAGTGTGTGTTTAGATCTTCAAAGTACGAAGCCCGGCACCAGTTGCTGTCGCTGAGTATTTGGTCGAAGCCCGCAGAGGGAAGTCTGCTCTTGCGAAGTCTGTAGTGCGAAGCCTGCTCGAAGGCACCTAGTGTGCGGAGCCTGCACTGACTTAGCAAAGCTGATCGAGGTCCTCAGAGGGAAGTCCGCTCTTGCGAAGGGTGAAGTGCGAAGCCTGCACGAAGGCACTCTGTGTGCGGAGGCTGCACTGACTTAGCAGAAGCTAAATTTTTAGGGTTGTAGGTGGAGCGAAGTCTTCTTTGCTTCGAACTTTTGCTCCTTGCGAAGCCTGTGTTTGGAGCTGTGAAATACCTCCGAACCAGAACTTCGAGGGATGTGTTCGAAGTCTGTTCCGCAGAAGACAGAAGTAAAACATAAGGCTATTTTTAGTCTAAAGTTTTAAAAGCTCCCATTCACCCCCCCTCTAGTCGCCGTTTCCGGTCCAACAAAGTGTTTCATACCAAAGTTTTCAATACTGTAGATTGAGTTCAATATTTCTAATACTGCAGTTTACTTTACAGAGATTTCAGATGGAGTTTCCAAACACCTTGCAGTATATAACACTGTAGTATTGCTCAATACTACAGTATTGCTTCCAAAACTACAAAAACTTGTGTTCCCAAACAGGACCTTAGTGACAGGTCGTGGTATGATCCATCACTAAAGATGGGCACCCCCATTAGTGACAGTCATGGTATGACCCGTCGCTAAAAATATCCCCTATAGTGATAGATTATATTTTCACCAATCACTAAAGAAGTTTATCATCCATTATTGATGACTCCCACTAATAAATAGGAAGAGCACGAAGTGAATCATCACGCTTTCATTTCGCGCAACCCTAACCATATACTCCCACCGCCGCGGTCGCCTTCGTCATGCTCCTCGCCGCTCCATCGCCTGTTTCCTCCATACCTCGGTTGCATTCTCATTCTCGTAAGTTTGTTCATGCTTACTATTAAATTTCAGATTATAAAATCATTTATCAAAAATTTGTTTATTCAATTTGTGAATTAGGGATATGGCAAGGATTCCAAATGATCTACAAGTACCAATCTATGTTCCTTATAGTTGCTTAATAAAGATTAATCATCTAGTTCACGGAGGGTATCACCAGGTTTAGTTATAGTTTTTTGTACATTGCATTTCATGTTTATTGTGTTAACAAATAGAAGCACATCTGTTACTATTGTAGTATTTATTAAAAAGATTTTGTGAGGTCAATAACATTCGTGTTGGCGACACCCTCAAAATAATGACAAGAGATGCATGCAGCACTTAGGCTGAGGTTTTGAGCTGTGGGTGCGATGGTATGATATGCCTCCACAAAGGGTGGCCTGAATTTAGCCGAAGAGATGGCCTAACACAAGGGGACTATTTGGTAATAATAATGGGATAGACCCCATTGACTGTTATGGAAAAATTCTACGCTAACTTTGGTGATGAGAATACCCCAACGACCATCAAAGTGGAGAACAACGATGATAGTGGTGGTGGCAGACCCAAGAATTTTATAACGGGGGTACGAAATTAAATGTAATACAAAACACATATGTAATATAGCGGAAATTAGACAATCATAATTACAAAAGTAATATAGTAGAAACATACTCAATCTAGATAGTCAAACACAATTACAATAGTAATATAAATATGTAAGAAATATTATCAAATCCTACATACTTACTTGTTACAGCTTAACTAGACATGATTTTCTTGATTGAAAATGAGATATTATGTCTTCATCATTAACTTGTAGAAAAAACCATGTTCAAGAAATGTTACCAAGCAATCATTCAATAATTGATCCCCTATTTTATTTCTAAGCTTGTTCTTTATATAATTCATCGTTGAGAATACTTTTTCAACAATAAAATATTTAAAGCATATATATAGCTATTTTTTCTAAAATATTTTGGGGGTACATCTGTACCCCCACGCTCTAGCGTAGGTCCACCCTTGGATAGTAGTATACATAGAGAAGCGACATTACTACACATGCACATCTTTTGTTTATGTTCTTATTGATGAGGACATCACTTCACATGATACACACATGGAGCCTCCACCTACAATACTACAAGGACCAATCACACGCGCCCGTGCCCGTCGCTTGAACTATGAGGTTAATTCTTTCCTTAGCAACTTTGATTATATTTGTTTGGATGGGATGCTACTGAATACTAGTGATATTTTGTTGCTTAGGAACATGGGAGATGGAATAGGAGAGTTGGAGTTGAAGACGGAGCCGCACAGATGATTTGAAGTCAAGAATTCGCTGGTTCGGACTACATCGACCACCATTCACCAAAATGGGCATAACTTCCTCATACGAAGTCCGATTGGCGCGTTCTTGGACTTTTTGGAAAGCTGAGGAGAAGACGGATCTTTTGCCGTTGGTTTCACATCATTTGGAGTCTCGAGTCGACCTGTGTATTTAAAACAGTACTGCGTGACAGAACTGGGCCGTGTTGGCCATAATTTGAGTCTGTACGTCTTCTAGCCCACAGCCCAAGTCTGTTCCCCTTCCACAGGCCGCCGCCCTATATATTCTCACGCCAGCCACTTCTAGGGTTAGGTTTTGCTTTGTTGCATCTACACTGTTGTGTTTAGATCCCGCCTCTTGCGCCGGACCGATTGGCTGCCGCATTGGCGTTTGTGAAACCTCACCTTATCTTCGTTTGTCTGTGATTTGGCATTCGATTTGTATCCTTCCTGTTCTTGCTTGTGTTCTTGGGTTCGCTTGCAGGAATTAGCCTTCGTGGCGAGGTCAATCGCGTTCTGCATGGTTGATAACCAACGGAGACAGTGGTGTAACGATTGCAAGGTTTTGATCCGCCGGACCGGAGCCTTGGATCGCCAACGTCGAGATTCTCCACCAACCCAAGTTTATCCTTTACCTATCGGAAGATCGGGACCACTCCCCCATCAGCTGGTATCAGAGCTCAGATTTCCCATTAGGTAATTTCGATCTGCTTTTGTTTTTTCCCAGAGTCCAGAAAACCGCACCAAAAAAAATTCCCCACCGAGAACCCCTTTGTGCCTTGCGATTTTAATTTCAGTTTTAACTTTGTTGAGTTCGTGTTCTTGGTCGAGTCTTGTTGCTGGTTTAGTCATCCCTCTGTGTCGTTTGAGTAGTAGTTGTTCTTGTGTCTCAGAAAAAAATTCCCCACCGAAAAACCCCCCTTCCGCAACCCTACTTTGTTTTCCACATCCAGTTTTTGTGACCCCCCTTCGGTAAAACAGGCATAACTTTTCGCTCGTTTGGCAGAAAAATCTGAAATTTTTTGAGCGTGTTCCTGACTCAATTTGGAGGGTACCCTAACCGACAATGGTCGGTTAGCCCTCACCAAAATCGCCAAAAAAAATCGGGAAGATAAAGAAAAAAATTGGACAAAGTTTTTGCTCGCCGGACAGCAAACTTGTTTGAATTTTTGTGAACCACATCCCACCTCAGTTGCAGGTGCCAATTTTTGTGGTTACTCCTCTGGTCATCCTTGTTTCAAAAAAAAATAGAGTGAAAAAAAGAGAAAAAAAAATAAAAAAAGGAGAAACAGTCCTGTTAGTTGCTTGTCCGAACTCTTGTCCGAACTCTTGTCCGAACTCTTGTCCAATCTGAGGCAGTCTTTGGCTGTTTGCTGCTTGTCCGATCTCTTGTCTGAACCTTTGTCCGAACTCTTGTCCGATCCGAACAGCAGCAGAAGAAAAAAAAATTTTGCACATACCCTTGTCCGATCACTTGTCCGATCTCTTGTCCGATCCCTTGTCCGATCTATAGAGAGCTGATTTGACCCTGTTTTTGCTTCCTTTTGGATTTTTGGGCACATAGTTTCCCTCTATTACTTGAACTTTCACTTTGGGAGCACTACGGTCAGCAACTTTGATGAGTACTTGGGAATACTTATTGAACTTGGTTTAACTGTTATTATTATCGCTAATCCTTGCTACTCACTTTGCCTTCCAAGCTACACATTTCTCTTGGTCAGGACAGGTTCATTTCTTGCAATTGTACACCACCCTCCACTTGGTTCCTCACCTGTAGGCCGGTGACCTCACTGCGGCGTGGTAAGAACACTTGCAAGCGTGGGTAAGGTGCTTGACGAATTGCTTCCACCACACATCCACCACCCCACCTAGCTGTTTTACATAAGGATTATTCTTTGTTGTTTTATCTTTTCACTAACATGGAAGCACTTATTGTACAACGTGACTTGAGCACTCACATGGACCAGGACGACCAGGCACAACGGAACAATATATTTCAGACCATCTTCCTCGTCAATAACCGTCGTGCGCGTGTCATCATCGACAGCGGTAGTTGCAACAATTTGGTGAGCCTCGACGTGGTAACTAAGCTTCAACTTCCCACACGTGCACATCCACACCCTTACCACGTGCAATGGCTCAACGACAGCGGTAAGGTCAAGGTAACACAAACTGTTCACATCGAATTTTCCATTGGTATATACTTCGGAAGTGCTGATTTTGATGTAGTACCAATGCAAGCATGTTCTCTATTACTTGGTAGACCTTGGGTATATGATATTGATGCTACACACCATGGTAGGAGCAATAAGTACACATTTTTGTATAAAGGAAAGAAAGTTACATTGCTTCCTATGACTCCTGCTGAAATTGTGAAATTTGAACAAGAAAAACGTGCTAGGGACGCACAAAAGAGCAAACAACTTTCTGAAAATCAGCAAGTAGCTAAAACGCTTTCGAGGCAACAAAAAGATCAAGTTGTTTCTCCTTCCTCATCACAAGTTAATAATCTGAAGGGACGTGTCATGCATGCAATTAAAACTAATCTTGCAGTACGTAGTTCTCTTGGTCTTGTAGGTTTCTATCGGCGTTTTGTGAAAGATTTCAGCACCATAGCCGGTCCTTTACCTGAGTTGACCAAGAAGGGAGTTACGTTTACTCGTAAGCCAGCACAAGAACAAGCCTTTGCCCCACTCAAAGATCTTCTTACACATGCACCTCTACTTCAGCTACCCGACTTCAGTAAGCTTTTTGAATTAGAATGTGATGCTAGTGATTTTGGAATAGGAGATGTGCTGCTACAAGAAGGTAAACCCGTGACCTATTCTAGTGAGAAATTGCATGGTCCACAATTGAATTATTTTACCTATGAGTGTGAATTATATGCCTTAGTGCGTGTGCTTAAGACTTGGCGACATTACCTTTTGCCTGAGGAGTTTAATATACATTCTGATCATGAAGCACTAAAATATTTGAGAGGGCAAGCTAAAATGAACCATAGACATGTTAAACGGGTTGAATTTATTGAACCTTTCCCATACATTGTGAAATACAAGAATGGCAAAGAAAATGTGGTTGCTGATGCTTTGTCTCGCATGGTTGTTCTTTTATCTCAACTTGATATTAACGTTCCAGATTTGAAAAGCTTGAAAGATTTGTATGTTGTAGATAAAGAATTTGCTGAACCATTCACTCAATGTAATGATGGGAAAGACTGGAAAACATTTCATGTTTATGACGGTTTCTTGTTCCATGCTAACAAGATATGTGTTCCAGATTCGTCCGTATGTTTGCTGTTGTTGCAGGAATCACATGGCGGTGGATTAATGGAACATTTTGGGAGAGAAAAGACTTTGGCCCTGCTGTCCAATAATTTTTATTGGCTAAAGATGCGGAGAGATGTTGAACGATTTGTGCAGCGTTGTGCCACATACCATAAAGCTAAGTCCAAACTCAACCCATATGTTTTGTACACTCCATTTCCTGTTTCTAGTGCACCTTGGGAAGATATTAGCATGCACTTTATTGTGAGATTGCCTAGGACAAGGAGGGGGAGAGACTCCATATTTGTAAGAGTGGATAGGTTTTCTAAAATGGCACATTTTATTCCCTGTCACAAGACCAACGATGCTTCACATATTGCTGATTTATTTTTCAGGGAAATTGTGAGATTGCACGGGATGCCTAGAACCATCATTTCAGATCATGATGTGAAGTTTATGAGTTACTTTTGGACGACAATGTGGGCCAAGCTTGGCACAAAATTGCTGTTTTCAACAACTTGTCGCCCGCAAACTGATGGTCAAACAGAGGTGGTAAACCGTACACTCTCCATGTTGCTGCGAACAATGATTAAGAAGAACTTGAAAGAATGGGAGGACTGTCTTCCACATGTTGAGTTTGCATACAATAGAGTTGTCCACTCATCAACACAATTGTGCCCGTCTGAAGTGGTGTATGGTTTTAAGCCAATCACACCACTTGATTTGCTACCATTTACCATTTGCTTTTCAAGAGAGAACAAACATGGAAGCAACTAAGCGTGCAGAGTTTGTGAAAGCTATGCATTTGAAGGCCAAGGAAGTTATAGAAAAGAAGGCACGCTATTTTGCTCAAAAGACAAATAAAGGAAGAAAGAAGATGTTTTTCAAACCAGGAGATCTTGTTTGGTTGTACTTGCGCAAGGAACGTTTTCCTGATTTGAGAAAGTTTAAATTGATACCCCTTGCTGATGATTTAAAACCCTATTTGGGAGCTGACGATGAGCTTGAGTCGAGGACGACTCCAATTCAAGAAGGGGAGGATGATGAGGACATCACTTCACATGATACACACATGGAGCCTCCACCTACAATACTACAAGGACCAATCACACGCGCCCGTGCCCGTCGCTTGAACTATGAGGTTAATTCTTTCCTTAGCAACTTTGATTATATTTGTTTAGATGGGATGCTACTGAATACTAGTGATATTTTGTTGCTTAGGAACATGGGAGATGGAATAGGAGAGTTGGAGTTGAAGACGGAGCCGCACAGATGATTTGAAGTCAAGAATTCGCTGGTTCGGACTACATCGACCACCATTCACCAAAATGGGCATAACTTCCTCATACGAAGTCCGATTGGCGCGTTCTTGGACTTTTTGGAAAGCTGAGGAGAAGACGGATCTTTTGCCGTTGGTTTCACATCATTTGGAGTCTCGAGTCGACCTGTGTATTTAAAACAGTACTGCGTGACAGAACTGGGCCGTGTTGGCCATAATTTGAGTCTGTACGTCTTCTAGCCCACAGCCCAAGTCTGTTCCCCTTCCACAGGCCGCCGCCCTATATATTCTCACGCCAGCCACTTCTAGGGTTAGGTTTTGCTTTGTTGCATCTACACTGTTGTGTTTAGATCCCGCCTCTTGCGCCGGACCGATTGGCTGCCGCATTGGCGTTTGTGAAACCTCACCTTATCTTCGTTTGTCTGTGATTTGGCATTCGATTTGTATCCTTCCTGTTCTTGCTTGTGTTCTTGGGTTCGCTTGCAGGAATTAGCCTTCGTGGTGAGGTCAATCGCGTTCTGCGTGGTTGATAACCAACGGAGACAGTGGTGTAACGATTGCAAGGTTTTGATCCGCCGGACCGGAGCCTTGGATCGCCAACGTCGAGATTCTCCACCAACCCAAGTTTATCCTTTACCTATCGGAAGATCGGGACCACTCCCCCATCACTTATCATGGTTTCTTATGATGTCAGAGGAGGGTCCTAGCAATGTTGTAGACATGAAGGGGAAGTGAATAGCCAAAGTGGTCGACACTGACCAAATGGACCAATTGAAGCACATATGTTATTTTGGCAATCCAACAGATGTAACTCCAGCAAGAAAGGCTCTCCTAGGTTCATCCTCCGAGAGTCGGTTATATATCTGCACAATAAATAACATGGTCATCAACAAGAAGTCAGTGGTAAGTTATTTGCACATGTAGTTGGTATATACAAATAACCTTCTCTAATAGCTTTGTTTAAATTTTATTTATAGTACTTTTCAAGGCAGTACTGTGAAGAGTATATCACACCTAACCTACACCAATAGACCACTGAGATTCAGGTGGCGGCAGTAGAGTCTGATGCAGTCCCAATTGCCGTGCATAAAGCCACGGATGGATGATGCTATCTAACTACCGGTTTTGGCCAATTTCTTAGCGACAACTCGTTAGAAGTTGGCACAGTGTGTGCCTTCCATTTCAACATCAATAATGATGCAAATGAGGTTGTAATGTATATACTATAAACCTAAGGTATGATGCAATATTAAGTTATAAATATTTTGTGATGAATTATTTGTAGTCCATGATAAATTGTGTGATATGTTGGCTGCCTAATCCTAGCTTTGATTCAAGTTGCAGCCTAAAAATTGTTTGTAACATGTTTTGGAATATTGGCTGCCAAATCTTGGCTTTGATTCAGGTTACAACCTAAAAACTATTATTTTTTCCAAAAAGACCATAGCATTAGTGATGTCGTCACTAAAGGATAGTGACGGGTTTTAGCTATACTCGTCACTAAAGGTTTATCCTGTAGTGATGGCCCCTACATCATCAGTGACAGATGGTAATTATCACTCATCACTAATGACTCCTCCCGCTTATAAATAGGCGTGGACACGAAGTGAATCGCCAGGCTTTCATTTCACGCAACCCTAACCCTAACTCCCATCACTGTTGTTGCATTCGTCGTGCTCTTCACCACTCCTAGCCACATGTACCGTCGACCATGGCACCCGCACCGTCGGCCCGCATAGCCGCCCTACTCACTGCCACCTTGGTTGCATCCTCCTCGCCCTCCTCCTAAGGTCGTCATCCTCCTCCTCTTCCCCATCCAAATGCACCATCCATCGTTGATAACTTTGTTTTCATTTTATTGTTATAAGATAAACTAACCTACTGCTTTTATCCAATTTTTCGGAGATAATTGATGGTCATAGCCAATTTATTCGAGATAACGCATTCGAAGTTGGCATGACTATTCATGGTGGTGCTCCTACCCGGACGCTGCCATGGTGCTCCTATGCTACTACCCACTGATATTCTATTCAAGCTATCCATAGTGGTGGTGGTGGAAGCTTGGATAGTGATTGGACACTATCCAAGCACTTGATGTCGCTATAGGTTAGCTAGCTATTAGTTAGAAGCCATGAAACCATCTTATTTTGCTCTTTGTTTTAGCCATTTTCTTCAACATAACGAGTTACAAGTTAATATATGTGATACCAATTTGGTAATAAATATTCTGTGATGAATTATCTATGATGTGCTTTGGATGTTGCATATGTTGGCTTCCAAATCCTGGCTGTGATTAAGATGTAGCCTATTTTTTTTTAAAATGACTATATTATTAGTGACGGGTGTAAAGTACTCCCTATCAATTAATATGACCTATTCAGGATACAACCTTAAAATAATTATTTTTTAAAATATGACCATAACATTAGTGACGGGTGACATTGGTGACCTGTCCCTAAAGAACATAATAGTGACGGGTGTAAAGTACTCTCCGTCACTAAAGATGACCTTTAATGATTGGTAACATTGGTTACCTATCACTAAAAGGGGGCATGCTGGACGTGGAATGGAACTGGAGAGACCCTTTAGTGATGAGTATTTACCTATCATTAATGATATGGCTTTACTGACGCGATAAGGGTGACGGGGGACATGGCCGTCACTACTGTACTTTATGACCTGTCACTAAAGACCGTTTTTGTGGTAGTGGCAAGCAGTCTGGTCGATACATAACCAAGCAACAAGAGTACTACTAGAAAATACATTTATGCACTTGGTGCCTAGATGCCTCTCCACATCAATCTTCGGCTTCAACAAGGTGGCATTGGGGTGGTGTTTAGTCGACATCTAAGCAACGTCGTGACGGCAGGGCTAGAGCGGCATGGATCCTTGACGGTGATGGGGCTGGACTGGCGTGATTCCTCATCGGTGGTGGTACGGCTCTGACCTGGCTAGGGTTGTGGCAAAAGGGGATGTGCGAATAAATGGACCAGAGCCAACGATAGGGTTGGAGCAACGTGGTTCCTTTAGTGGTGGTGGTGTGGCTGGACCGACGTGGTTCCTCCGGTGGCAGCGGTGTGGTTGGACCGGCGTGGCTCTGCCCCAACGACGGCACGGGTTGGGAGCGAAAGGGGCTATGTGTGTGGGGATGGAAATCTATTAGAGAAGCTCCGAAGCTGGTCCAACGAGAGATTCTTCTTCTAGGCTAAATCACTGTAGTGATTCTCATAATCGGCTAACCAGAAGCTAGATGTTTGGAGCAGCTTCTAGCTTCTTAGTCGGCTTCTCCCCAAACACTGCCTAAGATTCTGAAGTGAAAGCTAAAGTTAAAACAGAAAATTGAATAAACCGCTAAACCTACGCAAATTTTTTTAAATTAAATCTATATCTAAATCTGGTATCAAACGTGCAAACATAAATTAAAAGTTTAAAACTAGTGAAGTGTTCCTTTACAGTGCTACTTTATTCTCTCACCTTAGGTCCTCACGACTACACGTGT
Source organism: Zizania palustris (assembly GCA_019279435.1). NCBI lineage: Eukaryota > Viridiplantae > Streptophyta > Magnoliopsida > Poales > Poaceae > Zizania > Zizania palustris. The sequence continues at coordinate 72,491,385 of JAAALK010000080.1, forward strand.
GAGACTTTGCACTGCATCTCTGGCTGGTTCTAACAGTACTCTGACGTACTACGTGTGACTGAGCATGACCTACACGTCTACAGCATCCACTGGCCAATGCATCTCACTCTACGGAAAGATGCTTGGCCATACCGCTTACGGCCGCTAAAAGAAAACCACGTGATCAGCTCTAATTGCTGCTCGCTTCTTCGACCAAGGGGAAATTAGCAAGCAGAAGAGCCGGGCCAATCACTATAAGAAAACAAAAAGTTTTCGTCGACTATTTTATCTCCCGTCGGCATTTTGAAAAACCGACAGAAGTTAAATAACTTCCATCGGCCTCAAGTGGCCGACGGAAGTTAAGTTAACTTCCGTCGGCTTTTCGCAGTGGCCGACGGAAGTTAAAGGAGATTTTTTCCGGTCGATACAGAAGCCTTAACTTCCGTCGGCCACCATTAAAGCTGACGGCCACGTGAAGCCGACAGAAGTTAGCTAACTTCCGTCAGCCGCCGATTGAAGTTAGCTAACTTCCATATCCTCACTTCCGTCGGGCAAATGCCGACGGAAGTTAGCCTTTTATCGACGGAAGTTAGCTTCTTTCGTCGGAAAAGGGCTAACTTCTGTCGGCTTTGGCTGACGGAAGTTGCCTGGATTGTTGTAGTGAATTCAGTAGAGTTCAGTCAAAAGAGTATAAAGAAAGTGACGAGACAAACTCTACATTCTACACGCTGTGGAATTGCAGCGTTACATGACAGGGACGACGCATCCTAATGAGATTTGATTAATTTGTTGATTAGTTGATGTTTTGGAAGTTGCCTCATGTCTTTCTCCACGGATGACCGCATGCTATCTCAATTCAATTAAGCTGGCCGCACTAGCAAACGATCCTGGAAACATAATGAAAACGACCCAATAGTTTTGTGGTATATTTTGCTATTAGCATAATAAATTCTAACAATTATCTTATTTTATCTATGTTGGTGATATGACCACAGGTATCCTATGGTTAGCTTACAGCTCAGACCGAGACCAGACCAAACACAACATTATAGACTGGTATGATCCATGAAGAGAGTTTCAATTACGATAAGGAATATCATATCGTTATTTGCTTACCAAGCTCTATATCCCGTATAAACACTACTAGAGAAGTGGTATTTCATTCACTCCTTTTAGTACTCTTTCCATCTGGAGCAGGTATCGAAAGTCATCTACAATGGTCGGAAAAGAGAGAACGTTGTGGGTAGCCACAACTAATACTAATAGAGAATTTTAATATCAAGTCAGGAGACAATCTAGTACTAAACTTGTTGGGGGAAAATATCTCATCTTTGGGGTTATTGCCGAAGCAGCATAAAGGCAGTCAACCAGTTCGAAGATTCTCCGAAGATCATCTTCGAAGATGCCCGGAACCCCGTTCGAAGCACGAAGATAGGCATAGGTTCGGAGTACATCTTTGAACTAATGCCCTCCAAGATCTTTTCTGCCAGCTAAGATGGAAGGCTTATCTTCTTTCTTATTAGATTAGTCTTTTACCATTTTATCCCTATTAAGGAAACCGAATAGTTTCCTTAATGTCGGTTGTAATAGAGGGGTAAATAGGTCTTTTCCTTAATGTTTGGGCCTATAAATACCCCCCATTTCACCCTGTAATAAGGACCGAATACAAGTTATTCAATACACACTTTTGAACTATTCTAAGTTATTATCCTTTCGGAGGCTTAGAACAGTTTGCTTCACAAACACTTCGTTTGTTAGTTTCTTTTCTACAGAAACCTGTTAGCGTAATCTTTTACGCCAACAGTTGGCGCCGTCCGTGGGGAACCTAGTCCGAAAAACTTCGTTCTCTACCAACTTCTTACATCATGCCTCCTAAGCGGAGCGCACCTCGCAATCCCACTCGGAGGTCCTCTCGGATCTCCGGAGAGATACCCTTCGACACAGTTGAAGTCGGAGGGTCTTCGACTCTCTCTCCACCTCAAACGCCGGAAGGGGCTTCTATCCCTCGAGGATACGAAACCTCTCCGCCAACCCCTTCCATACTCCGACCGCCTGGAGTCACTCCTCCACCCTCCATCCCGATTCGAACTGATCCTACCAGTTCTCAAGACCCGGAAGGTCCTTCCGGAGGAGATGAAGATAGCCTTGGAGATATGGCCACTCAAATGGCCAACCTTCAAGCTGAGGTAGCAAGGTGGCGACAAGAAGCTGCGAACAGGCTTCGCTCTCAAGCCACCTCAACTATCCCCGAAGTGCCCAGAGACGATGATCTTGGTTATCCTGAAGCCCCAGAGAACGCCTCCTACGACAATGAATCTCCGTTGCATCCTGAGCTGCAGAAGGTTCGCTTTGATCCAAAGTTTAAAACTTCGAAGCTCTGCAAGTATGCCGGAGATGAAGATCTCGGAGAGTTCGCGCGTTCTTATGCCCTAGCAATTGAGGCTAGTGGCGGAGTCAGAGACACTATGGCGAAGTGCTTCCCGTTAGCTCTTCAAGGAGTGGCGTTGAGATGGTTCTGGTCTTTAAAGCCAGGATCAATCAATTCTTGGTCACAGTTGAAGAGGAAGTTTATAAGTAACTTTCAGGGCACCTTCGTGCCTCCTATGTCAACAGGAAGCCTTTTCCAAGTGAAACAGCTCCCTGGAGAAACATTGAGGCAGTACTTTAAGCGCTTCGCTCATACGAAGTCGCAAATTCGGGGGCTGTCCACATCCTCAGTGGTTGATGCGGCTCGGGAAGGCGTCAGTCATCAAGGCCTTCTGGATAAACTGCATCGGAAGAGCATCTCCTCAGTGTCACAGTTGATGTCATATTTCGAGGAGTATGCGAGGTCAGAAGAGGGTTGGCTTCGAAGGACTGTTGCTACTTCGACAGTATTGCAAGAAGTTAAAGCAGAAGTGAAGACTTCGGCACAGCCGCAGGAACCAGTCTTCGAAGTGCAACATGATAGAAGAAGAGGGCAAAAGCACCCTCGCTCTGAAGTCTTGAATATTGCACCCCCACAAAAGTTTGCACCAAGAGCTCCACAGTCTGCGGGGAACAAGGCCAGCGGCTGGAGGCCGCCAGGGAAAATGGCTGGCAAAGGCCAGACCCTTTTTTGCTGTATTCATGGAGAAAATCGAAGCCATGCAACTGACACTTGCAAGGCTATCCTTACCCTAAGGGGAGAGTACTTGGAGAGAACTTCGGGTCGAGGCAGTACCGACCGAAGTCCAGCAGCAACGCGCCCAGAGCCGGTCCAAGCTGTGGCGCGGATAGAAAATTTTGATGCTGCAAGGCACCCTCCGGTGGCCAATGTTATGCCACCTCCGAAGCAAGAGGAAGGGCAAGATAGAGGAAAGAGAGTAGTTCTCCCTATCTCCGGAGGAGGTACCCTCGGAAGCATGTCCAAGAGACAGCGAAGAGAGTACGTTCGGGAAGTAGGTCACATTGGGACTTCGTCATCTGCAGCTGCAATGCCAGAGTGGTCTCATGTTCCGATATCTTTCTCTGCGGAGGATGCAGCTGGTATTAAGTTCCCGCATGCAGATCCATTGGTTATCACTGCTGATATTGCAGGGACTGAAGTCCGAAGGGTGCTAATTGACGGAGGTAGTTCGGCAGATATCATTTTTGTGCAAGCCTTCGATCAGTTATGCATTTCCAGGAAGCATCTCCTCCCAGCGGCTCGTCCTCTACAAGGCTTCGCAGGACCTCCGCTTGATGCACTTGGCCAGATAGGCCTGGAAGTTACCTTCGGAGAAGGTTTATTAGCTCGAACTGAAGAAGTTATCTTTGATGTGGTAGATGCCCCATATGCTTATAATGTCATCTTCGGACGGGGCATGTTGAATCAGTTCGGAGCTGTGGCGCATCACAACTACTTGTGCATGAAGATGCCCACACAAGCAGGAGTCCTAACAATCTTCGGAGATCAAGCCATTGCTAGGAGGGCGGAGTATGGTCACGGTCCCCCTCTTGATCCGAGGCAAATAAACAGTGTGCAGGATAATGAAGAAATTTTTTCAGCCTCCTCCGAAGCTTCGAAGAAGTCTTTTCCGAGACCAAGTCCCGAAGGAGAGATTGCAACGAAGGTTATTGTTAAAGATGGTAAAGAATACACTTTTCAATTTGGTAAAGATTTACCTCCTGAAGTTGCAACTTCCTTGGAAAAGGTAGTGGAAGAAAATTTGGATGTCTTCGCTTGGTCTGACGAAGATATCACCGGAGTCGATCGGGATATCATTGAGCACAGTTTACTTGTAAACCCGAAAGCCCGGCCTATTCGACAAGGACTCCGGAAGATGTCCGCAGAGAGAGCTGCTCTAGCTAAGGACGAAGTTGAAAAACTGCTGAAGGCTGGGATTATCAGAGAAGTGGCTCACACAGAATGGTTAGCCAACCTAGTCTTCGTCAAGAAGAAGTCTTCCGGGAAGTGGCGCATGTGCATTGATTTCACATCCCTGAATAAAGCATGACCACGTGACCCCTACCCCATGCCCCGAATTGATCAACTAGTTGACTCCACTGCAGGTTCGGAGTTACTAAGCTTCCTTGACGCGTATTCTGGTTAACATCAAATATGGTTGAAGCGCGAAGATGAAATCAAGACAAGCTTTGTAACTCCTTCGGGAGTCTTCTGTTATGTAAGAATGCCCTTCGGCCTAAGAAATGTCGGGGCTACTTTTTCAAGATTAGTTGCTAAGGCTCTAGGTCATCAACTAGGTCGCAATGTGGAGGCCTATATGGATGATATTGTAATAAAGAGTGCTTTAAAGCACCAACATAGCCTAGACTTAGCAGAAACATTCAATAGCCTTCGGGCATGTGGGATCCGTCTTAACCCCGAAAAATGTATATTCGGAGCTAAGGCTGGAAAATTGTTAGGGTATTTAGTTTCAAGCAGGGGAATTGAAGCTAGCCCCACTCAAATAACTGCGCTGCAGAAGATGGCTCCTCCGGAGAATTTAAAGCAAGTGCAAAAGCTGACTGGACGTCTGGCCGCACTTAGCAGGTTTTTATCAAGGTCTGCGGAGAGGAGCTTGCCAATATTCAAAGCTTTGAAAGGGTTCGAAGATTTTGCATGGACACCGGAGTGTCAGAGAAGCTTCGAAGATATTAAAGATTATCTCAGCAATCTTGCTACACTCACGGTGCCTATTGCGGACGAAACCCTACTCCTATATCTTGCAGCTACAGGTTCAGCTGTCAGCGCAGTCCTTGTCAGAGAAGTGGATTTCAATGGGAAGTTGGTCCAAAATCCTGTCTATTTTGTCTCCGAAGCATTGTCAGGAGCGAAGACAAGATACTCCGAACTTGAAAAGTTCGTTTATGCTCTGATAATGGCTTCGAGAAAGCTAAGACATTATTTTTTGGCTCACAATGTAATTGTACCAACTTCGTATCCCTTAGGAGATATGCTCCGAAACAAGGATTCCACTGGAAGGATTGGAAAGTGGGCAGTAGAGTTAGCACCCTTCGGCATATCTTTCTTGGCAAGGACAGTTATCAAATCCCAAGTCCTAGCAGACTTCGTAGCAGAGTGGACTCCACCTGCGAATTTGACTCCGGAGAAATCAGATGACGGAGTTTGGACTGTTTACTCCGATGGGGCTTTTCAAGCATCCGGAGCAGGCATTGGGGCAGTGTTGATTTCACCGTCAGGGCAAAGAGCAATGTACTCCGCAAGACTCAACTTTAAGTCTACCAATAATATAGCGGAGTACGAAGGGATTTTATTGGGACTCCGGAAAGCACGTGCTCTAGGGGCTACAAGAATAATCATAAAAACAGATTCTCAGATAGTAGCAGGGCACGTAGACAAAAGTTTTCAAGTTCGACATCCACAGCTTGCAAAATACTTGGAAGAAATCCGCAAGATCGAAACACACTTCAAGGGTATTTCCATTCGGAGTATACCAAGAGCTGAAAACGTGCAAGCGGACATTTTAGCGAAGGCTGCAGCCGGAGCTGTGGATGTGCTTGAAGAAGCTTTCTATGAGGAGCTCAATATACCTTCGGTGCCACAAATTGCCTCTGCAGAGATTCTTTGCATTCCTAGTGCAGATTGGAAAGATTCAATCATAGAACTCTTGCAAGGAGGAACAAATTTGCCCGAAGAGCCCCAACTGTCCAGATTAAAGCTCAGAGCCAGAAGCTATCAGTTAATCAACGGTATATTATACAAGGCCGGAGTATGTTCCCCTCTACTCCGATGTATATCTCAAGCCGAAGGCCAAGAAATTTTACGAGAAATTCACGAAGGCCTTTGTGGAAGCCATTTAGCCCCTAGAGCTCTGGCAGGAAAAACACTTCGCCAGGGGCTTTATTGGCCCACAATAACAGCTGATGCGGAGAGCTTGGTCCGCACTTGCCAAGGATGCCAGTGGATGGGTCGATGGAGTCATCGCCCACCAACAGCTCTTCAAGTCATTGCTCCGGTATGGCCCATGGCCAGATGGGGTATGGATCTAATTGGTCCCTTTCCGTTAGCAAAGGGAAATCTGAAGTTCGCAGTGGTAGCTATTGAATATTTTTCTAAGTGGGTAGAAGCAGAGCCCTTAACAGCTATCACTTCGAACAATGTACAGAAATTCTTCTGGAAGAACATTATTTGCCGGTTCGGAGTGCCTAGATATCTCACAGTTAATAATGGAACACAGTTCGACGCAGAACCCTTCAGGAAGTTTTGCGAAGACCTAGGCATTCAACTATGTTTTGCTGCAGTGAGACATCCTCAGTCGAATGGAGCCGTAGAGCGAGCCAATGGAAATATTTTATCAGGGCTAAATCAAAGAATAGTAGGATTATCAAAGGGACTGTGGACCGAAGAGCTTCCGAAGATTCTGTGGTCCATTCGGACTACACAAACAAGGTCCACAGGTTTTACTCCGTTCAGACTACTATTCGGAGATGAAGCTATGACTCCAACGGAGCTCAAAGGGGGATCATTTCGCAGCACCGAACCGGACATTGAAGAAGAAAGACAAGCTTCGTTAGATTTGTCAGAAGAAACAAGACTTCGGGCTGTAGCTAATTTATCAAAGTATCATCAGCAGACGAAGACTTGGTATGACCCGAAGGTTAAGCTCAGTGAGTTAAGGCCGGGTCATCTTGTTCTACGAAGCATTATAGCACCAGGGAAGTTAGGCAATAAATGGGAAGGTCCATATCTAATTGTCCACTCAGGGTGCCCTGGTTCATTTAAATTAGCTAATTTAGAAGGTGAAGAGTTAACACATACTTGGCATGCGGAGCACCTAAAGCGATACTTCGCATAAGGGCTCCTTGTAATTCGCTTGTAATCACCTCTAAATTAATAAAGCATATGACCCTGATAGTTGCCTTCCCCTCATAGACTTCCAGCTTCCGAGTGGACGCACTGGAACCGCGGGGTCGACCGAGAGGGAAGTGTCATTAAGCTGGGTTGTATTTTCGGACTTCAAACCCATAAAGTTCGAAGCCTCCGACGTGGTGGCTGACATAATCCGGAGCCCAGGCCAACGGCTTGTAGGCATCCGTAAAAGAGCCCAAAACCACATTCTACGGAGTCCAAGCCATTGGCTGGTAGACTTCCGTAAAAAGAGCCGAAGGTGGCCAAAATCTACGGAGTCCAAGCTACAGCTTGCAGACTTCCGTAAAAAAGAGCCGAAGGTGGCCAAATTCTACGAAGTCCAAGCCATTGGCTGGTAGACTTCTGCAAAAACAGCCGAAGGTGGCTAAATTATACGGAGTCCAAGCCATTGGCTGGTAGACATCCGTAAAAAGAGTCCAAAGAGACCATTGCAAACTCCGAACCATTGGTTCGTCAGAGATCGCAAAGACAAGCCGAAGGTGCCTAAAGCAAAACAGCATTTGAGCCATGAGCTTCGAATGTCTGTTAACATAAGTCCAAAGTGACAAATTTTTAAGACACTAAAGTGTCCTGAAAGTTATCTCAAGTGATTTCTTTCATAAAACAAAGGTACTAAGCTACCATTCTTCCGACTGCAAAAAGTCGAAGACATTTCATAAGATTTCAAAAGATCTTTAAATGACAGAGGGGCTCCGAACCCCCAAAAAATTGTACTCCGAAGTTTTTTCTTTGCGCATAACCATCTTTGAATACATTTCGAAGTTGCTTATACCCAAAGAGGGGCTAGTAAATATGGAGACAATTTTAAATCGGCATTCATTATTGAAATAAATGTGTTTACAGATTACACTATGAAAAATTGGTATCTATACCAAGAAGAAATCGGAGACCTCTTCGGTCCCGAGAGCTAGGGGTGGAACGACTAGTTCCAACATCGGAAGTTCTAAGGACTTTACGTTTAACTCTCTTCCTCCCCCTCGAAGCTCTAAAATCCTTCTGCTCTTGTTGAAGCTCGGCCCAAGTTCGAAGCCGCTCGGGACTTCTTTCCCAGCTTCTAAGATCTTCAGATCTTTTATTTTGGGCTTCACCTTCGTCTTCAGACCAGTTAGTGTCTTCAGAAGACGAGGTGTTTGCGTCAACCTCTTTATCTTCCTCTTTAATATAAGACAATACGTCTTTGATTACTTCGGGCGCAATTACGCCGGAGTCATCTCGAGGAATAAGAAATCGAGGACACTTATAACTCTTTAGAAGTTCGAAGGTGTTCCACAATGAGCGAAGTTCGCTGTTAAGCTCTAACACTTCGATATCTTCCATAAGAGGCAAAGCCTAAAAATATGACAAACAAGACTTTCATTGATAAATGTTTACAAGCATGAGCTTTACATAATCAAAAAATCCTAAATAAATCCTAAACCTGCGGGTTCGGAGGAGGCTGACTGCTCGAAGCTTGGTTCCGAACTTGCTTCTGGCGTTGGCCTTCATCAATCCAAGCCTTGATCGCAGAACGACCTTCGGCTCTCCATGAAGTTTGAAAGGCTCGCCAGGCGGCAGTCACACCTTCGGAAGGATTCAAAAGTCTCGCGTCGTCGAAGGTAATGGAGCCCTCTGCGCTCGGAGTAATTATTCGGCCCAAATCCTCATAGTAACGAAGTAATCCAAGGGCAGACACTTGTCCGGAGAGTTCTCCATAACGCATGCCTGCCGTCTTCATTTGCTTCGCTGCTCCTTGGATCCTCTTTAACCGGCGCAGCAGAGTCACATTGTCATCCGAAGGAAGTGATCCAATAGTACCGAAGTACTCCAGAACACTTAGCATCTGTTCGATGACCTCCGTAGCCACCTTCTCCGACTTAAGCTTTTCTTCAATTAGCGCATCCTTGCTCGAAGTCGTTTCTGCCAAAACTCCGGAAATCCTAGCGTTCTCCGTAATTAAATCTTTCTTCTGGTTTAGGAGTTGGCTAGCTTCCTCCTGGAGCCTTACAAGTTCGGACCCAGTATTAGCATGCTCCGACCTCACCTTTTCAATTTCGGCCCGAAGCACGATTCTTTCTGCTTCGAGCTCCTTATTCACAGCCTCCAAGCCCTGTCTGGCCCTACGCTCCGCTGAAATTACATTGTCCATTTGAAGTACTCTAGCTTCGGAGAAAGATAAGTTGCGTTTCAGAGCTTCATTTTCTTCCCGAAGCTGAGCAATTTCATTTTCGTTCGATAAGGCTGCAGCGCGGGCCAAGACCGCTTGCTAAGAAGAGAAAAAACTGAAGTAAGAAATTATTTATTTATAATTTACTAAAGATATCGGTTCGAAGGTGCTCCGTACCTGATAAGCTGCTCGTTCCAAAGCAACATTAAGCTCCGAATTCTTCGCCTTGCTTAATTTTGCTACTAGCTCTGTCTCCCCGACTTCTCGACTCACTCGACCTAAAGGTTTGAGCAAAGTCTGAAGCCCTCTTCTTTGCTCCAAAAAAGGAGTTAAAAGAGGGAGCAGAGCCGAAGCTTTTTGATCTTCCCTGCTTGGCGAAGCTCCGGAGTGTTCTCCTGAGGTCCTTGGAACTTCTGAAGATGGCCCCCCCTCAGTTGATTCACTTTCATCTGTTGACTCATACGAAGTCGATCCTTGAGTAGGGAGAGGCTCTATGTGTCTTTTACCCCTTCCAGGCCCCTGTTGAGTAACCTCCGGGTGTGGCTGCGAAGTTGTCGAAGGCCTTTGAATTGTATCTTCGTGATGCACTTCTACAGCAGGAGGCTCTACAAAAACAAAAATATTATACATTGTATAATTTTGCAGAAATTGATAAGAATTATGCGAAATTTACCTTCGACATTCTCCGGAAGATCGAGCACTGGACTGATCGGAGGATCAAAAGTGAAGTCATCATCTGAATCCGCAGTTAAATTTTCCGCTGTCGGAGCATCTCCGTGAGCAGTCCTTTCCTCCACAACTGAAGTTGCAGGAACTTCGACTTCATCTTCACCCATAGGGGCTTCGATTTGCTCCTCTTGGGTATCCGGAGCTCTTACTTCTTCAATGTTGGCTTGGGGCTCCAAGATACCTGCAGTATCTTCAATGTGAATATTTCGTTGAGTTGCATCTTCATCAATCAATCTCACTAATAATATACCTTCATCTTCTTTAGAACCAGAGATTGAGGTTCTTGAGCTCGAAGGCGCAGGATTCGAAGGTGCGAGATTTTTTGGCTTCCGAGCCACCTTCTTCACCGGAGTCCTTGCGGAGCTTGAAGCTTCGGCTTCAGCCATTCTTTTCTTGGGTCCTTTCTCCAGAGGCACCCAGTCCATCAGAGGGGGCGGAGTTAACTCCAACATTCCCCATACTCTGTTAAACCTTTCCCAACTCCCGACCAATTTAATTCGCCATTCTTTTTCCGTCGGAGTTGGGGCACCCAAAATCTTCTCCGAAGCCCTTACAATTTGCTCTGAAGTAATAGGGGCTGAAGAAGCTAAAAAATAATTCAAGTTAGTCTTTCTTCGAAGTAAATATGTACAATGCATGTTGGTTTCGAAGTTACCTGCAGGGCTCGAAGTAAAATTGATCTTGCGAAGACCGCCTTCCGAGTCATCCTCGAAGATGATAGGCCAGTTGGCCATTAGCGGAGGAATTTGCAGTCCGAGGAATTCTTCGGCTAAGTCCCGCATGCTTAACCTTCGGCTAATTTTCTAAAGCAGGTTAAGACGAGCTTCGAGCTGGCCTTCGTCAGGCTGCACTAAGGCTTCCTTCCGAAATTGAATTTCTTTGAGGGGCCCAGCCAGAGGACTGCTCGCTCCAACTTCGGCATAGAACCACCTCAGGACCCAATCAGTGTACTATCTAGCATTGATGGCCTTGGCAGGAAACTGAAGAGCATATTCGTCCCGAAGCCTAAAGTTGATAGAGCCGAAGGATACTACCACTTTTTCACCTCCGGAGCCTACGAAGGTCTTCGGTTGGCAAGTTGCTCTATGAAGTGCAGCGAAGATTTCTGCCCTCCCCTCACAACCTTCGGCTCTCAGCGCCCATTCAAAGATAGCTAATCTAGCTACAGCATTCGGAGATAGCTGGGGGTGGGTTACATGGAACAGATTAAGTACTTCGGCCAGGAAGTCCACAACAGGGAGGCCCAAGCCTGCTTCGAAAAGGCTTCGAATACTACAACCTATCCGGGTCTTGGTGATGGAATCGATTCTTTGCCCGGCTTCCGAATCATAACTCCATTACTAATTTTTCCCCCTGCTGTGATTGCCAAAGACTCTCTCTTGCAGGTAGAAGGCCCCAACTCAAAAGACTGATCCAAATATTTGGTCGATGGCGGGCACAGACCTTGGTCATCGGCGATTTGGGGATTTCTCCCCCTTGCCGCCATGGATGTCGCCGCCTGCATCGGAGGTGCCGCCGCCAACGCTGCCGCCGCTGCCGCTGCGGCCGCCTGTTGCGGAGCCAAGGCCGAAGGAGGCGCAGATCCCTTGGTCTTCACCATCACGATCGCTGGATTGCTCTGAAGAAATGGAGGCTAGGGCTCAAGAACTCAAAGGCTAGGGCTCAAGAACTCAAAGGGCTCAAAAGTTTTGATTGCTAGAATGCGGTGAAAAGGTAACCGGGTAACTTCTAGGCCCTTTATTTATAGCCTAGACTTCACTTTCTTACCATTAATCCCTGTCGTTTCGCATTCTTGCCGTTACTTCTTTTACAAAATTAACGCCTGCTACAGTTTCCGTTGGAAACAGAAACTAACGGCTATTTCTTCTAAGTCTAAAAAGACTTTCGAACTTCCTAAGTCAGTTCTAAGATAGTTCGAAAAGTAACTACCTTAAGACTGATTCGAAGTTCATATCTTCATGCATTTCGGAGATAAAATAAAACCAATAACCCCTATGATTGGTTATCTTTTCCTTTCGTATACTACTTTCCTAACGTTACAGGTCAACGGAAAAGCGTATTCGAGGGGCTACTGTTGGGGAAAATATCTCATCTTTGGGGTTATTGCCGAAGCAGCATAAAGGCAGTCAACCAGTTCGAAGATTCTCCGAAGATCATCTTCGAAGATGCCCGGAACCCCGTTCGACGCACGAAGATAGGCATAGGTTCGGAGTACATCTTCGAACTATTGCCCTCCAAGATCTTTTCTGCCAGCTAAGATGGAAGGCTTATCTTCTTTCTTATTAGATTAGTCTTTTACCATTTTAGCCCTATTAAGGAAACCGAATAGTTTCCTTAATGTCGGTTGTAATAGAGGGGTAAATAGGTCTTTTCCTTAATGTTTGGGCCTATAAATACCCCCCATTTCACCCTGTAATAAGGACCGAATACAAGTTATTCAATACACACTTTCGAACTATTCTAAGTTATTATCCTTTCGGAGGCTTAGAACAGTTTGCTTCACAAACACTTCGTTTGTTAGTTTCTTTTCCACAGAAACCTGTTAGCGTAATCTTTTACGCCAACAAAACTTATCAGTACCGGTCGCGCTACCCACCCGGTACTAAAAGCCTACGCATTAGTACTGAGTCACCACACCAACTGATGCTAATAACTTTAGGGTCACCACACCAACCGATGCTAATAACTTTAGCACCGGGTGGTATCTAGAACTAGTACTAAACCTTTCTCCTAATGTATTTGATATCCCAAAATCTCCTATTCCTTATTTCTACCTTTGTTCTTTAGTTCTTTCGCCTATGCGACTAGTTCAGGATTTAGGGTTTATCCTAGCCAACTGATCATCGATGATCTAGATCAGACAATAACACAATAAGCCTCCTAAGTGGTGTTGTCATACATCGTGCTTCAAGCAGTAGACCGACTGCCATCAAAGTATGTTGTTTTCTTCATGTTAGCTATTTTAGGGTTGATTGAATACTATGTTATGAGATGATGTTATTTGATTGATATGTACTAAAAATGCTATGTATAGATATGGCAATCCCTATCAATAATCTTAGTACTACAATGCACATGTTATTAATTTCATTTTTGCACTGATCGACCAATATACCTCACTAAAATATGCAATGGAAATACTGGATCTTTAGTACCGGTCATCGTTGTTTGTCAGAGTTACTCTTTTCAATAATTATGGTAAAGAGAAAGCTCCACGAGATATAAGAGTGGACTCAAGTGATAACGGTATATATAACAAAATCATATTAATTATTATTGTTGACACGAAAATGCGCCCATACACTTGGGTTAGTTTGACGATCCAAAAGCGCGCAGATACTTAGGGATAAACCTAAGCGTGACGTGGCACCGACGTCGCATTCCGACGGATCCTTAATGCTTGTAGGAATAACAGAGTCACCAGGTAATCAAACAAATATTAAGAAATAAAGTTCGATTAGCCGATGTGTGAGAAAATAACTAAAAATAATAAAACCTAATAAAACCGGCCAAAATAGAGCCTATTCTCATCCGCAAATAAAGCGGTGGTCGGACCAGAGGTATACTCCCGGTCAGACTGGTGATGCGAAGTATCGCCGAAGGGGTACCCTTCAGCGTTCGGCATGGGATAAATCCAAAGTACCCCGAAGGGGGAAAGGCTTCGACGTGTTGGCCGGTCGAACCGATGCCTGCGAAGGGGTCGCCGAAGAGGGCTTCGGCGTTCTAGTGCGAAGCTTTCTCCAGGTGGTCATACCGATGGAGGGTACCCGGTCAGACCAACGGTGAAGCCTCGTTCAGACTAAGGGCTTTGGCACCGTGGAGTCCGGTGCGGAGCAGTTTATTGCAAGGTCTCGCCGAAGAAGGCTTCGGCGTAACGGCGAAGGGTGCTCCGGCGTGGAGTGGAAGGATCTGGTTGGACCAACGAAGGCCTCTCAGTCGGACAGGGGGGTTCTAGTGATGGCACGGTGAAGCATGCTGATAACAGCCTGACGTCCCGGCATGGTAGCACCCGGTCAGACCGGTGAGGCCTCGTCGGTTGGATCGATAGGCTTCGGTCTGATCGCCTAAGGGCTCCGGTGACCTTGAGGATGAATAGCAATCACCCCCAAACTTCTTGGCAATGATTTTTAAGATGTTTCCCCTGCAAAACAGTAAGAGATCAAGTGCAATTCATCCTAGAGGCCGAAACTCCCAAGAATAGCAGAAGAAAACCGATAAAATGATAGAAATCCATTTCATGGATTAAACGGGAGATTCACGAGCGAATCAACAAGGGTTACCATGATTTCGACGTGGTGGACAGAGAGCTTTCAGCGAAAACCCACGAAGATGGACATTACTTGGCAAATCCTAGGGCAAGGAAAGTAGATTGGAATATAAAAGAATGATTCAAAGCAAGGGCTTCGTGTTGATATGAAAGCGGGGGTCTTCTTGAATCGCCCTTACCCCTATATTTATAGGGGCTGGTCTCACCTAATCTGAGTAGGATTCAGCCAAGTGGTTAATATTTGGATAAGAGATCAAAAACAACCGAACTATACTAATCTGAATAGAACTCTGTTGGCCGGAGTGGGTCTCTGCAGGCCTCACCGAGGCCTGCCTGCTGGGCTGAAGCCTACAGGCTACCGAAGGGGCCCACTAGGTCGAAGCCTGCCTGTGAAGCAGGCCTCCGAAGGTGCTGCCGAAGCCCAACGCAGGACGGGCCTTCGACACTTTAGGGCTTCGACCTGTGCCAGAGATTGCATATTTTTGGCCCAAATTACCAAAATTGATATTTCGACAATTTCGACCATTAATGCCAAATTCGAGTGCCAACAATTATACATGCATGTCTATTTGTATATGTACTTATCGGCCTTTTATAATGGTGTTGGTGCATTTTTTCTCACACTTTGACACACGCATGGCCTGAGAGATCTGCTTAACTCCAGTACAGGTCCTACATTCTCAGAAAAAAGCGTTCAAGGCGTGCCAATAAGTTTGACCCTACAACTGATAAGGAAATAGGAAGGATATCATTAGTAGCATAGCTGATTGGCTGGCGAGCCGATGACTGCAATAGAGATGGTGAAATCGTGGAATATCACGTGGATCGGCCATAGGGCCGATGACCATGGTTGAACCAATCAGGCGAGCATGCCATCAGCCGATGAGATAGACAAATTATGCATATGGGCCGATAAGAGCTTTCCGATGATGGGTATGATATGGCACTGAATTGAGGATAACATGTA
>JAAALK010000080.1:72506902-72570754 GCA_019279435.1 Zizania palustris
ACCATACACTAAATGTAATGATGGAAAGGCTGGAAAAATTTCCATGTGTATGACGGTTTCTTGTTCCATGCTAACCAAGCTATGTATTCCAGATTCTTCCGTATGTTTGCTGTTGTTGCAGGAATCACATGGCGGTGGATTAATGGAACATTTTGGGAGAGAAAAGACTTTGGCCCTGCTGTCCAATAATTTTTATTGGCTTAAGATGCGGAGAGATGTTGAACGATTTGTGCAGCGTTGTGCCACATACCATAAAGCTAAGTCCAAACTCAACCCATATGGTTTGTATACTCCACTTCCTGTTTCTAGTGCAACTTGGGAGGATATTTGCATGAACTTTATTGTGGGATTGCCTAGGACAAAGAGGGGGAGAGACTCCATATTTGTAAGAGTGGATAGGTTTTCTAAAATGGCACACTTTATTCCCTGTCACAAGACCAACGATGCTTCACATATTGCTGATTTATTTTTCAGGGAAATTGTGAGATTGCACGGGATGCTAGAACCATTATTCAGATCGTGATGAGAAGTTTATGAGTTACTTTTGGAAGACGATGTGGGTCAAGCTTGGCACAAAATTGCTATTTTCAACAACTTGTCACCCGCAAACTGATGGTCCAACAGAAGTGGTAAACCGTACACTCTCCATGTTGCTGCGGGCAATGTTTAAGAAGAACTTGAAGGAATGGGAGGACAGCCTTCCACTTGTTAAATTTGCATACAATAGAGCTGTTCACTCAACAACAAATTTGTGCCCGTCTGAATTGGTGTATGGTTTGAAGCCAATCACACTACTTGATTTGCTGCCACTTCCTTTTCAAGAGAGAGCAAACATAGAGGCAACTAAGCGTGCAGAGTTTGTGAAAACTATGCATCTGAAGACCAAGGGAGTTATAGAAAAGAAGGCACGCTATTTTGCTCAGAAGACAAATAAAGGAAGAAAGAAGATGTTTTTCAAACCAGGAGATCTTGTTTGGATGTACTTGCGCAAGGAACGTTTCCTGATTTGAGAAAGTTTAAATTGATACCCCTTGCTGATGATTTAAAACCCTATTTGGAGCTGACGATGAGCTTGAGTCGAGGACGACTCCAATTCAAGAAGGGGAGGATGATGAGGACATCACTTCACATGATACACACATGGAGCCTCCACCTACAATACTACAAGGACCAATCACACGCGCCCGTGCCCGTCGCTTGAACTATGAGGTTAATTCTTTCCTTAGCAACTATTTCAATATTTGTTTGGATGGGATGCTACTGAATACTAGTGATATTTTGTTGCTTAGGAACATGGGAAATGGAATACAAGAATTGGAGTTCAAGACGGAGCCGCACGGATGTTTGAAGTCAAGATTTCGCTGGTTCGGACTACATCGACCACCCTGCACCAAAATGGGCATAACTTCCTCATACGAAGTCCGATTGGCGCGTTCTTTGACTTTTTGGAAAGCTGAGGAGAAGACGGATCGTTTGCCGTTGGTTTCACACCTTTTGGAGTCTCGAGTCGTTCTGTGTGATTTAAACAGTCCTGCGTGACAGAACTGGGCCGTGTTGGCCCATAGTCCAAGTCTGTTCGTTTTCTAGCCCACAGCCTGTGTCTGTTCGTCTTCCACAGGCCGCCGCCCTATTTATTCTCACGCCAGCCACCTCTAGGGTTAGGTTTTGCTTTGTTGCATCTACACTGTTGTGTTTAGATCCCGCCTCTTGCGCCGGACCGATTGGCTGCCGCATTGGCGTTTGTGAAACCTCACCTTATCTTCGTTTGTCTGTGATTTGGCATTCGATTTGTATCCTTCCTGTTCTTGCTTGTGTTCTTGGGTTCGCTTGCAGGAATTAGCCTTCGTGGCGAGGTCAATCGCGTCCTGCGTGGTTGATAACCAACGGAGACAGTGGTGTAACGATTGCAAGGTTTTGATCCGCCGGACCGGAGCCTTGGATCGCCAACGTCGAGATTCTCCACCAACCCAAGTTTATCCCTTACCTAGCGGAAGATCGGGACCAATCGCCCATCACAACAGCCCTTCAAGTCATAGCTCCAGTATGGCCCATGGCCAGATGAGGCATGAATCTTATTGGTCCCTTCCCAACAGCAAAAGGAAATTTGAAGTTTGAAGTGGTAGCAATTGAATACTTTTCAAAGTGGGTCGAAGCAGAGCCCCTAACAGCTATCACTTCGAACAATGTACAGAAATTTTTCTAGAAGAATATCATTTGCCGGTTCGGAGTGCCTAGACAACTCACAGGTGACAATGGAACACAATTCGACGCAGAACCTTTAAAGAAATTTTGCGAAGATCTAGGCATCCAGCTATGCTTTGCTGCAGTGCGACACCCTCAGTCTAACGGAGCTGTAGAAAGAGCCAACGGTAACATTTTGTCAGGGCTAAATCGAAGGATAGTAGGATTGGCAAAAGGACTCTGGACCTGAAGAACTTCCGAAGATTTTGTGGTCCATTCGGACCACTCAAACGAGGTCCACGGGTTTCACTCCATTCAGACTATTATTCGGAGATGAAGCTATGACACCAACAGAGCTCAAAGGAGGATCACTTCGCAGCACCGAACCGTAAGTAGAAGGAGAAAGACAAGCTTCGCTGGATTTAACAGAGGAGACAAGACTTCGAGCTGTGGCCGGGTTCGACCCGAAGGTCAAGATTAATGAACTTAGGCTTGGTTCATCTCGTTTTGCGAAGTATCATAGCACCAGGAAAATTAGGAAATAAATGGGAAGGTCCATACTTAATTGTTCGCTCAGGGCGTCCTAGGTTCTTTTAAATTAGCTAATTTGGAAGGTGAAGAGTTAGCGCATACATGGCATGCGGAGCACCTAAAGCGATACTTCGCATAAGGGCTCCTTGTAATCATTTGTAAGCACTTTCCGAATTAATAAAGCATATGGTTCAGATAATGCCTACCCCTCATAAACTTCCCACTTCCGAGTGGACGCACTAGAATAGCGGAGTTGACCGAGAGGGAACTGTCATTAATTTGAATCATATTTTCGGACTTTGGACCACTGGTCCGAAGTTTCCGAGGTGGTGGGCTAACATAATCTGGAGTCCAAGCCACCGGCTTGAAGACATCCGTAAAAGAGCCCGAGACCACAGAATGCGGAGTCCAAGCCAACGGCTAGAAGACATCTATAAAAAGAGTCCAAGGAGACCAAATGATGCGGAGTCCAAGCCACCGGCTTGTAGGCATCCGTAAAAAGAGTCCAAAGAGACCACTGTGAACTCCAAACCACTGGTTTGACTGAATTCGCAAAAAGAGCCGAAGGAGGCCAAAACAAAACAGAGTTTGATCCATGAGCTTCGAATGTCTGTTAAGAAAGTCTAAAGTGACAAAACATCTAGGACACTAAAGTGTCCGGAAAGTTGTCCAAAGTGATTTCTTTCAAAAACATAAGGTACTAAATTACCAGTCTTCAGACTACAAATAGTCGAAGACATTTTATAAGATTTTAATCAATCTTTAAATTGCTGAGGGGCTCCGAACCCCAAAAATTGTACTCCTAAGTTTTTCTTTGCGCCTAACCATCTTTGAATACAGTTCGAAGTTGCTTACGCCCAAAGAGGGGCTAGTAAATAGGGAGACAATTTTAAATCGATATTTATTATTCGAACAAATATGATTACATCATGAAAAATTGGTATCTATACCAAGAAGGAATCGAAGACCTCTTCGATCTCTAGAGCTAGGGTTGGAACGACTAGTTCCAGAGCCGAGAGTTCTAACAACTTTGCATTTAACTCTCCTTCCTCCCTTCGATGCTCTAAAGTCTTTTTGTTCTTGTTGAAGCTCAGCCCAAGTTCAAAGCCGTTCGGGGCTCCTTTCCCAGCTTCCAAGTTCTTCAGGCTTTTTACCTTGAGCTTCATCTTCGTCTTCGGACCATACAATGTCTTCAGAAGATGAAGTTTCCAAGTTAACTTCTTTTTCTTCCTCTTTAATACAAGACAATATGTCTCTGCTTACTTCGGGTATAATCGCTCCAGAGCTATTCCGAGGAACTAAAAATCGAGGGCGCTTGTGAAGTTTTAAGATATCGAAGGTAGCCAATAGTAAGCGGAGTTCGTCGTTAACATCTAACACTTCGACATCTTCCATATGAGGCAAAGCCTAAAAACATGATAAGCAAATTTTCATTCATAAATGTACAAAAGCATAATGCTTTACATAGTCGAAGATCCTAAGATAATTCTAAACCTGCGGGTTTGGCGGGGGCTGACTGAAGCTTGGGACCGAGCTTGCTTCTGGCATTGCCCTTCGTCAATCCAGGCCTTGATCGTAGAGCGACCTTCGACTCTCCATGAAGTTTGAAAGGCTTGCCAAGCAGCGGCCACACCTTCGGCAGGAGTAAGAAGCTGGTTGTCATCAAAGGTAATGGGAGCCGCCCCTGCGCTCGGAGTTATCGATTGGCCCAGATCTTCGTAGTAACGATGTATGCCGATAGCAGCCACTTGTCCGGAGATTTCTCCGTACCGAATGCTTGCTGTCTTCATTTTCTTCGCTGCTCCTTGGATCCTCTTCAATCGTCGCAACAGGGAGATGTTGTCATCCGAAGGAAGCGTCCCAGTAGTACCGAAGTACTCCAGAACTCCTAGCAATTGGTCCATGACCTCCGCAGCTACCTTCTTCGACTTCAGCTTATCTTCAATTAAAGCATCCTTCGTCGAAGTTAATTCTCTTACTACTCCAGAGAGCCTAGTTGCCTCCGTAGCTAAAGAATTCTTATGATTGAGTAGCTGGCTAGCTTCTTCGACAGCTTTGGCTTTTTCTTCTTGAAGCCTAACAACCTCAGCCCCCGCAGTAGCGTGCTCCGCCCACATCTTTCAATTTCCGCTCGAAGCACAATTTGTTCTGCTTCGAGCTCTTTGTTCGCAGCCTCCAAGCTCTGTCTGGCCCTACGCTCCGTTGAAACCATGTTGTCCAAGTGGGCCACCCGACCTTCGGAGATAGTAAGATTCGTTGAAGAGTTGTATTTTCCTCTCGAAGGCGAAGGCTTCCACGTTAATTTGAGATGTTCGCAGCTCGGGCCAAGACTGTTTGCTGCGAAAAGAAAAAACTAAGGTGAGAAATTATTTATATATAAAAATTTGATGTTGTTTTGCAGATACATTCGTACCTGGTATGCTGCACATTCCATGACAGCGTTAAGCTCCGAACTCTCTGCCTCGCTCAAGATGGCCACCAAGTCCGTCTCCCTGACTTCGCGACTAGCTCGATCCAAAGGCTCGAGCAAAGTCCGAAGCCCAGTTCTTCGCTCCAAGAAAGGAGCTAGAAGAGGGAGCATGCTCAAGGCTTGTTGGTCATCTTCATTTGGCGAAGGCCTGGAGTGCTGAGCCGTGGTTTTTGGAGCCCCGGCAGACTGCCCCCCCCCTCAGTAGATTGGCTTTCGTCTGTTGACTCAGACGGAGTTGATCCTGAGCTTGGAGCAAGGAGGGGGTCCATCTTGCCTTTGCCTTTTCCAGGTCCCATTTGAGTGGCTCCTGGAATTGGCTCCGAAGCTGTCGAAGGTCCAGGAATTATATCCTAGGGACGGACCTCTTCCACGGGGGTGGATCCTATTAAAACAAAGGTATTATACATTGTATAATTTCGCAGGAAAAAAGAACAAAAGAATTATGCGAAGTTTACCTTCGACATTTTGGCGACGGGTGAGCATTGGGCTGCTTGGCGGGTCGAAGGCTACTCCAAAGTCTTCGTCGGAGTCAGAAGTCAAATCTTCGACTGTTGGATCATCTTCGGGAGCCACCGTTGTTACTTCACCCGGAATCGAAGCTAGCAGTAACTTCGACTCCGCTTTCGTCCACAGGGGCTCCGTCTTGCGGTAAATTTTCTTGAGCAGCCGGAGTCCTCACTTGCTCAAGGTTCTCTTGAGACTCCGGCATGCTCGCAGCTTCATCAATATGTGCACCTCTTTGGGCTGCATCTTCGTCAATCAGGCCAACAAGCATCCTGCCTTCATCCTCCAAGGAATCGGAGAGTGAAGCTCTTGGGCTTGAAGGTGCAGGAGCTCTTGGCTTTCGAGATACCTTCTTTAGCGGAGTTTTGGCAGAGCTCGAGGCTCCGACATTCAAGCTTTTCTTTTTTTGGGCCCTTTCTCCGAAGGCACCCAATCCAGAAGAGGGGGCGGGACAACTTCGAGTAGTCCCCATACTCGGTTGGACCGTTCCCAAGTACCAACTAATTTGATTCTCCATTCCTTCTCGGTCGGAGTTGGGACGCCCAGAATCTTCTTTGAAGCCCGTACAATCTGCTCCGAAGTTATAGGGGCTGAAGAGGCTGAAAAATGAGTTAAGTTGGTTATTCCTTCGAATAAATATGCATGATATATGTTGTTTTCGAAGTTACCTACAGGGCTCGAAGTCGAAGAAATTCTGTGAAGACCGCCCTCCGAATCTTTCCTCAAAGGTGATCGGCCAGTTGGCCATCAGAGGAGGGATTTGAAGCCCGAGGAATTCTTCGGCTAAGTCCCGCATACTTAGGTGGCGACTGATTTTTTGGAGCAGACTGAGGCGAGCTTCGAGCTGGCCCGGATCTGGGTGCACAAGGGCTTCCTTTCGGAAGTTGATATCTTGCAAAGGTCCAGCTAGACGACTACTCGCCCCAACTTCGGCATAAAACCACTTCAAGATCCAGTCGGTGTACCATCTGGCATTGATGGCCTTGGCAGGAAACCAGAGAGCATACTCGTCCCGAAGCCTGAAGTTGATGCTTCCGAAGGACACCACCATCTTCTCACCTCCGGGACCTACAAAGGTCTTCGATTGGCACGAAGCTCTGTGCAGCACTGCGAAGATCTCCGCCCTTCCTTCACAACCTTCGGATCGCAACACCCATTCGAAGATGGCGAGACGTGCTACGGCATTCGGAGAAAGTTGGGGGAGAGTGACATGGAACAAATCCAATACCTCTGCCAAGAAGTCGACTGCCGGAAGCCCTAAGCCATCTTCGAAGAAGGCTTTGAAAACAACCACTTCCCTTGGTCTTGGTGACGGAATGATCTCCTTCCCAGGTTTGCAAATCATGACCCCGGAACGGATTTTTCCCTCTACTGCGATCGCGAGTGATTCTCTTTTGCAGGTAGAAGGCCCCATTGAAATGATTGATCCTGTGTACTTCGTTGATGCCGGAAAAAGGTCTTGAGGGCCAGCATTTTGGGGATTTCTCCCCGCCGCCGTCATTGTTGCCATTGCTGGTGTCGGGGTCGCCGCCGCCAATGTTGCAGCCGCCGCTGCTGCCGCAGCCTGCTGCCGATGCCAGGGTTGAAGCTGCTCCAGGACCCTTGAAACTAGTTTTCGCCATTAGATCTCACGGATTGCTTCAGAAGAAAAATGGAGGCTAGGGCTTGATTGATGGGTTGTTTGCACGAAAGCGGTGGAAAGGTACTCGAGAAGGGTCTGGGCCCTCTATTTATAGCCCAGACCCCAATTTTTTACCGTTTGAATATGCCGTTTCACATTCTTGACCGTTACTTTGTTGCGGAATTAACGTGTCACGTAACTTCCGTTAGAAGAAAGAAGCCAACGGCTATTTCTTCCAAGTCTAAAAAGGCTTTCGGACTTCTCGAGTTAGTTCTAAGGTGCTTCGAGTTAATTTTCTTAAAAACTGATTCGAAGTTTTGCATCTCCACGTAGTTCGGAGATGGTTTAAATCTGCTAACCCCTACGCATGATTATTTTTCATGCGTATACTGCACTCCTAACATTACAGATTTAGCAGAGAAGCGTATTCGAGGGTCTACTGTTGGGGGAAAATATTCCATCTTCAGGGTTATTGCAGTAACAGGACAAAGAATGTTGATTAAGCCGAAGTTTTCCTGCATATAGCTTCGGGGATGCATTGAATCCAGTTCGAAGTATGATGACGGACTCTAGTTCGGAGTATATCTTCGAACTTGGACTCTTCCAGGAGCTTCTTTGCCAGCTAAGATGGAAGACTTATCTTCTTTCTCATTAGATTAGTCTTTTACCATTTTAGCCCTATTAAGGGTACCGAATAGTTTCCACTATGTCGGTTGTAATAGAGGGGTAAAAGGGTCTTTTCCTTAATGTTTGGGCCTATAAATACCCCCCATTTCACCCTGTAATACGGACCGAATACAAGTTATTCAATACACACTTTCGAACTATTCTAAGTTATTATCCTTTCGGAGGCTTGGAATAGTTTCCTTCACAAACACTTCGTTTGTTAGTTTCTAATATTCAGAAACCTGTTAGCGTAATCTTTTACGCCAACAGTCTGTTGGCATAAAAGATTACGCTAACAGGTTTTCGGAGATTAAGAACTAACAAACAAAGTGTTTGTGAAGTGAACTATTTCAAGCCTCCGAATTGGATAATAGCACGAAGCAGTTCGAAGTTATGTATTGAATAACTGAGTATTCGATGATCATTACGGGGCGAGAAGGGGGTATTTATAGGTAAAAATCTTAAGGAAAATACCTTTTTACCCCTCAATTACAACCGACATAGTGGAAACTATTCGGTACCCCTAATAGGGTTAAAATGGTAAAAGACTAATCTAATCAGAAAGAAGATAAGTCTTCCATCTTCGCTGGCAGATAAGCTTTCTGAAGATTCAACCTTCGAAGTTATACTCTGAACAGAAGTCTACATGGATTCTTCAAACTTGATCATGTACTAAACCGGAGTTAATACTGAAACTTCAGTTTAGTAGATTGCCTTTGTCTTATTAGTGTAGAGACCCTGAGGATGATGTATTTTCCCCCAACAATAGCCCCTCGAATACGCTTCTCCGAATGATCTGTAAGGTTAGGAGAGCAGTACACGCAAGAAAAATAATCATGCATAGGGGTTAATAAAATTTATCAACCTTCGAAATATCCAAAAAATTAGAACTTCAAATCGATTTCTAAGAGAAGGTTTTATTCGAACAACTCTGAAATAAATTTCCGCGAAGTTGAAAAGACCGTTAGACTCAGAAGAAATAGCTGTTATCTTTTTCCTTTCAGAAGAAGCTATAACATTGCTTTAATTTCCTAAGTAGTAACGGTCTAGAAGACAGAACGCCAAGTCTAAACTGTAAAAAATCAGGAATCCGGGCTATAAATAAAGAACATAGAAACATCTAGAATACCTTTCTCTCCGTTATCGCGCAATCCACTGCTTAGCCTCCAAACTCTAGCTCCAAACTTCCTGTTCTGCTTCATGGCAAAGACAAGCTTCAAAGCCCCAGGGCAACCTCGACCCTTGCCAGGCAGCAAGCCATGGCGGCGGCAGCTGTGGCAGCCCCTGCGGGGAATCCCCCACAAGTCGGACCCCACGACCTTCTCCCGACCTCCTCCAAATACTCGGACCAATCCTATAAGCTGGGGCCATCAACCTACAAGAAGAAGACGATTGCAGCAGTAGTTGCGGGGAAGATTAGCCCGAGGGTTAAGTTCCACAAGCCCGAGAAAGAGGCCATCTCTTTGCCTCGGCCCGGAGAAGTAGTCGTTTTCGAAGCCTTCTTCGAGGCGGGGTTGGGGCTTCCAGTGGTGTACTTCTTTTCAGAGGTATTGGATCTTTTCCACGTTACTCTTCCTCAACTTTCTCCTAATGCGATAGCACGCCTCGCTATCTTCGAGTGGGCGCTGCGAGCCGAAGGCTGCAAAGGGAGAGCAGAAATATTCGCAGCACTTCACAAAGCCTCCTGCCAACCGAAGACTTACCAAGGCTCCGGAGGAGAAAATATTGTAGTTGCCTTCGGTAGCATTAACTTACAGACTCTGGGACGAGTACCAACTGCGATTTCCAGCGAAGGCCATCAATGCTAGATGGTACACAGATTGGATTCTTCGATGGTTCTATGCTGAAGTGGGAGTAGACAACAGTTTGGCCGGGCCTCTACAAGATATATACTTCCGAAGGGAAGCCGAAGTTCATCCAGACCCGGCCAGCTCGAAGCTCGTCTTAATCTACTTCAAAGGATTAGTCATCGCATGAGCATGCGGGACTTAGCGGAGGAGTTCATCGGGCTCCAGATTCCGCCTCTGATGGCTAACTGGTCTGTTAACTTTGAAGAGGATCCGGAGGGTGGACTCCGAAAAATTTCTTCGAGTTCGAGCTCTCTAGGTAACTTCGAAAACTACAAAATGTTTCATGTATGATAATTTCATAAAACATGACATGACAAATAAAAACTTATCTTTCAGCTCCACAAGTCTCATTGACTTCGGAGCAAGTCATACGGGCTTCGGAAAAGATTCTCGGGGTTCCTACCCCCGCTGAAAAGGAATGGAGGGTGAAGCTGGTAGGCAGCTGGGAGCGATTCAACCAGGTATGGGGCGTACTCGGAGTCATCACCCCTTCTCTTCTAGACTGGGTTCCTTCCGAGACTGGTCGGAAGAAGAGGAAAGCCGAGGCTGGGACTTCGGCACCAGACAAGACTCCCGTGAAGAAGTTGGCCCGTAAACCCAAGAACGTGGCCCCTTCCAAGTCTGCTACTTCGTCTTCAGATTCATCTGAGGATGAAGGAGAAAGAGAAATGCAAAGGGTCTTTATAGACCTTGTTATCGGAGAAGAAGAAGCGCGAGCGGATGTCAAAGTCCTTGCTACCAGTGATGCAGTGGCCATGCCGGCTGCGCAAGACAACCCCGAACATGCTGGGACTTCGAATGTCCCGCCAAGCCAAGAAGCCCCTACTGCTGAAGGCGGAGTCGAAGTAGCAACTGATCAAACTTCGATTCCAGATGAACTGATGACTGCTGTTCCGAGAGAAGTTCCAATAGCTAATCCTTCGGTTCCTGACTCCAAATCCAACAAAGATTTTGAAGGGGCATTCGATCCTCCAAGTAGCCCCATACTCGTTCATCGACAGGGTTTCAAAGGTAAGCTTCATTAGAGCACATTTTACTCCATGTCCTACAAAATTATGCAATATGTAATACCTTCGACTTTGTAGGGTCAACCCCCATGGAGACGACTCCTCCTGTGAAGAATGCGCCTAAAACCTCGACATCTCCGAAGTTGATTTCGGAGGAGGTTATAAAGACAGGGCCTAGGAAAAGGTAAAGGGAAAATAGATCCTTTCCTGCTCCGAACTCTGGATTAACCCCATCGGAATCCACAGACGGATGCTAGTCTGTGGAAGGGGGCCAATCCACCGAGGTCTCCGGGGATGCGGCAATGTGCTCCGGCCCCTCACCCAATGAAGATGATCAAAGAGCCCTGTCAATGCTCCCCCTCCTAGATCCTTTTCCTAGAGCGAAGGACTGGGCTTAGACTCTACTAGAGCCTTTTGCTCGAGCTAATCGCGAAGTTGGGGAGACTGACTTAGTGGCTATACTTGGGGAAGCCGAGGGGTCGGAGCTAGATGCAGCCTTGGAGCGGGCAGCATACAAGGTACGAAGTATCTGCAATAACAGGGTTATTTTTAGCTTATAAATAGTTTACTTACATCGCTTTTTTCCTTCGCAGCAAATAGTTTTGGCTCGAGCTGCGGCTGTTTCGAACGAGCAGGAATGCAATCGTCTTAAGGAGAAGATAACTGCCCTCCATGGGAGTCTTGACAGCTTTGAGATTCGAACTTCCAGCTTGAACGAGATGGTAGCATCGGAAGCTCGAAGCCAAACAAATCGTGCTTCGGGCTGAAGTAGAGAGAATGTGGATAGAGCAAGTGACCGCGGGGGCTAAGCTGGTCAAGCTCCAGGAGGAGCAGGCGAAGTCAGTGGAAGAGGCCAACAACTTGCTCGGTCAGAAGAACTCCTTGGTTACGGAGGCAACCAGGCTATCTTCTTGATTGATGAGTTGTCTTCGTCAAGGGATATTTTGGCCGAAGACAAGGTGAAGTCCGAGAAGGTGGCTGCAGAGACCATTGACAGCCTTCGGGGTGTCTTGCAATACTTCGGTACTTCTTGGACTTTACCTTTGACTGGCGACGTCCCCCTTCTACGAAGGTTGAAGATGATCCAAGCAGCAACGAAGATGATGAAGACTGTGGGTATTCGGTATGGAGAAATCTCCAGCCAAGTATCTGCACTCGGAATACTTCGCTACTACGAAGATCTTGGGCTATCAGTAGCACCAGACTCGGGGGCGGCTCCCATTACCTTCGACGACAACCGTGTATTGAACCCTTCCGAAGACGTGGCCACACCTTGGCAAGCCTTCCAAGCATCTTGGAGAGCTGAAGGTCGATCAGCGATCAAGGCTTGGATTGATGAAGGACTTCAGCAGAAACAAGCTCGGTCGCAAGCTTCGAGCAGCCAGCCTCCGCCAGACCCGAAGGTCTAGTTTTGTTTAGGGCTCCGAACATGTAAAAATTTATGCTTTCATCTTTTATGAATGAAAAGACTTATTTGGAAATGTTTTTAGGCTTTCCTACTTTTTATAGATGGTCTCGAAGTGTTAGAGGTTAACGAAGAGCTTCGCCTGCTATGGGCTACCGTCGAAATTCTAAGACCTCACAAACGACCTCGATTTTTGATTACTCGGGAAAGCTCTGGTGTGATTGCGCCCGCAATATGCAAAGATATATTATCTTACATTAAAGAGGAGGAAAAAGAAGTTAGCTTGGAAACTTCATCTTCTGAAGATGTTGAATGGTCCAAAGAAGAGAATACTGCTGAAGAACAAACAAAGAAGAACCTTGAACAACTTCTAAGCTGGGACAGAAGCCCCGAGCGACTTCGAACTTGGGCTGAACTTTAGCAGGAACAAAAGGATTTCTGAGCTTCGAAAGGAGAGAAAAGAGTTAAATGTTAAGTTATTAAAACTCCTGGCTTTGGAACTAGTCACTCTAACTTTAGCGGTAGTTCTAGGGATCGAAGAGGTCTTTGTTTCATTCTTGGTATAGATACAGACTTTTCATGATGTAATGTAATTTGTTCGAATGATAAAGATTAAAGTTTCAAAATTGTCTCCCTACTTCCCAGCTCTTCTTTGGGTGTAAGCCCTTTCGAAATTCATCGAAGGTGGTTACGCACAACGAAAATAACTTTAGTTAGTACAATTTTGGAGGCTCAGAGCCCCTTAACCACTTAGAGATTGATTAAAATCTCAAAAATGTCTTCGACTACTTGGAGTCTCAAAACTGGTAACTTAGTACCATTTTGTTTGAATGTAGTCACTTCAGAATCTTTTTTCAGATACCTTAGCATGCAAAACAATTGGCCACTTTGGACTCTTTTTACAGACGTTCTAAGCTATTAGCTCAGAATCTGTTTTGTTTGGCCTCCTCCGGCTCTTTTTGCGAATGCTATCAAACCAGTGGTTCGGAATTTGCATAGTGGTCTCCTTGGACTCTTTTTACGGATGCTTTCAAGCTAGAGCCTAGAATCCGTATCATTTGGTCTCCTTGGACTCTTTTTATGGATGCTTTCAAGCCGGTGGCTTGGAATCCGTTTTTTTGTGACTTTCCCACCTCATCGGAAACTTCGAACCAGTTGTTCGAAGTCCACAAAATTGGTTCAAATGAATGACACTTCCCTCACAGCCAACTTCGTTCTTCCAGTGCGTCCACTAGAAGTGTGAAGTGTTTTAGAGGTAAGCATTATCAGAACCATGAACTTTATTAATTCAGAAGGTGTTACAGATGATTACAAGGAGCCCCTATGTGAAATATCACTTTAAGTGCTCTACATGCCAGGCATGCTTTAACTCTTCGCCTTCTAAATTAGCTAGCTTGAAAGAACCAGGGCATCCTGAATGCAGAATAATATATGGACCTTCCCACTTATTTCCTAATTTCCCTGGTGCTATGATGCTTCGCAAAACTAAGTGACCTAGCTTAAGTTCATTAAGCTTAACCTTTGGGTCATACCAAGTCTTCGTTTGCTGTTGATATTTCGACAAATTAGCCACAGCATGAAGCCTTGTCTCTTCTGTTAAATCAAGTGAAGCTTGCCTTTCTCCTTCTATTTCAGGCTCAGTGCCGCGAAGAGATCCTCCTTTAAGCTCCGTCGGCATCATAGCTTTATCTTCGAATAATAATCTGAAAGGAGTAAAACCTGTGGATCTTGTTTGAGTGGTCCGAATGGACCATAAAATCTTCGGGAGCTCTTCGGTCCACAACCCCTTTGCTAACCCTACTATTCTTCGATTCAGCCCTGATAGAATATTACCATTAGCCCTTTCGACAGATCCGTTAGACTGAGGATGGCACACATTAGCAAAGCATATTTGTATACCAAGATCTTCGCAAAACTTCCTGAAGGGCTCTGCATCAAATTGTGTCCCATTGTCAACTATGAGCTGTCGAGGACACTCCGAATCTGCATATAATATTCTTCGAGAAAAACTTTTGCACATTATTCGAAGTGATAGCTGTGAGGGGTTCCACTTCGACCCACTTGGAAAAATACTCAATTGCTACCACTGCGAATTTCAGATTTCCTTTTGCTACTGGGAAGGGGCCAATGAAATCCATGCCCCATCTGGCCATGGGTCAAACTGGAGCAATGACTTGAAGAGTTGTTGACGGACGATTACTTCGTCTTCCCATCCATTGACAACCTTGGCATGTGCGGACTAAGCTCTCCGCATCAGCTACTATTGTAGGCCAATAAAGCCCCTCGCGAAGTGTTTTTCCTGCCAAAGCCTAAGGGGCCAGATGGCTACCACAAAGGCCTTCATGAATTTCTTGGAGCATCTCTTGACCTTCGGCTTGAGATATACATCGGAGCAGAGGAGAACATACTCCGGCCTTGTAGAGAATACCGTTGATTACACGATAATTTCGAACTCTTAACTTCAACCTCGAAAGTTGTGGCCCTTCAGGCAAATTTGCTTCACCTCGTAACAATTCCATAATTGAGCTCCGCCAATGAGTGCTTGGAATGCAATGAACTTCCGCAGAAGGGATTTGTGGCACCGAAGGCGAAGTAAGCTCTTCGTAAAAATCTCCTTCTGGAATGTCCATAGCTCCGGCTACAGCTTTCGCTAAGTTATCGGCTTGCATATTTTCAGCTCTTGGTATATTTCGGATGGAAATCCCTTTGAATGCTGCTTCGATCTTATGGATCTCTTCCAAATATTTTGCATGTTGCGGGTGACGAACTTGAAAACTTTTATCGACGTGCCCTGCTACAATTTGAGAATCTGTTTAAACAACAACTCTTGTAGCACCCAAAGCACGCGCCTTTTGAAGTCCTAACAAAATTGCTTCATACTTCGCTGTATTATTGGTTGACTTAAACTTGAGCATTGCGGAGTACATTGCTCTTTGCCCTGAAGGCGAAATTATTACTGCTCTGATGCCTGCTCCAGATGCTTGGAATGCTACATCGGAGTATATAGTCCAAATTCCTTCATTTGATTTCTCCGGAGCCCATACTGCAGATGGAGTCCATTCTGCCACAAAATCTACCACCACCTGTGACTTGATTGCTGTTCTTGCTACAAAGGAGATGCCAAAGGGTGCTAGTTCAACAGCCCATTTTCCAATTCTTCCCGTAGAATCTTTGCTTCGGAGTATATCTCCCAAGGGATACAAAGTTGGTACAATCACATTATGTGCTAGAAAATAATGTCTCAATTTCCTCGAAGCCATTATCAGAGCATAGGTGGACTTCTCAAGCTCGGAATATCTTGTTTTGCTCTAGACAATGCTTCGGATACAAAATAGACTGGATTCTGTACCAACTTCCCATTGAAATCAACTTCTTTGACAAGGACTGCACTAATAGCGGAGCCAGTAGCTGCAAGGTAGAGGAGTAGGGTTTCGTCCGAACAGGCATAATGAGTGTAGCGAGGTTGCTGAGATAATTTTTAATATCATCAAAACTCTTTTGACACTCTGGTGTCCATGCAAAATCTTCGGACCCTTTCAATGCTTTGAAAATAGGCAAACTTCTCTCCGCAGACCTTGCTAGAACTCTGCTAAGTGCTGCTAGATGGCCAATTAGCTTTTGCACCTGCTTCAAATTTTCCGGAGGAGCCATCCTTTGTAATTCAGTTATTTGAGTAGGGCTAGCTTCAATCCCTCTACTAGAAACTAGATACCCTAACAACCTTCCAGCTTGAGCCCCGAAGATACATTTTTCGAGGTTGAGACGGACTCCACATGCCTAAAGGCTATCGAACGTTTCTGCTAAGTCTAGGCTATATTGGTGTTTTAAAGCACTCTTTATTACAATATCATCTATATAGGCTTCTACATCGCGGCCTATTTGATGACCTAGAGCTTTAGGAATTAACCTCGAAAAAGTTTCCCTGGCATTTCTTAAACCGAAAGGCATTCTTACATAGCAGAAGACTCCTGAAGGAGTTACAAAGCTTGTTTTGATTTCATCTTCGCACTTTAACCAGATTTGATGATAGCCAGAATACGCGTCGAGGAAGCTTAATAACTCTGAACCAATAGTGGAATCAACTAATTGATCAATTCAGGGCATGGGATAGGGTTCACGGGGGCATGCTTTATTCAAGGATGTAAAATCAATAAACATGTGCCACTTCCCGGAGGATTTCTTTCTGACAAAGACTAGGTTGGCTAACCACTCCGTATGAGCAACTTCTCTGATGATCCCAGCCTTCAGCAATTTTTCCACTTCTACTTTAGCAAGGAATCGCCCTCTCTACGGATAACTTCCGAAGTCCTTGTCGAACAGGTCAAACCCTCGAGTTCATAAGCAAGCTATGCTCAATGATATCTCGACTGACTCCTAGAATGTCTTCATCAGACCAAGCAAAGACATCCAAATTTTCTTCAACTACCTTTTCTAACGAAGTAGCGATTTCTAGAGGCAAATCTTTGCCGAACTGAAAAGAATAGTCTTTGCCGTCTTTGACAATAACCTTCATTATAATTTCTCTGTCGGGGCTCGGTCTTGGGAAGATATCCTCCGTATTACCTTGTACATTGTTCACTTGTCTCGGGTTGAGAGGGGAGCCATGACCATATTCTGCTCTTCGCGCAGTGGATTGATCTCCGAAGACAGTGAGTACTCCCGCTTGGGTGGGCATCTTCATACATAAATAGTTATGATGCGCCACGGCTCTGAACTGATTTAACATGCCCCTTCCGAAGATAACATTATATGCATAAGGGGCATATACAACATCGAAGATCACTTCCTCCGTCCTTGCCAGTAGCCCCTCCCCGAAAACAACCTCCAGACCTATCTGGCCGAGGGCATCACGAGGGGGTCCTGCGAAGCCTTGCAAAGGACGAGCTGCGGGGAGGCGATGTTTCCTGGAGATGCAGAGATGATCGAAGGCTTGAACAAAGATGATATCTGTTGAACTCCCTCTGTCAATCAGCACTCTCTGGACTTCAGTCCCTGCTATATCGGAAGTAAAAACAAGGGGATCTGCATGTAGAAACTTTATGCCAGCTGCATCATCTGCAGAGAAAGATATCGGCACATGGGACCACTCAGGCATGGTAGCTGCAGACGAAGAAGTTCCAATATGGCCCACTTCCCAGACATATTCTCTTCGCTGTCTCTTCGACATACTGCCGAGGGTCCAACCTCTGGAAATGGGGAGGACTACTCGTTTACCCCGATCTTGGCCATCTTCCTGCTTTAGAGGTGGCATAATATTGACCATCGGAGGCTATCTTGCAGGGTCGAAGTTGTCTATACATGCCACAGCCTAGACAGGATTCGGACGTGCCTCGGAAGGGACTCGGTCAGTAGTGCCTCGACCAAAATTCCTTTCAAGGTACTCGCCTCTTAAAGCGAGTATAGACTTGCACGCATTAGTAGCATGACTCCGATTTTCACCATGAACGCATCAGAAGAAGGCCTGGGCTGAGGAGCCATGCTGAATAGCGTGGGCCTCATGGCTCCAGAAGTGATGAGTCATTATCAACGATAGTCAAAGAGGACAAAAGAAGAAGAGATCTGCTGTTTCATGGGCCGCATGTGACTCAGGTTCACGGGCAGCGAGCGACTGTCGGGCAGAGGAGGCTGCGAAGTCAGGCTGGCCCAATCCGGGTACATGGGCCAGAAGCAGTAGAAGACCCACTGGGCTGTTGACCAGGACTTGACTCAGGTACACGGGCGGTGAGCGATTGCCGGGCTGAGAGAGCTGCGGAGTCGGGCCGGCCCAATCCGCGTACTTGGTGCAAAGCCGGTGGAGGCTTTGTCAGTTTCGGCGCAAAACTGACGACCGTCGATCTTGTATCCGACTGTCCAGAAGAGAAGCCGTAGTCGCTACGAAAGCTTAGCTTCCGGATAAGTCATCTGTAACTCTAGGCCCACAGTCAGTCAGTCATGTCTGTAAAAATACCTAAGGGCAGTAGAGTCTTTTCCTTTATTCTTGCGTCTGTAAAAACCCTAAGGGGCTGGTAGAATATTCCTAGTGTTGGGCAGCCTATAAATAGGGCCCCAATCCCTAGGGTTTGGACTACCCTTCTAGAAATCACTTTTTGAATCATTCATTGGGTCATCTTCTTGTTTCCTGTGTTTGTCTCTCTCTGCTATGTGCGCCGCCAGGCTGATAGCTGCAGTTCTTTTATTTTGTTCTCTGTTTGTTGGATG
Source organism: Zizania palustris (assembly GCA_019279435.1). Taxonomy (NCBI): domain Eukaryota; kingdom Viridiplantae; phylum Streptophyta; class Magnoliopsida; order Poales; family Poaceae; genus Zizania; species Zizania palustris. The sequence goes on from JAAALK010000080.1 coordinate 72,525,336, forward strand.
TTTTTATCCCTTATGCCTCGTGCAGTTTCTCATTTATTGATCTGCAGTAATCAATTCGTTCACTAGTGATTTTATTCCCGATTGTGAAGGCTTCGGATTGCTTCTGTTGGTTGTGTTCTTCACGGAAGTAGTACTAGTTCTTGCTGTTGCAAGTAGTACTACTACACTGTAGCAACAGTACTCTAGTGCCAGCTTTTTGCTTTTACTACGCAGCTTTTTGATCGAAGTTGACATGCCCTAGTAACTTTTCTGACTGTTCTCTAGGCGAAGCCCCCTCTCTGTTCGAAGCCCCTCAGCTCTGTGAGGAGGCTTCGATCTGATTTGCTCGAAGGCTTCTTTGGAACTTCGAACTTTGTTCTGTGTCCTGAGTTGCTAGATGCGAAGTACGTTTTGAACGGACAGCGTCACATACTTCGAACAACGGTGCGAAGGTACTCCGCCTCGAGCTCTTCGAAGTCCACACTTCGATAGGTTTCGAAGTTGGCTTCGAAGCCTGTTGTTCTGTTAGGCTTCGTTTTGGTTTCTTTGTCGCATGTTAGCCTTCGCTTCTCTTTTCAAAGCTTGCTCTTTTCGAAGGTAGAGTGTAGGCTTTGAATTTGGTGCCTCTGTCGTGTGATAGGCTTCGCTTCTTTGTTCGAAGGTCGTCCATTGTTGTGTTCGAAGTTTTTCTGTTCGAAGGTTTCGCTTCGAAGCACTCGGTTCGAGGCTGTATTCGAAGCCTTGCCTTCGAAGTACACCTTCGATGCAGGCTCCGACTTTGTCACACATCGCTTCAAAGCTTACTTCGCTTTCTGTCACTTCGAACTTGTCTAGAACAAAACATACCTTCGGCGTCCTTTCAACAGCTTTCGGCAGGCTTCGCAACTGACCTCCGAAGCAGGCTTTGTCACCGACCTCCGAAGCAGGCTTCGACACTGCGAAGCAGGCTTCGACCAGCGAAGCAGGCTTCATCAAGTTTCGAACAGGAGACAGACTTTGAATGGTAACTTCTCATTTCATTCTTAGTGTACTCAAAATATTATACTGAGAAGTTTCCCTTGCCTAGTCTTGTGTATCCTGTTTATCTGTCTATTAGCACTGCTTTGATAGTTCTCTGTTTGACATCAGTTGCTTCTAGGATAGATACCTTTAGACTTAGGCTATCTGTTTATTTTCTGCTGCTTAGTTACTTGAGGTGCGTTGGGTGTTGGGAACAGGCCATGTATTCGAAAGAATTTTTAAGGCGCCCATTCACCCCCCCCCTCTGGTCACTACTTTCGGTCCTACAAGTGGTATCAGAGCGAGGTTAGGGTTTTTTCATACCTTAACCAGTTCTAAACCCCTGTAGTGACCATGACATCTCCTGGCAAGGTCTCGTCCTTGGAAGCCTATGGCTATAATTATTGGAAGACTCGCATGCGAGCCTATCTTATGAGCCAGGGTTCGGACATTTGGGATATTTGCGTTCACACCACGTTTGTCATATTGCCAGTTACTGAGCATGGTACTACTGGTATCATTGCTCAGCATCTGAGCAACAGTAAGGCTGTGAACATTCTGTTTTCTGGTTTAGGTCCCACTGAGTTTGAGCGTGTGAGTCATCTCTCCACTGTGAGAGAGATCTGGGCTACCCTCAAGGCACACCATGAGGGAACAGCATAAGTCAAGGCTCGGCTCTATCAGACCTACCGGCGTGAATATGAGAATTTCACACAGAAGCCGAGTGAATCTGTTGAGGCTTTGTTTGGTCTTTTTCAGTCGATCATAAACAAGCTTCGGGACAACAAGGCTGAGGGCTGCTCAGTTAGTCTCAGATCATGAGCAGGCGCTCAAGGTTCTCCATACCTTGGACCCAAAGATCTGGGAGATCAAGGTATCCTCTATCGTTGAGAGCACTTCTTACGATACCTTGACCATTTTCTGAGTTATTTAGCAAGCTGAAGGCCACTGAGGTAGATATCCAGTTGTGATCAAATCTCACTAGGTTCTGGATCAAAATCCCTGGCCCTTGCTACACCTTCTGTTGATTCCCTCTGCTGTGAGTGTGCTGGGTTCTCTTTGATGTCTATCACTGAGGACCAGCTTGAATCTTTGGGAGATGATGAATTGTGTCTGTTTAACAACCGAGTGCGTCGTGTCTATGACAAGAGAATGTTCAAAAGACACTGGCACAAAATACGGATGCTTTGAGTGTGGTGATCCAGGACACTTCATCACTGACTGCCCCAAGCGCAATGGACACAAGAAGGGCACCGGTGGCAGCTTCCACGACTCCGGCAAGAATGAGAGCTCATCCTTCAACAAGGGTAAGCCGAAGACCCGATTCTTCAAGAAGGCCCTGAAGGACTACCGGCGAGAGAACAAGAAGCGCGACAAGGCCTTCTTCGCTGAGATGGAGAAGAGCTACTCCAAGAAGTCCACGTCTTCTTCCTCTTCATCAAGCTCAAGCGATGAGGAGATCGTCATCAGGAAGGGGAAGGACAAGGACGATCCGGCGGGCCTCTGCTTCATGGCCTTCGGAGATAAGCCGAAGAGCCGCTCACACCAGCGCCGAAGATCCCGCAAGAGCTTATGTTCAATGGCTCTTGGGGATAAGGAAGAAAAGAGCTCCTCCGACGACTCCGACGATGACGACAACAAGGTATCATCCTACGAGCGCGAAATCGTTGATTTACTTGAGAGCAATCGTTAGGAGTTGAAATATCGGGAAAAACTGCTTAGGGGGGCTAAGAAGAGGATAGATGAGTTAGAGAGTGAGCTTGCCATGGCTAATGGCAGAATTGAGAGTCTATCTTCTTCCCCTTGCTTGGGTGATAGCAGTGAGTGCCCGAAGTGTGAGGTGCTTCTGTGTGACCTATCGACTCTGAAGTCCAGGTACACAGAAAGGGTTGATGAGAGGGACGCTTTGGCCACTGAGCTTGAAAGCGCTCAGCTGGAGCTGAAAGATGCTCAAGCCACTATCAGTCGCACCCTGTGTTGATTGGCCATCTCATCTAGCTGTCTTAGCTGAGCTGAAATCCAAGGGCGATAACAGTTGGGTGATTTGGAGAGGTTGAGAGCTAAGCTTGCGCAGACTAGGCTAGAGCTTGAGACATTGTCAGTTCCACCCATTGTCTATGAGAACTGCCTGTCTCTTAGAATGGAATTGATTAAGCTGAAAGCCGAGAAGTCTGTTCAAGTAGAGAGTGAGTGTGAGACCTGCTTGTCTCAGGTGGAGGTTCTAGCTTCCTTGAGAGAGGAGCTAGCAGATTCTCAGAATGAGAACTTTTACCTCCGTTCTATCCTGAGTTGGATCAGTGCCAGAGAGCCACAGCTCGGCATGATGATCCAGCAGTTCAAAAGGTAGGATGGGTTTGGAGTAGGTTACACCTACACCAAGGCTGGCTTTGAGAGTGCCATCAGCCGGGCAGTGGAGTGGAGTAAAATGACTCCAGAGCAGAGGTATCCCAAGACTCACTCCACTAGTCTTCCCAGGCTTATCAGCCCAAGCATGGAGTAATCCATGAACCACCAAAAGCTCCACCCAAGAAGCCTATCTGGGTTCCAAAGCCCAAACACCTCCACTCTGCTCTGGACTCTCTTCCTGGACCCTCTCAACCCAAGAAGACCACACCAAACACTACCAAGCCCAAACATCCCAAGCCTCAACCACATCCCAAGAAGCCCACCTATCATTGTGAGTACTGTCAGAGAGACGAGCATCTTGCGGAGTTCTGCTTCAGGAGGAAGCGGGTTGAGAGAGCAGAGAGGGCTCGTAGTGATCAGGAGCAGTTCTACCAACAGGGTGGTAGACTGCGTGTTCCTCGGCGCGGGGAGAGGCTGGAGGCTAGGCCGCGTCATGTAGGTGGTGGTAGAGGAGACGGCTTTCTTGCCCGTACTCAAGTTGGTGGTGTCCGTTCCGGCAGAGTTCCAGGCCATGTTGGCTACGGTCCTGGACCTCGTGGCCGAGGTTTTAGGAAGAACCGAGGACCGCGCTTTGATCCGCGTTTCGGTCCAAACTCTTTTGATGGTTTTCGCTTTCCATCTTTTGAGCAGATGGCTCGACACTGGTTTAGCTCTTTTACTAAACCTGGTGCCGGACCATTTGCTCCCACTTACAGCCACTGATTGTGCAGGATCGGGGACTGGAGGACGTTTGGATCATGGACTCAGGATGTTCTCGCCACATGACGGGACATCGCAGATGGTTCTCCAGTCTCACTCCCCCGAGCTCCAAAGAGTACATCACATTCGGGAACAGTGGTCAAGGGAAGGTAAGTGGCATAGGCTCTATTCGTATTTCAGATCATTTCTCTTTGAAGAATGTTGCTTTGGTTAAGAATTTGAACTTCAATTTGATTTCTAGTTTCGCAACTTCTTAGGATGGTTTGGAAGTGCGTTTTAAGAAGGGCAACTCTTCTGTGGTTAATTCTGGAGGGTCATTGGTTTGTCAGATTTTACCTTTCGGTAAAGTTTTTCGAATTGACTTCTCTAGTTCTTTTGGCCCTTATCGCTGTTTGATTGCTGGATCCTCCTCTGAGCTCTGGAAGTGGCATAGGAGGTTAGGTCATCTGAGTTTTGATTTGCTAGTCAGGTTAAGCTCTATGGACCTCATCCGAGGATTGCCCAAGCTTAAGATGGAGAAGGATCTAGTTTGCCATCCCTGTCATCATGGGAAAATGGTTGCCGCTTCTCACTCACCTGTGACTCAGGTGATGACTTCGTATCCAGGCGAGCTTTTACACTTGGACACTGTTGGTCCAGCTTGGGTACGTTCAGTCAGTGGGAAGTGGTACGCACTTGTCATTGTTGATGACTTCTCTCGATTCTCGTGGGTTTTCTTTTTGGAGTCTAAGGATGAAACGTTTCAGTTTGTTCATGACCTAATTTTGAAGCTGAAGAATGAGAACAATGGTCGGATGCGAGCAATTTGCTCCGACAACGGCTCTGAGTTCAAGAACTCTCAGTTCGTCAGCTTCTGTAGTGATCAGGGTCTGGACCACCAGTTTCTTCTCCTTACACTCCCCCACAGAACGGCGTTGTGGAACGAAAAGAACCGCACGCTAGTCGAGATGGCCAGGATGATGCTCGATGAGCACAGGACTCCTAGGCGTTTTTGGGCTGAAGCCATGAACACGGCTTGCTATCTGGCCAACCGCATCTTTCTTAGAGCTTACCTTGGTAAGACATCATATGAACTGCGGTTTGGCAGACAGCCCAAGGTGAGCCACTTGCGAGCGTTTGGCTGCAAGTGCTTTGTGCTCAAGAAGGGAGGGCATTTGGACAAGTTTGAGTCTCGTTGCTGGGATGGTGTTTTTCTTGGTTATGCATTGCATTCTGGAGGCTTCCGTGTTTGGAACCTCGAATCCCAGCTGCTTGTCGAGACCTGTGAGGTTTCATTTGATGAGTCCTTGCCTTCTTTGACTCCTTCTTTTGAGCCTTCTGATGGTGAGCTCGGAGAGTCCATCTTCGAGGAAGATGATGACACTCCAGCCACTAATGAGGGTGGGCCTTCTGCACCCCCTGCAGAGCCTACACCTTCTGAGACTTCGACTGAGGATGAGGGCGGACCTCTGATCACTTCTTCCACTACGATCGAGCCCCCTCAGTCGAGTCCAGAGGTGCGAGCTGCTAACTCTGGTGAGGTGACTTCAGATCACCAGGGAACCCGAGCAGTTCAGCGTGACCATCCCTCAGAGCTCATCATAGGTGATTTGACTGAGAGAACTTTGCGTTCTTCTGCCACTCTCGTTGTGTTTGCTGAATCTGCGTTTGTTGCATCTTTTGAGCCTAGAGACATTTCTCATGCTCTTTCTGATTCTAATTGGATTAATGCTATGCAAGAAGAGCTAGAGAACTTTGTCCGCAATCGGGTTTGGACATTAGTTGAACCGCCACCAGGATGCAACCCCATAGGCACCAAGTGGATATTCAAGAACAAACAAGGTGAAGATGGGGTTGTGGTGCGCAACAAGGCTCGACTAGTTGCCCAGGGTTATTGCCAGAAGGAAGGTATTGACTTTGAAGAAACATTCGCTCCTGTTGCCCGTCTTGAGTCCATTCGTATTCTTCTAGCTTTTGCCGTTTCGAAGGGTTTTAAGCTTTTTCAAATGGATGTAAGAGTGCTTTTCTGAACGGGTACATAGAAGAGGAGGTTTATGTTAGGCAACCCCCCGGTTTTGAGAACCCTAAGTTTCCTCGACATGTTTTTAAGTTGCACAAAGCTTTATACGAGTTGAAGCAAGCCCCCAGGGCTTGGTATGACCGGTTGAAGCAATTTTCGTTGGGGAAGGGCTTTGTGATGGGTTCTGTAGACAAAACTCTTTTCTTGCTCAGAGATGCTTCAGATTTCTTAGTCGCTCAGATTTACGTGGACGATATTATCTTTGGCGGTACTACCGACTCTCTTGTGTCCAAGTTTTCTGAGCAGATGCACAGCGAGTTTGAGATGAGCCTCATGGGTGAGCTCAAGTACTTTCTAGGGCTCCAGATCAAGCAGACCAAGGACGGCACCTTCATCCACCAAGGTAAGTACACTCGCGACATGCTTAAGAAATATGACTTTGGTGGTGAATTGAAGCCGCAGATGACCCCAATGGGCACCTCTGGGGGTCTGGACAAGGATGAGAGCGGCATCAAGGTCAATGAAAGGGAGTTTCGAGGGATGATCGGTTCGCTGTTGTACTTGACGGCAACAAGACCGGACATACAGTTCGCCGTGGGACTTTGCGCGCGTTTTCAGTCTTCACCACACGCGTCTCACCGGCAGGCTGACAAGCGTATCTTCAGGTATCTCACTTATGCGCCTGATCTTGGTCTTTTCTATTCAGCATCATCTTCTCTCGATTTATCTGGATTTTCGGATGCCAACTTTGGTGGGTGCCGGTTGGATCGCAAGTCGACTTTCGGTACTTGCCAGTTTCTTGGTTCTTCTCTTGTCTCTTGGTCTTCTCGAAAGCAATCTGGAGTTGCTCTTTCGACCATAGAGGCTGAGTACGTAGCTGCTGCTAGTTGCTGCTCACAGTTGGTTTGGATGATTTCCACTCTCCGAGATTTTGGGTTATTCTTTCCTACAAGAGTTCCTTTGTTTTGCGACAACACTAGTGCAATTAGTGTAGGGAAAAACTCATGTCTTCATTCAAAAACCAAACACATTGATGTGCGCTTTCACTTTCTGAGAGATCAATATGAGAAAGGTGTCATTGACCTTGTTCATGTTGATACCCATCATCAGTTGGCTGACATTTTCACCAAACCCCTTGATCAGTTTACTTTTGAACGCTTACGAGGGGATTTGGGTGTTGTGTATCCTTTCTAGGATATCTTTGCGTCAGTTTTTCTTTCTTCTTTACTCTTTTCTTGAGTCTTTCTGTGTGTGTTCATATCTTGCATATTCACATATCACACTGTTGAGCTTGCTTCTGTTATATGATTGAACTGCTTTACTTATTCTAGCTGGTACATGCTTTTGATTACTTGTCGATGATCATGCTTTGCTTCAGTTCAAATGATATGTCTGATATCTGTCATATGCATGGCTTTTATGCTTTAAAATTGAAAAATGATCACCATTGCTTCTGGTAACTAGCATGCGTAGGCTGAATGTTCTTGCTTTCTGTTACATGCCTTGTAGCTAGTTTCTGACTTAGATGCAAATATGCAACTTGGACATATGTATGCTTTAAACATGGAAATGTGCTATAAAAATGATGAAAATTCGAGAACAATGAAAATTCCATGCCTTTTTGTGCATAACTTGAAAAGATCCAGGTGGGTTTGCTTTGTCGCATTACATTTGTTCTGGACTGCATACCATAGCTGTTGAGGGAAAATATTCCATCCTCAGGGTTATTGCCGTAACAGCACAAAGGCAGATAATGGATTCGAAGGTTTCTAGACGTCCATCTTCGAAGATGTCCTAAGTCAAGCTCGAAGTATGAAGATGGGCCTTGGTTCGGAGTATATCTTCGAACTAAGGTTCTTTGAGATCTTTTCTGCCAGCTAAGATGGAAGATTTATCTTTTATCTTATTAGATTAGTCTTTTACCATTTTAGCCCTATCAAGGGTACCGAATAGTTTCCACTATGTCGGTTGTAATATAGGGGTAAATAGGTCTTTTCCTTAATATTTGGGCCTATAAATACCCCCCATTTCACCCTGTAATAGGGACCGAATACAAGTTATTCAATACATACATTCGAACTATTCTAAGTTGTTATCCTTTCGGAGGCTTAGAACAGTTCATTTCGCAAACACTTCGTTTGTCAGTTTCTAATTTACAGAAACCTGTTAGCGTAATCTTTTACGCCAACATTTGGCGCCGTCCGTGGACAACTTAGTCCAAGAAACTTCGTTCTCTACCAATTTCTTACATCATGCCTCCTAAGCGGAGCGCACCTCGTAACCCTGTTCGGAGGTCCTCTCGGATCTCCGGAGAGGCACCATCCGACACGGTTGAGGTCGGAGGGCCTTCGACATTCCCTCCACCTCAAACTCCGGAAGGAGTTTCCATCCCTCGAACATACGGAGTTCCTCCGCCAACTCCTTCTATACTTCGACCACCCGGAGTCCCCCTTCCACCTTCAATCCCACTTCGAACTGATCCTCTCAGTTCTCAAGACCCGGAAGATCCTTCTGGAGGAGATGAAGACAATCTTGGTGATACGGCCTACTCAAATGGCCAGTCTCCAAGCTGAAGTAGTGAGGTGGTGACAAGAAGCTGTGAATAGGCTTCGTTCTCAAGCCATCCCGCTTATCCAGAAGGCCTTGATGAGTGACGCCTTCCCTAGCTGCATCAACTACCGAAGATGTAGACAACCCTCGGATCTGCGACTTCGTATGAGCGAAGCGCTTAAAATATTGCCTCAATGTCTCTCTGGGGAGTTTCTTCACCTAGAAAAGGCTTCCCGTCGACATTGGAGGCACGAAGGTGCCTTGAAAATTGCTTACGAACTTCTTCTTGAGCTGTCCCCATGAATAATTGATCCTGGCTTCAAAGACCAGAACCACCTTAATGCCACTCCTTGAAGAGCTAAGGGGAAGCATTTTGCCATGGTATCTCGAACTCCTCCACTAGCTTCAATTGCTAGGGCATAAGAACGGACAAACTCTCCAGGATCTTCATCTACAGCATACTTACAGAGCTTCGAATTCTTAAACTTCGAGTCGAAGCGAACTTTTTGTAGCTCAGGATGCAGCGGAGATTCAGTATCGAAGGAGGCATTCTCCGAGGCTTCGGGATAGATGGGTTCGTCGTCTTCGGGCACTTCTGGAATAACCGGGACTTGGGATTGGCTCCGAAGTCGTCGAAGGTCCAGGATTATTTCTTCCTGGCGGACCTCTTCCACAGAAGTAGACTCTATAAAAAACAAAAGTATTATACATTGTATAAATACACAAAATTAACATTAAAGAATTTTCGAAGTTTACCTTCGACATTCTGGCGAGGAGTAATCATTGGGCTGTTTGGCGGATCGAAGGCGAAATCTTCGTCCGAATCAGCCGTTAAATCTTCGACTGCAGGAACATTTTCCTGGGCAGTCCTTGTTGCCTCTTCAGGAATCGAAGCCATAGTGACTTCGACTCCACTTTCATCCACATGAACTTCGTCCTGAGGTAAATCTTCTTGAACTGCCGAAGTCCTTGGTTGCTCAAGGTTATCTTGAGACTCCGGCACGTTCGCAGGTACTTCGGCTTGTGCAGTCCTTTGAGATGCATCTTCGTCTATCAGACGCACAAGCAACCTCCCTTCGTCCTCTTGGGAGTCAGAGACTGAAGCCCTTGGGCTTGAAGGTGCTGGATTCTTTGGTTTTCGAGCCACCTTCTTGACCGGAGTCTTGGCGGAGCTCGAAGTCCCAGCTTCGGCTTTCCTCTTTTTGGGTCCTTTCTCCGAAGGCACCCAATCCATCAAAGGGGGCGGAGCTATTTCCAGCATTCCCCACACTCTGTTAAATCTTTCCCAACTTCTGACTAACTTGATTCTCCATTCCTTTTCAGTCGGAGTTGGAGCGCCCAAAATCTTCTCCGAAGCCCGCACGATTTGCTCGGAAGTAATAGGGGATGAAGAAGCTAAAAAATGAATTAAGTTAGTTACTTCTTCGAATGAATATGCATAATATATGTTGTTTTCGAAGTTACCTGCAGGGCTCGAAGTCGAAGTGATTTTTCGAAGACCGCCTTCCGAATCCTCTTCGATGATGATAGGCCAGTTGGCCATCAGCGGAGGGATTTGTAATCCGAGGAATTCTTCGGCTAAGTCTCGCATGCTCAACCTTCGACTGATCTTCTGAAGTAAGCTAAGGCGAGCTTCGAGCTGGCCTTGGTCTGGATGCACTAGGGCTTCCTTCTGGAATTGGATGTCTTTCAGAGGTCCGGCCAGAGGATTGCTCGCCCCAACTTCGGCATAAAACCATCTCATGACCCAGTCGGTGTACCATCTTGCATTGATGGCCTTAGAAGGAAATTGGAGGGCATATTCATCCCGAAGCCTGAAGTTAATACTTCCGAAGGCTACTACCACTTTTTCACCTCCAGGGCCTACGAAGGTTTTTGGCTGGCACGAAGCCCTGTGTAGCGCAACGAAGATCTCTGCCCTTCCCTCACAGCCTTCGGCTCTCAACGCCCATTCGAAGATAGCTAAACGAGCTACTGCGTTCGGAGAAAGTTGAGGAAGAGTGACGTGAAACAAATCAAGTACCTCGGCCAAGAAGTCCACTGCCGGAAGGCCTAAGCCAGCTTTGATGAAGGCTTCGAATACGACCACTTCTCCGGGCCTTGGCGACGGGATAAGCTCCTTTCCAAGTTTGCGGATCATGACTCCAGTACTAATCTTCCCTTCTACTGCGACCGCCAGGGATTCTCTTTTGCAGGTAGAAGGTCCAAGTTGGAAAGATTGATCCAAATATTTCGTTGATGGCGGGCAGAGACCTTGATCACCAACATTTTGGGGATTTCCCCCTCCTGTCGCCATGGATGTTGTTGCGGGTGTTGGAGGAGCCGTCGCCAATGCCGCAGCCGCTGCTGCTGCAGCCGCCTGCTGTCGAGCCAAGGTCGAAGGGGCTCCAGTACTCTTGGTTTTCGCCATTGAAGCTACTGGGCTGCTTTGGAGGAAGAATGGAGGCTAGGGCTCAAAGGGTGTTTGTTTGCAAGAGAGCGGTGGAAAGGTACTCAGTAAAGTTCTAGGCCCTCTATTTATAGCCTAGACTTTACATTATTTACCGTTAGTCTGTGCCGTTTCGCATTCTTGCCCGTTACTTCTCTCCGAAATTAACGCATTCCGTAGTTTCCGTTAGAAGAAGGAAGCTAACGGCTATTTCTTCTAAGTCTAAAAGGCTTTCGAGCTTCCTGACGTCAGTTCTAAGATAGTTCGAAAGTAATTGTCTTAAAACTGATTCGGAGTTTAATATCTTCGTATATTTCGGAGATAAATTAAAATCCAATAACCCCTACACCTGGTTATTTTTTCTTCCGTATACTGCTCTCCTAACATTACAGGTTTAACGGAGAAGCGTATTCGAGGGCTACTATTGGGGGAAAATATTCCATCCTCAGGGTTATTGCCGTAACAGCACAAAGGCAGATAATGGATTCGAAGGTTTCCAGACGTCCATCTTCGAAGATGTCCTAAGTCAAGCTCGAAGTATGAAGATGGGCCTTGGTTCGGAGTATATCTTCGAACTAAGGTTCTTTGAGATCTTTTCTGCCAGCTAAGATGGAAGATTTATCTTTTATCTTATTAGATTAGTCTTTTACCATTTTAGCCCTATCAAGGGTACCGAATAGTTTCCACTATGTCGGTTGTAATAGAGGGGTAAATAGGTCTTTTCCTTAATATTTGGGCCTATAAAGACCCCCCATTTCACCCTGTAATAGGAAACTGAATACAAGTTATTCAATACATACATTCGAACTATTCTAAGTTGTTATCCTTTCGGAGGCTTAGAACAGTTCATTTCGCAAACACTTCGTTTGTTCAGTTTCTAATTTACAGAAACCTGTTAGTGTAATCTTTTACGCCAACAATAGCACTTTGGTATGAACTAGGACTGTGTAGTGTATGCCAAGACCAATGTCTTAAGCTTCTGATGGTCCAGATCTGGCCTAGGCTTGACTTGGTCGGTCAGCATAAGGTTTGACATGCAAATAACCCCTGGCAAAAATGAAAAAGGAAAAAGAAAAAGCTTGAAAATTGAAATGATAACAAGTTTGCTGAAGCACTTTGTTTTGAACAATGCTTATCTTGGTAGCTATCAGTTAGCTTTTGCATCTCATGCTTTACCTTGCTTGGTTGCTGGAAAATGCGGTGATACTTTTGTTTGCAAAACCTGAAAAATGCGTGCTAATGACTTTCCTTAGATATCATCTATTGCACTGATCATGCCATGTGTCTTAGACAGTATGTATTTTGCTATACTTGTTAGATGTTGTAATTGCAGTCAATCATATCTAAGAAGCGTGCTTTCTACACTCCTTATGCACTCCAGTTGAATTCACTGCATATTTTGAGGGGGAGTTGCATTTCAGGGGGAGTTTGTGTCTCTATTGAGTGCTTGATGAGTTCACTTGTCAACAAGGGGGAGAAAATTTGGGATCAGAGTTTAAGGGGGAGTTCTTACTCTGTTGATATCCTTGTTGTTCTAAAATCGCACTCATTTGAGCTTTTACGTTTTGGTTAACCATAATGACCGCTTCTTGCTTTTGTTCGGCTTTTGGTCATTAGGGTTAAACTTTTTACCTTATTTTCTTCTTCTTTGTTTTCTTGTGCTTTGTTTTTGTGTTTCCACATTTGTTCGCAGGTGCTGAAGAGCTGAAGAGTTGAAGTGTTGACAATGCACTCATCAAGGGGGAGATTGAGGAGCCATGCTGAATAGCGTGGGCCTCATGGCTCCAGAAGTGATGAGTCATTGTCAACGATAGTCAAAGAGGACAAAAGAAGAAGAGATCTGATGTTTCATGGGTCGCGTGTGACTCAGGTTCATGGGCAGCGAGCGACTGTCGGGCAGAGGAGGCTGCGAAGTCGGGCTGGCCCAATCCGGGTACATGGGCCAGAAGCAGTAGAAGACCCACTGGGCTGTTGACCAGGACTGACTCAGGTACACGGGCGGTGAGCGATTGCCGGGCTAAGAGAGCTGCGGAGTCGGGCCGGCCCAATCCGGGTACCTGGTGCAAAGCCGGTGGAGGCTTTGTCAGTTTCGGCGCAAAACTGACGACCGTCGATCTTGTATCCGACTGTCCAGAAGAGAAGTCGTAGTCGCTACGAAAGCTTAGCTTCCGGATAAGTCATCTGTAACTCTAGGCCCACAGTCAGTCAGTCATGTCTGTAAAAATACCTAAGGGCAGTAGAGTCTTTTCCTTTATTCTTGCGTCTGTTAAAACCCTAAGGGGCTGGTAGAATATTCCTAGTGTTGGGCAGCCTATAAATAGGGCCCCAATCCCTAGGGTTTGGACTACCCTTCTAGAAATCACTTTTTGAATCATTCATTGGGTCATCTTATTGTTTCCTGTGTTTGTCTCTCTCTGCTGTGTGCGCCGCCAGGCTGATAGCTGCAGTTCTTTTATTTTGTTCTCTGTTTATTGGATGTTTTTATCCCTTATGCCTCGTGCAGTTTCTCATTTAATTGATCTGCAGTAATCAATTCGTTCACAGTGATTTTATTCCTCGATTGTGAAGGCTTCGGATTGCTTCTGTTGGTTGTGTTCTTCACGCAAGTAGTACTAGTTCTTCCTGTTGCAAGTAGTACTACTACACTGTAGCAACAGTACTCTAGTGCCAGCTTTTTGCTTTTACTGCGCAGCTTTTTGATCGAAGTTGATAGGCCCTAGTAACTTTTCTGACTGTTCTCTGGCGAAGCCCCCTCTCTGTTCGAAGCCCCTCAGCTCTGTGAGGCAGGCTTCGATCTGATTTGCTCGAAGGCTTCTTTGGAACTTCGAACTTTGTTCTGTGTCCTGAGTTGCTAGATGCGAAGTACGTTTTGAACGGACAGCGTCACATACTTCGAACAACGGTGCGAAGGTACTCCGCCTCGAGCTCTTTGAAGTCCACACTTCGATAGGTTTCGAAGTTGGCTTCGAAGCCTGTTGTTCTGTTAGGCTTCGTTTTGGTTTCTTTGTCGCATGTCAGCCTTCGCTTCTCTTTTCGAAGCTTGCTCTTTTCGAAGGTAGAGTGTAGGCTTTGAATTTGGTGCCTCTGTCGTGTGACAGGCTTCGCTTCTTTGTTCGAAGGTCATCCATTGTTGCGTTCGAAGTTTTTCTGTTTGAAGGTTTAGCTTCGAAGCACTCGGTTCGAGGCTGTATTCGAAGCCTTGCCTTCGAAGTACACCTTCGATGCAGGCTCCGACTTTGTCACACATCGCTTCGAAACTTACTTCGCTTTCTGTCACTTCGAACTTGGCTAGACCAAAACATACCTTCGGCATCCTTTCAACAGCTTTCGGCAGGCTTCGCAACTGACCTCCGAAGCAGGCTTCCGTCACCGACCTCCGAATGCAGGCTTCGACACTGTGAAGCAGGCTTCGACCAGCGAAGCAGGCTTCGTCAAGTTTCGAACAGGAGACAGACTTTGAATGGTAACTTCTCATTTCATTCTTAGTGTACTCAAAATATTATACTGAGAAGTTTCCCTTGCCTAGTCTTGCGTATATTGTTTATCTGTCTATTAGCAATGCTTTGATAGTTCTCTGTTTGACATCAGTTGCTTCTAGGCTAGATACCTTTAGACTTAGGCTATCTGTTTATTTTCTGCTGCTTAGTTTGTTGAGGTGCGTTGGGTGTTGGGAACAGGCCATATATTCGAAAGAATTTTTAAGGCGCCCATTCACCCCCCCTATGGTCGCTACTTTCGGTCCTACATGGGCTTTGCCAGCCGGCTTCCCTGGTGGCCTCCAGCCGCTGGTCTTGCTTCCTGAATCTTGTGGATTTCTAGGGGCAAATTTCTGCGGAGGAGCAATGTTCAGGACTTCGGAGCGAGGATGCTTTTGCCCCCGACGCTTGTCATGCTGGACCTCGATGCTAGGCCCCTGTGAAGGTGTTGAAGTCTTTACTTCGAGCTTGACTTCTTGCAGGATTGACAGAGTTAAAGCTGTTCTTCGGAGCCACCCTTCTTCTGACCTAGCATATTCTTCAAAATAAGCCATCAGCTGCGCTACAGAGGATATATGTTTCCGATGGAGTTTATCAAGGAGGCCCGCATGGGTAACTCCCTCTCGGGCTGCATCAACCACGGAGGATGTAGACAACCCCCGAATTTGCGACTTCGTATGAGCGAAGCGCTTGAAAATTTGTCTTAAAGTTTCTCCAAGTAGCTGCTTCACCTGGAAAAGACTTCCCACAGACATTGGGGGTACGAAGGTACCCTAAAAGTTACTTATAAACTTCCTCCTTAACTTCTCCCAGGTTCTAATTGATCCCGGCTTCAGGGACCAAAACCAACGCAAAGCCACCCCTTCGAGAGCAAGAGGGAAACACTTGGCCATGGTGTCTCGAACTCCTCCACTGGCCTCAATTGCTAAAGAATACGAACGGGAGAACTCCCCCAGGTCCTCCTCTCTAGAGTACTTACAGAGCTTCGAAGTTTTAAACTTAGGGTCGAAGCGCACTTTCTATAACTCAGGATGCAGCGGAGACTCGCTATCGAAGGAAGCGTTCTCTGGGGCTTCGGGATAAGGAAGATCGTCGTCTTGAGGCACTTTGGGAATGACCGGGATGGCCTGAGAACAAAGCCTATCTACAGCTTCTTGCCTCCACCTCGCCACTTCAGCTTGGAGACTGGCCATCTGGGTTGCCATGTCGCCAAGACCGTCTTCATTTCTCCCGGAAGGATCTTCCGGGTCTTGAGAACTGTACATGTCAGTTCAAAGCGCAGTCGGAGTTGGAGGAGGGACTTCATCTGGCCGAAGCATAGATGGAGTTGGGGGAGGAACTCTGTATGCTCGAGGAAGGGAATTCCCTTCGGGGGTCTGAGGTGGAGGAATTACTAAAGGTCCTCCGACCTCAACTGTATTTGAAGATCTTGCTCCGGAGGTCCGAGGGGACCTCCGAGTAGGACTACCACCTGAACTCCGCTTAGGAGGCATGGTTTTGAGAACTTGGTAGAGAATGAAGTTTTTTGGACTAGGTTCCCCACGGACGGCGCCAACTGTTGGCGTAAAAGATTACGCTAACAGGTTTTTAGAGATTAAGAACTAACAAACGAAGTGTTTGTGAAGTAAACTATTTCAAGCCTCCGAATTGGATAATAGCTCGAAGCATTTCGAAGTTATGTATTGAATAACTGAGTATTCGATGATCATTACAGGGTGAGAAGGGGGGTATTTATAGGTAAAAATCTTAAGGAAAAGACATTTTTACCCCTCAATTACAACCGACATAGTGGAAACTATTCAGTACCCCTAATAGGGTTAAAATGGTAAAAGACTAATATAATTAGAAAGAAGATAAGTCTTCCATCCTCACTGGCAGATAAGCTTTCTGATGATTCAACCTTCGAAGTTATACTTCGAACAGAAGTCTGCATGAATTCTTCGAACTTGATCATGTACTAAACCAGAGTTAATACTGGAACTTCGGTTTAGTAGATTTCATTTGTCTTATTAGTGTAGAGACCCTGAGGATGATGTATTTTCCCCCAACAGCTGCTTCGAAAGGTTTTAAGCTTTTTCAAATGGATGTCAAGAGTGCTTTTTTGAACGGGTATATAGAGGAGGAAGTTTATGTTAGGCAGTCCCTCAGTTTTGAAAACCCTAAGTTTCCTCAACATGTGTTCAAGTTGCAGAAAGCTTTATATGGTATGAAGCAAGCCCCTAGGGCTTGGTATGATCGTTTAAAGCAGTTTTTGTTGGGGAATGGCTTTGTGATGGGTTCTGTGGACAAACTCTTTTCTTTCTCCGAGTTGGCACTGATTTCTTGATTGCTCAGATTTACGTGGACGACATTATTTTTGGTGGTTCTACTAATGAGCTTGTGTCCAAGTTTTCTGAGCAGATGCAAAGCGAGTTCGAGATGAGCCTCATGGGTGAGCTCAAGTACTTCTTAGGGCTCCAGATAAGGCAGTCCAAGGATGGCATCTTCATCCACCAAAGCAAGTACACGCGGGACATGCTGAAGAAGTTCGACTTCGGTGGAGTGTTGAAGCCTCAAATGACCCCCATGGGTACATCTGGGGGACTAGACAAGGACAAGAATGGTGTAAAGGTCAATGAGAGAGTTTCAAGGGATGATCGGATCACTGCTATACTTGACGGCGACAAGACCGGACATTCAGTTCGCCATGGGATTGTGCGCGCGCTTCTAGTCTTCACCACGCGCATCTCATTGACAAGCTGTCAAGCGCATTTTTAGGTACCTTACCTATGTGCTGATCTTGGTCTTTACTATTTAGCATCATCATCTCTTGAGTTATCTGGCTTTTCCTACACTGATTTTGGTGGGTGCCAGATGGATCACAAGTTGACTTCCAGTACTTGCTAGTTTCTTGGTTCTTCGCTTGTTTCTTGGTCTTCTTGAAAACAATTTGGAGTTGCACTTTCCACTACTGAGGTTGACTATGTAGCTGCTGCTAGCTGCTGCTCATAGTTGGTGTGGATGATTTCCACTTTGAAAGATTTTGGGTTGTCTTTCCCTGCCAGAGCACCTTTGTTTTGAGATAGCACCAGTGCAATTAGTGTAGGGAAAAACCCATGTCTTCATTCAAAAACCAAACATATCGATTTGCGTTTTCACTTCTTGAGGGATCAATATGAGAAAGGTGTCATTGATCTTGTTCATGTTGATACCCATCATCAGTTGGCTGACATTCTTACCAAACCCCTAGATCATTCTACATTTGAGCGCTTGCCAGGGGATTTGGGAATTGTGTATCCTTTTTAGGATATTTTGAGTATTTTCTTTCTTCTTTACTCTTTTATTGAGTCTTTTCATGTGAGTTCATATCATGCACATTCATATATCACACTTTGAGTTTGCTTCTGTTATATGATTAACCTTCTTTACTCATTCTTGCTTGTATATGCTTTTGAATACCTGTTGATGATCATGCTTGTTTTCAGTTCACATGATATATCTGATATTTGTCATATGCATGGCTTTTATGATTAAAATTGAAAAATGATCACCATTGCTTCTGGTAACTAGCATGTATAGGCTGAATGCTTTTGCTATCTTTTATATGCCTGGTAGCTAGTTCCTTACATTGATGCAGATATGCAACTTGGACATCTATATGCTTTAACATGGAAAATATGATATAAAATTATAAAAATCAGAAAAATGAAAAATCCATCCCTTTCATGCCATGTGTCTTAGACAATATTTTGTGCTATACTTGCTAGATGTTGCAATTACAGTCGATCATATCTGAGAAGAATGCTTTTTACACTCCACTTGCACCCCAGCTGCATTCATTGCATATTTTGAGGGGGAGCTGCATTCCAGGGGGAGTTTGAGTTTGTTTTTTTAGTGCATTTAGTCTCACTTGATGAGGCCGTTTGTCAACAAGGGGGAGAAATTTTGGGTTACTTGTTCTTTTAGTAGAGTTTAGGGGGAGTTTTGGCTTTCTCTGGGATTTGTTTTAGGGGGAGTTTTAGTCTCTTTTGCCTTTACTCTTTGGATATCCTTGTTGATAATCTAGAGATTGCACTTGTTTGAGTTTTTATTTTTGTTTAACCATAATGACTGTTTTCTAGCTTTTATTTGGCTTTTGGTCATTAGGATTAAACCTTTTATTTTATTTACTTCTTTCTGTTTTCTTGTGTTTTTTTCGTGTTTCCACATGTTTTGTAGGTTACAAAGCGATGATGAAGAAAGTGTTGACAATGCACTCATCAAGGGGGAGATTGAGGAGACATGTTGAAGATCATGAAACTCATGGCTCTGGAAGTGATGAGTGATTGTCAACGGAAGTCAACAGAGATACGCGAAGAGAAGACGAGACCTATCGTGTCTTAGGCCGCATGTGACTCAGGTACACGGGAGGCGAGCGACTGTCAGGAAGAGAGGTTACGGAGTCGGGCCAGCCCAATCCAGGGTACATGTGCCGAGAACGGCAGGGGATCCGCTAGTCTGTTAACCAGGGTTTGACCCAGGTAAACGGGAGACAAGCGATTGCCGGGTTGAGAGAGCCGTGGAATCGGGCCGGCCCAATCCGGGTAGTCGGTGCGAAGACAATGGACGCTTTGTAGGTTTCGACGTAAAACCAACGCAACTATCCAAACCGCCCATCGGAGATCCGACGGTCCTAAAGCGAAGCCGTAGCTTCTAAGAAATCTCCGCATCATGACAAGTTACCTTTAGTTAGGATTTTACTATTTTTCCCGTTGGCCCCACAGTTTTATTTCTGTGTCTGTGTAAGTTACCATAGGGGCAAATCTATCTTTTCCTATTTAATGGGCTGCCTATAAAATGGGCTTGTATCCCTCTCTAGAGTTTTCAACTCACTTTTGAATGAAAAATTAGAGTTCGCTTTATCCTTTCCTCGTCTTTGGTCTTGGCTTTCTTCCTCCCGGAGCACTGCCGCCGGCCTTCTTTTTCCTCACGAAGCCGCCGCCGGATAGTTTTGGCCTCTACTGCCAGCCACTACTATCTCCTATCGCCGATAGTAGCGTGTGGGCTGCCTCCAGCCATCCGTTGGACTCTGCATGCGTGCTCTCGAGAATGCTGCCTGGTTTGATTTCCACCGCTGGTGATCCATTCCGCCTACAGCGCGTCCACGAGCTGCAGCCACTGACAGCGCACGCAAGCTTCTACCCAAGTGCATAAACCATCTCTCTGATCATCCGCACTGCCGCCCACATACTAAATCACTAGCACTGCTGTTGTGGACAAGGCCCCATGCGTGATTTGAAGGCCAGCATGAGTAAAGCCAAGAGGAGGCACGTTTCCCAAGAAAAACAGGGAGCAATACATCTTCAGTTCCTTCCGTAGGTGAAAGAAGAGGTATAAATCTATTTCCCTTACATTTAAGTTATTAATTTAAATTCTGCAAGGTGTCTTGATTCTAGGAGTTAAATAAAATAGTTGAAAGGAACATTTTATCTATGAGCACACTTTATCATCTACATTTATTTTGTCTGATAAAATGTTTGTGAATTGTTGATGATTACTTGTGATATTTGAAATGCTTGTGAATTAAATGATCTGTTAATCTGCCTTTAAGCACTTTGATGGTGTCTTTTCGAGTAGGAAATCGGTTGTTTTTAGGCTATATTATTTTTAGTGCTTATGATCTTCGAGACTGTCACATCACATCAAATTTGACAGGAGAGTGATAGCACTATTTCCATCTGTATTTTTAGTATGATTTTTTGGTTAACTCTTGAGGTGCATTGGGTTTTTGGGAGAAGGCCATTAATTCGAAAGAATTTTTTTGGCGCCCATTCACCCCCCTTTGGTCGCTAATCTCGGTCCTATAGGAGAAGATGGTGATTGCCTTTCGGGAGCATAAACTTTCAACTACGTGATGAGTTCCAGGATCGATTCCTAGCATAGGCCATCAACGATAGGTGGTACTCCGACTAGATTCTTCGTTGGTTCTACGCTAAGGTGGGGATGACTTGTGCCTTGGTGGGGCCCTTGGAGGATATTTTCTACCGGAGGGAGGCGGAGGTCCATCCGGATCCAGGTGAACTTCTGGTCTGCCTTGGACTATTACACTCCGTAAGTTGTCAGTATGAGCATGCGCGACTTGGCGGAGGAGTTCATTGGGCTTCGAATTCCTCCTCTAATGGCCGCCTGACCGATCAACTTGGATGAAATCCTGGAGGGGGGTCTTCAGGAAATTCTTTCGAGCTCTGTAGGTAAGCCCTTCGCATATCCTGCATCAAGGTGTTTCGCACACAGATATTGATTTTATTTAAATAACTTAATCAAATGATATCTTATCTTTTAGCTCCACACGTGACTTTGACTCTAGAACAAATTTTTCGGGCTGCAGAGAAGGTCCTCGAAGCCCCTACAGCCGTAGAACAGGAGCAGAAGTTGAAGCTGGTTGGGACTTGGGAGCGGTTCAACCGAGTATGGAGCATACTAGGAGTTGAGCCTTCGACCCTTCTAGACTGGTCTGCCCCTGACCAAGCTCCGAAGAAGAGGAATGCTGAGGCGATGTCTTCAGGACTGGTGAAGACGCCTGCAATGAAGGTGGCCCACAAACCGAAGGCTCTTACTCCTTCGAAGTCTCCTGTCTCATCGCCGGAGCAATCCGAAGAGGAAGACGATGCGGACATGCGGATGGCGGAGGAGTTCAAAGATTTTCTTGCGAGGGACGAAGGGTCTCGGATGGAAACCGAGGTCTCCATGCAAGATGGTGCAGAGGTGGCACCGATGTTTGAAGACAATCCTGGGCAGGCGAAGACTGAAAACATTCCGTCTAGCCAGGCGGTCGCCCCTACTATGGGGGAAGGCGGAGTCGAAACTGAAAGGGTCCAAGCCCTAGCTGCAGAAGTCTCGACTCTAGATGTAGTGATAGTTGTTGTGGCTGAAGAAATCCCAGCATATGTTCCTTCGGTTCAAACTCCAGAGTCTGAAGAGGACTTCGGTCAGATATTTGAACTTCCGAGCAGTCCGGTGCTCATCTGGCAACAAGGTGTCGGAGGCAAGCCTTGGCTGAACACATTCCTTTTCCTTCATCTACATCATTTAAATAATTCCATGTACCTTTGGTTTCATAGAATCAGCTCTGGTGAAGGTGGTTGAGGAGCCATGTTGAAGAACATGGGCCTCATGGCTCCATATGTAATGAGTGATTACCAACGGAAGACAAGAGGTCATGAAGAGAAGATGAGACCTGCTGTGTCTGGGCCACGTGTGACTCAGGTACATGGGCAGTGAGCGACTGCCGGGCAGAGGGGCCGTGGAGTCAGGCTGGCCCAATCCGAGTACATGGGCTAGGAGGAGCAGAGGATCTACTGGTCTGTTGACTAGGATCGACTCAGGTACATGGGCGGCGAGCTGATTGCCGGGCTTGAGGGAGCTGCGGAATCGGGCCAGCCCAATCCGGGTACCCGGCGCGAAGACGGTGGACGCTTTGTCAGTTTCGGTGCAAAAGTGACGATCGCTGATCTCATATCTGACCATTCTGAGGCGAAGTCGTAGCTGCTACAAAAGCTTCGCATCAGGACAAGTTATCTTTATTTAGGTTTTTTTACTATTTTTCCTTTAGGCCCACAGTTTGTGTTAGTCGAGTCTGTACAAAATTCTAAGGGCATGTTGGTCTTTTCCATTTTATTTCAGCGTCTCTTTAAACCCTAAGGGTATTTTTGGTTTTTCCTAGTCTATTGGGCTGCTATAAATAGGCCCCCAATCTCTAGGGTTAGGGTTACCCATTCTGAAATCAAGTTTAATCCCACAAAAGTTTGGGTCACTTTTCTGGTTTCCTCCATCTTCCTCCTGTGTAGCACCGCCGCTATTTGCTTTTCTCTGGCCACCATCTGTTCATCATCGCTGTCTGTCTTCTCCTCTGTGGTAGCCACATTTTCTTCTCCGGGCAGAGCTGCGATCATCGGTGCATACGGCGTGACGCGGCGTCTTGTCCCATCATCTCCTGGCGTATGCACGTGAGGTGTTTGAGGTTTTTGCGCATAGGCTTGTAGGTTTCTAGTACCTTGTCTTCTAAGCTCTGCAGTACTATTTTCTGCATGTGGCAGCTTTTGGCTCCTCGACACGACAGCAGCACAGAGCTTTGTCACATTCGTGTGAAGTTAGGCTTCATTAACGAAGCATGCTTTGGCTGCTGGCTGCGGTTTCGGCACTTTGGATGTGCGAAGTCTCCTGCAGAGCGAGGTGTGTGAAGCTCCCTATTGAAGGATTTGGACTTCGAAGGTTGCTGAAGGCTTCGCAGCCTGCAAAGGACCTCATGCATCAGCTTCGAGCGAGCTACGGCTAGAGCTCCGACTAGGGGCTCGAAGTGCAGGCCTCGCAGAGGCTTCGCTGAAGCTCTGTGCAGCAGGACACTTTGAAGTAAAGGCTCGCAGGCTTCGATGTCTACAGGTGTTGGCTTCAAAAAGTACCGAACAGGAGACAAATTTGTGAACAGTAATCTTTCGTCTAATTTTGCATTCACATGATTTAAATGCCTGTGATGGTTAATGTTTATGATGCTTGAAATGCGTGTCAATTGAATACCTGTTTAATCTACCTTTGAACACTGTTTTGTTGTCTTTTATTCTAGGACACCGATCATTTTTAAGCTAGATTTTTTTAGCACCTGTGATCCATTTTATTTCTGCTTGTTGGTTGTTGAGGTGCGTTCGGTGTTGGGAAAAGGCCATTGATTCATAAGAATTATTTTTAGGCGCCCATTCACCCCCCTTCTGGTCGCTACTTTCGGTCCTACAAGTGGTATTAGAGCCTGGTTACAGTTTTTCCATACCTTAACTGGTTCTAACCCAAGGTAGTGATCATAACTTCTTCTGGCAAGGTCCCGTCCCTTGAAGATTTTGGCTACAACTACTCGAAGACTCGCATGCGAGCCTATCTCATGAGCCAAAGCTCGAACATTTGGGACGTTTTTGTTCACGCTATTTTTACCATACTTCCTGTTGCTGAGTGTACTTCCCCTGAGATAATCGCCCAGCATCAGAACAACAACAAGCTGTGAACATTTTATTTTCTGGTTTAGGTCCCACTGAGTTTGAGCGTGTGAGCCATCTCAGCACTGCAAGAGAGATCTGGGCTACCCTCCAGGCACACCATGAGGGGACATCTCAGGTCAAGGCTCGGCTCTATCATACCTACCAGCGTGAATATGAAAATTTCACACAGAAGACAGGTGAATCTGTTGAAGCTTTGTTTGGTCATTTTCAATCGATCATCAACAAGCTTAGGACCAATAAGGCCGATGGAGTTCAGCTGGTCTCAGATCACGAGCAGGCGCTCAAGTTTTTCATACCTTGGACCCTAAGATTTAGGAGATCAAGGTGTCCTCTATCATTGAGAGCACCTCTTATGATACCTTGACTATCGCAGAGCTTTTCAGTAAGCTCAAGGCCACAGAGGTTGATATCCAGTTGAGATCAAATCTCACTGGTTCTGGCTCAAAAACCCTGGCCCTTACGACACCTTCTGCTGACTATTCTTCTTTGAGCTGTGCTGGGTTCTCCCTGGTGTCTATCACTGAGGACCAACTTGATTTGCTAGGAGATGATGATCTGTGTCTGTTTAACAACCA
The DNA here is from genome assembly GCA_019279435.1 of Zizania palustris. NCBI lineage: Eukaryota > Viridiplantae > Streptophyta > Magnoliopsida > Poales > Poaceae > Zizania > Zizania palustris. The sequence continues at coordinate 72,549,449 of JAAALK010000080.1, forward strand.
GGTGCATCGTGTCTATGATAAGCGAATGTTCTTTCAAAAGGGCAAGCCCAAGACGATGTTCTTTCGAAAGGCACTGAAGGACTACCAGCGTGAGAACAAGAAGCAAGAGAAGGCCTTCTTTGCCGAGATGGAGAGAAGATACTCTAAGAGGTCATCGTCTTCTTCCTCTTCATCAAGCTCAAGTGATGAGGAGATCGTGATCAGGAAGGGGAAGGACAAAGGACGATCCGACGGGCCTCTACTTCATGGCCTTCGGGGACAAGTTGAAGAGCTGCTCGCACCACCGCTAAAGATCCTGCAAGAGTGTTTGCTCAATGGCTCTTGGGGATAAGGAAGAGAAGGGCTCCCCCGACAACTCCGACGATGATGGCGATGAAAAGGTATCCTCCTATAAACAAGAAGTCATTGATTGGTATCGGGAGAAACTGCTTAGAGGGGCTAAGAAGAGGATAGATGAGCTTTAGAGTGAGCTTGCCGTGGCAAATGGCAGGATTGAGAGTCTATCTTCTTCCCCTTGCTTGGGTGGTAGCAGTGAGTGCCCTAACTATGAGGTGTTGCTGTGTAACCTAACGACTCTAAAGTCTAGGTACACAGAAAGGGTAGATAAGAGAGACGTTTTAGCCACTGAGCTTGAGAGCGCTCAGCTGGAGCTGAAAGATGCACATTGCACTGTCGTCGTGCCCTGTGTTGACTGCCCATCCCATCGAGCTAGTTTAGTTGAGCTGAGAGCCAAGAGTGATGAGCAGTTGGGGGAGTTGGAAAGAGTCAGAGCTGAGCTAGAGCAGACTAAGCTAGAGCTTGAGACATTATCAGTTCCACCCACTGTTTGTGAGAACTACTAGTCCTTTAGATTGGAGCTAATCAAGCTAAAAGATGAGATGTCTATTCAAGTTGATAGAGAGTGTGAGATTTGCTTGTCTCAGGTGGAGGTTCTAGCTTCTTTGAGAGAAGAGCTAACTGATGCTCAGAATGAGAACTTTTACCTCCGTCAGATCCTGAGTTGAGTGAGTGCCAGAGAGCCACAACTTGGCATGATGATCCAGCAGTTCAAGAGGCAGGATGGGTTTGGGGTAGGTTACACCCACACCAAGGCAGACTTTGAGAGTGCTATTAGCCGGGCAGTGGAGTGGAGTAAGATGACTCCTGAGCAAAGATATCCCAAGACTCACTCCACTGAGTCTTTCTAGGCTAGCCAGCCCAATGATGGAGTGTTCCAAGAACAACCTAAAGCTCCACCCAAGAAGCCCATCTGGGTCCCAAAGCCTAAACATCTCCACACTTCTCTTGATTCTCTACTTGGACCGTCTCACACCAAAGAGTCTACACCCAACACCACCAAGCCCAAAAACCCCAAGCCTCAACCACATCCCAAGAAGACTACCTATCATTGTGAGTTCTGTCAGAAAGATGGGCATCTTGAGGAGTTTTTCTTCAGGAGGAAGTGGGTTGAGAGAGCAGAGAGAGCTCGAGGTGGGCAGGAGCAGTTCTACCAGCAGGGTGGTAGACAGATAGTCCCTCGATTCAGGGAGAGGCTAGAGGCCAGGCTGCGTCGTGTAGGTGGTGGTAGAGGAGACGGCTTTCATGCCCATGCTCCGGAGGGTGGTTTTCGCTCCGGTAGAGCTCTGAGACTTTAGGCAAAACCAATACCGCTCTTTGAGCCGTGTTTTGGTCCGGACTCTTATGATTCCTTCTACTTTCCTTCTTTTGAGTAGAAGGCTCGACACCGGTTTAGCTCTTTTGCTAAACCTGGTGTCAGACCATTTGCTCCCACTTATGACCACAGATCGTGCCTGATCGAGGACCGGAGGACGTGTGGATCATGGATTCAGGATGCTCTCACCACATGACGGGACATTGTAGATGGTCCTCCAACCTCACTTCCCCGAGCTCCAAGGAGTACATCACTTTTGGGAACAGTGGTCAAGTGAAGGTACATGGCATTGGCTCAATTCGCATCTCTGATCATTTCTCTTTGAATAATGTTGCTTTAGTTGGAAACTTAAATTTTAATCTAATCTCTGTTTCGCAACTTCTTGAGGATGGTTTAGAGGTTCGCTTTAAGAAGGGCATGTCTTATGTTGTTGATTCTAGAGGATCTTTGGTGATGAGGACATCACTTCACATGATACACACATGCACCAGCATGATACACACAGGTGCACTAGCATGATACACACCTGCACCATCAACCTACAATTCAATTACAGGGACCTATCACACGCGCCCGTGCCCGTCGCTTGAACCATGAGGTTAATTCTTTCCTTAGCAACTATGTTAATATTTGTTTGGACAGGATGCTACTGAATACTAGTGATATTTTGTTGCTTAGGAACATGGGAGATGGAATAGGAGAGTTGGAGATGAAGACGGAGTCGCACGGATGATTTGAAGTCAAGAATTCGCTGGTTCGGACTACATCAACCACCATGCACCAAAATGGGCATAACTTCCTCATACGAAGTCCGATTGGTGTGTTCTTGGACTTTTTGGAAAGCTAAGGAGAAGACGGATCTTTGGCGTTGGTTTCGCCTCATTTGGAGTCCCGAGTCGTCCTGTGTGACTGAAACAGTACTGCATGAAAGAACTGGGCCGAGTTGGACCTTGTACTGAGTTGGAGGCCGTGTTGGCCCATAGTCCAGGTCGTGTGCACCTCCTACAGGCTGCCCACGCCCTATATATTCACGCCAGCCGCCTTTAGAGTTAGGTTTTGCTTTGTTTGCATTTACACTTGTGTGTTTAGATCCCGCTCCTGCACCGGACCGATTGGATGCTGCATCAGCGTTTGTGAAACCTCTCCTCATCATAGTTCATCTGTGGTTTGGCATTCGACTTGTGTTCTTCCTGTTCTTGCTTGTGTTCTTGGGTTCGCTTGCAGGAACTAGCCTTCGTGGCGAGGTCAATCGCGCCCTGCGTGGTTGATAACCAACGGAGACAGTGGTGTAGCGATTGCAAGGTTTTGATCCGCCGGACCGGAGCCTTGGATCGTCAACGTCGAGATTCTCCACCAATCCAAGTTACCCTTACCTAGCGGAAGATCGGGACAAATCCCCCATTAGTTGGTATCAGAGCACAGATTTCCCGTTAGGTAATCTCGATCTGCTTTTATTTTTACCTAGAGTCCAGGAAACCCTCACAAAAAAATACCCACCGAGAACCCCTTTGTGCCTTGCGATTTTAATTTCAGTTTTTAACTTTGTTGAGTTTGTGTTCTTGGTCGAGTCTTGTTGCTGGTTTAATCCCCCCTTTGTGTCGTTTGAGTAGTAGTAGATCTTGTGTCTCAAAAAAAATTCCCCACCCGAAACCCCCCTCCACAACCCTAGTCGGTTTCCACATCGAGTCCTTGTGACCCCCCTTCGGTAAAACAGGCATAACTTTTCCCCTGTTAGCCTTCATTAGAATTGCCAAAAAAAATCAGGAAGATAAAGAAAAAAATTGGTCAAAGTTTTTGCTTGTCGTTCACCGAACTTGTTGAATTTCTGTGAACCACATCCCACCTCAGTTGCAGGTGCCAATTTTTGTGGTTGCATCTCTTGTCATCTCTGTTCAAAAAAAATATAGTGAAAAAAAGGAAAGAGAAAAAAAGGAGAAAAGAAAAGAAACGAGATTGTGAGAAGCAAAAGAGAACCGGTCCTGTCGTTTGCTACCTTGTTGTGCCTCTAATTGAGTTTTGGGCACATAGTTTCCCTCTATTGCTTGAATTTTCATGTTGGGAGCACTAAGGCCAGAAGGAAAAATTTTCCATTGGCCCTTTCCTGTGGGTGAAGCTCGGGTCTAATTCCGAGAGTTTGAAGGTCCCTTCGTACTTTGAGTCCATCTTTTGATTTGCCTGGTATGTCTAACAAAAAACCGATAGTGCTTTCGAAGACATTCTTCTCAACGTGCATTGTATCGATAGCATGACCAATCTCCAACTCCTTCCAATAGGGCAAATATCTAAAGAAGATTGACTGCTTTTTAAATGGAGCGTCCTTTGAATTTTTTTCAGATTTCTTCCTCTTCTTTCCGAAAACAACTTTGATATTCTTTACCATTTCGAATAGAAATTTGCCATCTCGATTTCGTGGAGGCTGTCCAAGCTCGATTGTACCATAGAAATGGTTCCTATTTGTTCGATATTTGTGGTTTTTTGGTAAAAATCTGCGGTGTCGCATATATATAGTCTTAACGAATGATGGAAGATGCATAGATTCTGTCTGGTCCACACACACTACACATGATGTCTTTCCTTTAACCTGTCCTGTTAGGGACATGCGTCTGGGTTGTCAGCTATGGTGCAAAAGATTATGGCTCTTAGATTGAAGTGCTCTTTCTTGTGCTCATCCCACACACAGACACCATGTTCCCATAGACGTTTCATATCCTCCATCAAAGGTTCTAGAAAGATATCGATGTCATTGCCAGGTTGTTTTGGACCAGAAATTAGAGTAATGAGCATAAGGTATTTTCTTTTATGGCACAACCATGATGGAATGTTGAACAAGCATAGAAAGATCGGCCACGTACTATGTGGGTTCCTCATCTCACCGAAGGGATTCATTCCATCCGTGCTAAGTCCCATCCTGATATTTCTAGGATCGTCTGAGAAATCTGGATGGGCCAGGTCAAATGATTTCCACTGCCTAGCATCCGCAGGGTGCCGAAGTTTTCCGTCCTTCTTTCGCCCAGCAAAATGCCAGATTAATAGTTCAGCATCTCTAGGATTAGAGAACATACGTTTCAAGCGATCAATCACCGGTAGGTACCACATTACTAAGGCTGGAACTTTCCTCTCCGTCTTTTTTCCAGGATGGTCTTCAATAACATTTTTATTCCTCTTCTGCAACCTCTTATTATTCTTCTTCTGGTGGTCATTGTAGTCCTCCACATAGTCATTTGGACATTTGTATCGACTTGCGTTGCACTGTGGACATCTCTCTAACAATCCATACTCTTTTCGATATAGGATACAGTGGTTCGGGCATGCATGAATCTTCTGAACGCCCAAAGTTAACGGACAAATCATCTTCTTTGCTTGGTACGTATCAGATGGTAAACCATTGGGTTTTGGCAAAACCTTTTTTAGGAGTTGTAAAAGATCTAAAAAACTAGTGTCAGACCATCCCTTGCTGGCCTTCAGTTTCATAAGCTCAAGAATTGTGTACAACACAATATACTGCTTATCGCATCAGTGGCATTCCTCATAAAGAAGGTTTTTTGATGCTTTGTCAAGTGCTTCAAAGTTATCGTATACTTTGGTTATAGTTCTCTGCAACAACACCTCAGGCGCAACATTTCGCATCAGTTCCTCCACATCAAAGGCGTCATCATCATCATGTTGATCAACATCATCATGTGTTATGTTGGATATATGATCACAACCTCTTCTATGTTGATGAGCATCTTGCGGCACATCAGAATCTTCAGGAGGATTTTGGCCCATCTCACCGTGTTTCGTCCATATATAATAGTTCTTCACGAAACCATTTTTCAACAAGTGAAATCATATGGTTTCACGATCTGAACACGGATACATCACTTCGTTTTTACAAACTTTACAAGGACAATATATTGCCTCTTCACTCTGATAGGAAGCATATTGTGCGGCAGCTTCAGTAAATTCAGTTACTCTGTTAAAATATGCCACCACATCTCCGTCGTTGGACGAGTACATCCAGGACCTGTGCTCCATCTAAAACATATATTATTTGAAAAAAAATTAATAAATTCATTATTGTTAATTTTAGTAATTTACAAATTGAAAATATATTGATTTATTATCGCTCATAACAACATTAATTAAAAATTAATGCTTTAATTCAAACTATTTATTAAGCATAAAAAAATTATTAAATAAATTAACTATATTGGTTTCTCTCTCTCCAAACAACATAACTCTAGATCTATAATCATAAATCAAATTAAAAAAGAGATTAAAATGACGTAAATCAATATACAAGTGATGAATAATTGTGAGGAGGGTCATATTTGTTCATTTGGGAGAAGGAAACACTGTAAATGGAAGATTATTTGAAAATTTCTATTCACAAACCCTAAATTAGTAAAACGCTAATAACTCATTGTATACATGATTAAATACAAAATAAATGTGAGATTCGGCATGGATTTACCTCCTAGAATGAAATCCTTCAAAAGAAACAAAAACAAAGCCTCCCCCCTCTTTATCTAGATTTTTGTCGCCACAGAAAACACAAATAAATCAAGAAAACACAGATAAATCAAGAGACGATGGTGCTGAATAGTAAATACCTAGATCAGGTGCATAGGTAAGGTACTTGAAGATGCGCTTGACAGCTTGCCGATGAGACGCGCGTGGTGAAGACTGGAAGCGCGCGCACAATCCCACGACAAATTGAATGTCTGCCCTCGTCGCCATCAAGTACAGCAGTGATCCGATCATCCCTCGATACTCTGTCTCGTTGACCTTGATGCCGCTCTCATCCTTGTCCAGGCCCCCATATCCCATTGGGGTCATCTGAGGCTTCAGCTCTCCACCAAAGTCAAATTTCTTCAACATGTCCCGTGTGTACTTGCTCTGGTGGATGAAGATGTCATCCTTGGTCTGCTTGATCTAGAGCCCTAAGAAATACTTGAGCTCACCCATGAGGCTCATCTCAAACTCGTTGTGCATCTGCTCAAAAAACTTGGACACAAGCTCATTAGTAGAACCACCAAAAATAATGTCATCCACGTAAATCTGAGCAATCAAGAAGTCTGAGCCAATTCTGAGCAAGAAAAGAGTCTTGTCCACATAACCCATCACAAAGCCACTCCCCAACAAAAACTGCTTCAACCGGTCATACCAAGCCCTATGGGCTTGCTTCAGACCATACAAAGATTTTTGCAAATTGAAAACATGTCGAGGAAACTTAGGGTTCTCAAAACCGGGGGGCTGCCTAACATAGACCTCCTCCGCTATGTACCCATTCAGAAAAGCACTCTTGACATCCATTTGAAAAAGCTTAAAACCCTTAGAGACGGGCAAAAGGGGCGAAAGTCTCCTCAAAATCAATACCCTCTTTCAGACAAAAACCCTGGGCAACTAATCGAGATTTGTTGTGCACCACAACCCCATCTTCACCTTGCTTATTCTTAAACACCCACTTGGTGCCTATGGGGTTGCATCTAGGTGGCAGCTCAACTAGTGTCCAAACCCGATTGCGAACAAAATTCTCTAGCTCTTCTTGCATGGCGTTTATCCAATTTGCATCAGAAAGAGCATGAGAAACATCTCTAGGCTCAAAAGAGGCAAAAAACACAGACTCAGCAAAAACAGCGAGCGAGTCAACAAAAGAACGCAAGGTTCTCTCAAAGAGATCCCCGATGATGAGCTCTGAGGGGTGATCATGCTGAACTACTCGGGATCCTAGGTGATCTGAAGTCACCTCACTGGAGTCAGCAGCTAACACCTCTAGACTCGATTGAGGGGACTCGATCGAAGTGGAAGAAGTGATCAGAGGTCCACCCTCATCCTCAGTCGAAGTCTCAAAAGGTGTGCGGTCTATAGGCTATGTAGAAGGCCCACCCTCATCAACAGCAGGAGCGTCATCATCTTCCTCGAAGATGGAATCTCCAAGCTCATCATCTCCAGAAAGCTCAAAAGAAGAAGTCAGTGAAGGCATGGACTCATCAAAAGAAACCTCGTAAGTCTCAACAAGCTGCTTGGAGTCGAGGTTCCAAACACGGAAGCCTCGAGAATGCAAAGCATAACCAAGAAAGACTCCATCCCAGCAATGAGACTCAAACTTGTCCAAATGTCATCCCTTCTTGAGCACAAAGCACTTGCAGCCAAACGCTCGCAAGTGACTCACCTTGGGCTGTCTACCAAACCGCAACTCAAATGATGTCTTACCTAAGTAAGCTCTAAGAAAAATGCGGTTGGCCAGATAGAAAGTCGTGTTCATGGATTTAGCCCAAAAGCTCCTAAGAGTCCTATGCTCATCGAGCATCATCCTGGCCATCTTGACCAGCGTGCGGTTCTTTCGTTCCACAACGTCGTTCTGTGGGTGAGTGTAAGGGGCAGAAAACTGGTGCTCAAGACCCTGATCACTACAGAAACTGACGAACTAAGAGTTCTTGAACTCAGAGCCATTGTCAGAGTGAATTTCTCGCATCCGACCATAGTTCTCATTCTTCAACTTCAAAATCAGGTCATGAACAAACTAAAAGCCTCATCCTTAGACTCCAAAAAGAAAACCCACGAGAATCGAGAAAAATCGTCAATGATCACAAGTGCGTACCACTTCCCACCGACTGAGCGTACCCAAGCTAGACCAACAGTATCCATGTGTAAAAGCTCTCCCGGTTATGAAGTCATCACCTGAGTCACAGGTGTGTGAGAAGCGGCAACCATTTTCCCATGACAATAGGGATGGCAAACTAGATCCTTCTCCATCTTAAGCTTGGGCAATCATCGGATGAGGTATATAGAGCTCAATATGACTAGCAGATCAAAGCTCAAATGGCCTAACCTCCTATGTCACTTCCAGAGCTCAGAGGAGGATCCAGCAATCAAACAGTGAGAAGGGCCAAAAGAACTAGAGAAATCAATCCAAAAAACCTTACCGAAAGGTAAGATCTGGCAAACCAAAGATCCTCTAGAATCAACAACAGAAGACATGCCCTTCTTAAATTGAACCTCCAAACCATCCTCAAGAATTTGTGAAATAGAGATCAAATTAAAATTCAAGTTTCCAACCAAAGCAACATTCTTCAAAGAGAAAAGATCAAAGATGTGAATCGAGCCAATACCATGTACCTTACCGGAAGTGATGTACTCCTTGGAGCTCAGGGAAGTGAGGTTGGAGAACCATCTGTGATGTCCCATCATGTGGTGAGAGCATCATGCATGATCCACCAGTCCTCTAGTCCTCGATCTTGCACGATCAGTGGTCATAAGTGGGAGTAAATGGTCTGGCACTAGGTTTAGCAAAAGAGCTAAACCAGTGTCGAGCCATCTGCTCAAAAGAAGGAAAGAAGAAGGAATCATAAGAATCCGGACCAAAATGTGGCTCAAAGTGTGGTCCTCGGTTCTGCCTAAAGTCTTGGCCATGAGGTCCAAAGCCGTATCCAGAACGACCTGGAGCTCTGCCGAAGCGAAAACCATCCTCCAGAGCATGGGCATGAAAGTCGTCTCCTCTACCACCACCTACATGACACGGCCTAGCCTCTAGCCTCTCCCTGCGTTGAGGGACTCTCTGTCTACCACCCTACTGGTAGAACTGCTCCTGCCTACCTCGAGCTCTCTCTGCTCTCTCAACCCACTTCCTCCTGAAGTAAAACTCCTCAAGATGCTCGTCTCTCCGACAGTACTCATAATGATAGGTAGGCTTCTTGGGATGTGGTTGAGGCTTGGGGTTTTTGGGCTTGGTGGTGTTGGGTGTAGACTCTTTGGTGTGAGAGGGTCCAGGTAGAGAGTCAAGAGAAGTGTGGAGATGCTTGGGCTTTGGGACCCAGATGGGCTTCTTCGGTGGAGCTTTAGGTTGTTCTTGGAACACTTCATCTTTAGGCTGACTAGCCTAGAAAGACTTAGTGGTGTGAGTCTTGGGATATCTCTGCTCAGGAGTCATCTTACTCCACTCCACTGCCCAGCTAATAGCACTCTCAAAGTCAGCCTTGGTGTAGGTGTAACCTACCCCAAACCCATCCTGCGTCTTGAACTGCTGGATCATCATGCTGAGCTGTCGCTCTCAGATACTCACCCAACTCAGGATCTGATGGAGGTAAAGTTCTCATTCGGAGCATCAGCTAGCTCCTCTCTCAAGGAAGCTAGCACCTCCACCTGAGATAAGCAGATCTCACACTCTCTATAAACTTGGACAGACTTCTCAGCTTTTAGCTTGATCAGCTCCAATCTCAGGGACAAGCAGTTCTCACAAACAGTGGGTGGAACTAACAATGTCTCAATCTCAAGCTTAGTCTGCTCTAGCTCAGCTCTGACTCTCTCCAACTCACCCAACTGCTCATCACTCTTGGCTCTCGGCTTAGCTAAGTCAGCTACATGGGATGGGCAGTCCACATAGGGCATGACGACAGTGGCATGAGTATCTTTCAGCTCCAGCTGAGCACTCTCAAGCTCAATGGCCAAAGCGTATCTCTCATCTACCCTCTCTATGTACCTGGACTTTAGAGTCGTCAGGTCACACTAGCAACACCTAATAGTTAGGGCACTCACTGCTACCACCCAAGCAAGGGGAAGAAGATAGACTCTCAATCCTGCCATTAGCCACGGCAAGCTCACTCTCAAGCTCATCTATCCTCTTCTTAGCCCCTCTAAGCAGTTTCTCCCGATACCTCAACTCTTGATGGTTCTCTTCTAGTAATTCAACGACTTCTTGTTCATAAGAGGATACCTTTTCATCATCATCGTCGTCGGAGTTGTCGGGGGAGCCCTTCTCTTCCTTATCCCCAAGAGCCATTGAGCAGAAGCTCTTGTGGGATCTTCGGCTGTGGTGCGAGCGGCTCTTCGGCTTGTCCTTGAATGCCATGAAGTAGAGGCCTGGCGGATCGTCCTTGTCCTTCCCCTTCCTAATCACGATCTCCTCATCACTTGAGCTTGATGAAGAGGAAGAAGACGATGACCTCTTTGAGTAGATTCTCTCCATCTCGGCGAAGAAGGCCTTGTCTCGCTTCTTGTTCTCACGCGGTAGTCTTCAGGACCTTTCGAAAGAACCTCGTCTTGGGCTTGCCCTTTGTGAAGATGGAGCTATTGTGCTTCCCAGAGTCGTAGGAGCCACCACCGGTACCCTTCTTGTGACCATTCCGCTTGGGCAGTCGGCGATGAAATAACCTAGATCACCACACTCAAAGCATCTGGATTTTGTGCCGTGTCTTTTGAACATTCGCTTATCATAGACACGACGCACCCGGTTGTTAAACAGACACATATCATCATCTCCTAGCGAATCAAGCTGGTCCTCAGTGATAGACATCAGGGAGAACCCAGCACATCTCAAAGAAGAGGAGTCAACAGAAGGTGTCGCAAGGGCTAGGGTTTTTTAGCCAGAACCAGTGAGATTTGATCTCAACTAGATATAAACCTCTAGTGGCCTTGAGCTGCTGAAAAGCTCTGCGATAGTCAAGGTATCATAAAAGGTGCTCTCAATGATAGAGGATACCTTGATCTCCCAGATCTTAGGGTCCAAGGTATGAAGAACCTTGAGCACCTGCTCATGATCTAAGACCAACTGAACTCCATTGGCCTTGTTGGCCCGAAGCTTGTTGATGATCGATTGAAAACGACCAAACAAAGCTTCAACAGATTCACCCGGCTTCTGTGTGAAATTTTCATATTCACGCCGGTAGGTCTGATAGAGACGAGCCTTGACTTGGGCTGTCCCCTCATGGTGTGCCTAGAGGGTACCCCAGATCTCTCTAGCAATGTTGAGATGGCTCACATGCTCAAACTTAGTTGGACATAAACCAGAAAACAAAATGTTCACCGCTTTGTTGTTGTTCTGATGCTGGGCAATTATCTCGGGGGATGTATGCTCAGCAACAGGAAGTATGGCAAAGTAGCGTGAACACAAACATCCCAAATGTCCGAGCTCAGGCTCATGAGATAGGCTTGCATGCGAGTCTTTCAATAAGTGTAGCCTAAAAGCTTCCAGGGATGGGACCCTGCCAGAAGACGTCATGATCACTACCTTGGGTTAGAACCGGTTAAGGTGTGGAAAAACCCTAACCAAGCTTTGATACCACTTGTAGGACCGAAAATAGCGACCAAAGGGGGGTGAATGGGCGCCTAAAAATTCTTTCGAATCAATGGCCTTCTCCCAACACCCAACGCACCTCGAAAATATTCACCGCAAACCAATAGATCTAAAACTGTGAAAATAATCTAGCATAAAAACAATCGGTGTCCTAAATAAAAAGACACCACAAAGTGTTTAAAGGCAGATTAACAGATCATTCAAGACATAGGCATTTCAAGCAACATCAGAATGACCATCACAGGCAATTTACTCAAGTGCATGCAAAACAAGAAGAAGTTTTACTGTTCAAGTTTGTCTCCTAGACTGATACTTGCCGAAGCCCGTGTGATCCTGTCGAAGCCTGTGCGAAGCAAGTGCACGAAGTCCTCCGCAGGCTGTGAAGACGAAGCCTCCGCACGGTATGCTACCGAAGTCTACCTCTAAAGTCTGACGAAGCTTCGTGTCATGTGGGATTCCAGCGAAGACTGGCAACACTTCGCGTGAGACTTCGCCTGGCCAGGGGCTTTGCTCGTGCCTCCACTGCCTCAAACGCCGAAGACCAGCAACTTCTCGTTGCCTTCGCCACAAGCATGCTTCACAAGTGCACAGCACACCCCACGCATGTGCCTCGATGCCATGCAGCAGAGCACCAAGGCCTAAGCCCTGACATGCTTCTAGGCTGGCGTCTAGCCTGGCTGCTAGTCGATCAGCACGGTGCCATGAACGAGAAGCACGCAGCCCCCAAGAAGGAAGAATAGTAGAGAAGAAAATCTTCCGTAAACCCGGCTGATGAATCACTCCGATGGAGGAGAAAACAAAACACGATGGTAGAGAAAGATAATCCAGGAAGAACAGTGGCGGCGCTGAAAATAGGAGAAAAATGGGGATGAACTCTGATGATTAGATTGAAGTGAGTTAACCCTAACCCTAGGGGATTGGGGCCCTATTTATAGGCATCCCAATAGACTAGGAAAAACCAAAAATACCCTTAGGGTTTAAACAGACGCTGAAACAAAAATGGAAAAGACCAACATGCCCTTAGGATTTTTTACAGACTCGACTAACACAGACTGTGGGCCTAAAAGCAAAATAGTAAAATCCTAAATAAAGATAACTTATCCTAATGTGGAGCTTTCGTAGCAGCTACGGCTTCGCCTCAGAACGGTCAGATCTGAGATCAGCGATCGTTAGTTTTGTGCCAAAACTGACAAAGCATCCACCGTCTTCGCACCGGGTACCCAGATTGGGCCGGCCCAATTCCGCGGCTCCCTCAGCCCGGCAATCACTCGCCACCCATGTACCTGAGTCAATCTCAGTCAACAGACCAGTGGATCCTCTGTCGCTCCTAGCCCATGTACTCGGATTCGGCCAACCTGACTCTATGGCCCCTCTGCTCGACAGTCGCTTGCTGCCCGTGTACCTGAGTCACACACGGCCCAAACACGGCAGGTCTCATCTTCTCTTCATGTCCTCTTGAATTTCGTTGACAATTACTCATCACATCTAGATCCATGAGGCCCATGCTCTTCAGCATGGCTCCTCAAACTTCGAGGCCTTGAACCTAGGGTCGAAGGGAACTTTCTGTAGGTCGGGATGCAATGGAGACTCATCGTTGAAGGATGCATTCTCGGCTTCCTCCGGGACTTGAAGAGCTTCGGCATGGTTATCAGGACCGTTGTCTTGAGGCCCTTCCGGTGCATGAGTGAAGGCATGAGAGCGAAGTCGATCAGCAGCCTCTTGCCTCCACCTTGCTACTTCCTCCTAAAGTCACGCTACCTATGTAGTTGTGTCCTCAGGAAGGTCTCCATCTCCTTCGGAGGGGATCTCCGGGTCTCGGGAACTAGCGTAATCAGTTCGGAGCACCGAGGGAGGTGCTCGGGGACCTCTGGGTGTTCGAGGTCTAGGGACCCCATTGGGGGGTGGTGGAATGACTGAGGGTCCTGCACCGTTGGTCCGAGGGGACCTTCGGGGAGGATCGGTGGCTAGGCTTTGCTTGGGAGGCATGGCTAACTGAAGTTGGGGTGCGAAGACTAAAGACTTCGACTAGTTTGGGAAGGTGAGGAAAAGCCTTCGAACTGCACTAGGAAGCCCATTATTGAAGGCTGTGTGGAATCCTGAGACTCCGAAGCTCCCTCCATAAGTGCTCCTCGAAGTGCAGTCAGCGGCGGAGAACTAGCTTTTAGAACTAAGTTCCCCACAGACGGCGCCAATTGTTGGCATAAAAGATTATGCTAACAGGTTCTCTAAGATTAAGAACTAACAAACAATGAGTTTGTGAACTAAAATAACAAGAAAGGAGGGTATTTATAGATAAAAACTCTAAGGAAAAGACCTTTTTACCCCTCAATTACAATCGACATAGTGGAAATTATTCGGTACCCCAAATAGGGCTAAAATAGTAAAATCTAGCTGGAGAGGATAGATAAGGCCGACGTCTCATCAGTCTTGTTGTTTTCCACTATAGAGACGGAGCCTTCGGAGGATACCTTGAAACTAGGATTCGAAGTACCCTTCGGCTCGGAAACTTCATCAACTTGGAGATGAACTTCTGTTTCGATGCTAATGAATTGTCTTTGCCTTTTGATCTTAAAAGCCCTGGGGATGAAGTATCTCCCCCCAACAGTATGCATCTGAGTGTTTCATATAGTACTTTTAGATAATATTCAAGGCAAATGCTTGTTTGTACTGTAATTGGAGTTGCTCATGTTTCAGAAGCTTGCATCTATACTCTACCCTCACACCCCTCTTTGCATCTTTTTATCATCTTGATGCTTGCATTGCCAAAGGGGGAGAAATGTTTTACATGATGCTTTCGGATGATTGCTTTGTTAAGGGGAGTAATGGCTTTCATGATGTATTGATTCTTTTGTCAACAAAGATGCTTTTCTATGCTTGAGTTTTTGCCAAAGGGGGAGATCTTTTATGTATGGGTATGGATATGGATTATGCCGAGGGGATCGGTGTGTGTCATGTTTCGTGTTTTGGCTTGTCTCATATTTGCAGGGTGGAGATGCTAACCAACTATCAATGACGGGTGATCAAGGGTCAAGCAAGGAGCTCGATGCTAGAGGATCAAGGATGTCGGGTGAAGTTAGAGATGATCTCAGGAGTGCGCGAGGAGATAGAGCAAGACATGGACAAACGGATGGTTGCAGACAGCATGATGGTCAAGTTAGCTAAAGGGAGGCTAGTGCAAGTGATCAGGCGGCTCGAGGGGATCGAGAGGAAGGGAGACTTGTTGGCAGGTCGAGTTCGCGGATTGGCATCATATGTCGGAAATCGAAGAGGCTTTGTTGGTTTTTGCTGAAAACTGTCGCATCAGAAAATGTTTTTAATTCTAGTAATTAGGAGTATATTTTTTCTGTTTTGTCATCTAGATTAAGTGTAATCTTTTAGTATTTTTTGGAATTCTTAATTTTAAAAATATTAAAAGAATAGGGTCTATGATGTAATAAATTAGGAGTTTGCATTAATGGATTTTTCAGAATTTGTAATTCTGAAAATTCATTATGGCAATTAGGTAAATACCTAGAACTTTTACCCTAATGACATTTTGGTGATTTCTTTAATGGGCTTGCCTATATAAAGGACCCAAAGGCCTAGGGTTTAGGTGACTCTTTCAGCTGAACATTTTGGGGGCAACCAACCACAATTTCTATTTTGTTCTAGCCTTTTTGCTTCTCTTAATTTGTGCTTATTGTTTACTCATTTTGTGTCGGATCAAGCAGCTTCTAGCGCAGCCATAGGAGCTTCCAGTGCAGGTACTATTCATCCTTGTGTGATTCACTTTTGGAGCTGAGTTTTGAGCAGTTTTGATGCAGTTTTTGAGTCTGAACTCTTCACAACTTTTGTTGTACAAGTTTCCAGAGTTCCATTTTTGAAGTTTGCAACAGTTTTCGACCACTGCTACATATATTTTTATGTCCAACAAAGTGCCTAAAAAGTTCTAGAAACTTCTGATTTCTACTGAGTGTTGAGCTATCTTCAGTCTGGATTCAATCTTTGAGGCAATTTTTGATCTGTTTGGTACTGTTTTTGGACCTGAGTTCTACATAACTCTTGTTGACCAAGTTTCAAGGGTTCCATGTTTGAAATTTGAAAAATGTTTTGACCACTAATGCATATATTTTTCTGTCCAACAAAGTGCCTAAAAAGTTCTAAAAACTTTTGATTTCTGCCCACAGAGATCAATCTGATGCAGCCTTAGACCTAGCTAATACATTGAGGACAACCGGTGACCGTACTGTTTCGACGTTCACCTCAAGAGATCAAATTGATGTCGCCGTGAGAATACTGACCTAGTCGATATGGTCGTTGGAGGTGGCGGGACTCACCTCATCGCCGGAGATCGAAATGATGTAGCCTAGCTCCGAGTACTGAATCCCGCCAGGATTAACCTTGGAAGCCAAGGGTGGCGATGCGCCGAGTAGTTGTTTGACTAGAGATGTGTGTTTCTAAGCTAACTAGGGGTACATATTTATAGCCTAGAGACTCGTCGTCCAAGCACTCTATCTTAACCGATTCTTGATTTATCTTTATCTTATTTTTATCTTTATCTCCATTGGCTTCTCTACATCCGGTCATCTTTTAACAGCATGGATGGGCTTCCTTGACCATTTTTGACCGGATCATATTTTGACTTATGTTGACCGTGTGGCATCCTTAGTGGGTCTGGGATTTACCAAATCTTGGCATCAACAAATGGCAAATGACATTATTCGATTTGCACGACTTGCTGGGAATAAGGGGAATTGAAATCAAGAGAAGCATGCAACATCGACCAACTGAAGACCATCTTTTTTGGCAATCCAACAGATCTAACGGTCGAAAGGAAAGGAATGCCTTCAAGCCATCTCGGATACGACATCCTCTGTACATCTACATAATCAATCCATCAGCCATAAAGAAAAATTAATAGTAAGCACTTTGCACATGTCATAATTGCAAACATCTATAACTAGCTATATGCACTTAACTCGTCTAACTAGCTACTAGAACATTTAATTATAATAGTACTTTTCAAGAGAGTATAGAGTGAAATACATTACACCTCACCTACACCAACATCGGAGGCAGGCCTAGGGCAATTAGGGCTTGACCTCAACCCTACCTCAAAAAGTTCGTTAAAAATGTATTAAAATGTTGTGCAGATTTTGAAATAAATTTAAAATTAGTCATTCAGCCCTATGCGTTAGAAACTTGTAGGCTCCGCCCTTGTATAGACATGCCTTTTTTCCTAGAGCAGCTAATGTAAATACTGATATGAGATTGGGTCCCAATCGTTTGGTAAGGGTTACTGTTTCGGGTTACTGTTTCAATTTATGAGGGAGAGGAAATTTGTCATATGACTACACCGTATCTAGATGGCGTGCCTTAGCAATTGGTATACTGACTCCCAAAGTTGTTATTGATCATACAAGAACAAGATGAATGTAACAGCCTGAATTTTCATAAATAAAATGAAAGGAGGAAAATAAAATTTTGAACAAAACAATTATATTTGAATAATAAGAGGCTGAAAAAGACAAAAAAATAAAAACCAAAAGAAATAATCCAAGATTTGAGTTGAGGAATTTTTATTAAGTTCCCCAAGTCAAAATAATATTTTAGGAATTTTTCTGGATTTTTAGGACCCTTGCAACTAGCATAGAAAATGCAAACAAATTTCAAGAATAATTTTAATTGGAAAAAAATTTATATCTCTGATGGGCTGCCTCCCTCCATTCTCTTGTCGGCCCAGCCCACTTCCACAACCTCAGTGACAAGTGGAGCCCACTTGTCATCCTCTCCCTCGCCTCTCCCGCACGCGCCCCGAGCCCTCCCTCTCTCTTTCTCTCTCTCTATCGCCCAGGCCCAGCCTATCGGTGCCCGTGTCCCGCACTCGCGCCCACTATCGGTCTGACCCCACATGTCAGGACCTTCGTTCCGATGGAAACCCCCCTTTCCTTACCCGTCGGAACCTTAAATTCCAAATCCGCCATCGTCGGCCTCCTCCCGCCATATCGGCCCCACAATCGCACGTTCCATGCCCTGGCGATCACATTTCCCCGCTTACCGAGCCCGATCCTATCCCAATTCAATCAACCCGCACGTATGGAAACCTCACCGGGGATATTTTGGAAACCTTAGGTTTTCCTTCCCTCCACCTTCCATCTATGCCACCGGTAGCCCCGTATAAAACCCCTCGGCCTCCCAGCATTGTCCACATCCCGAAAGCACTCAGCCCTTGCAATCTAGAGCTCTGTTGAGCACAATTTCGCTGTCGCCTCTGCCACCGCTCCAGCCACCGCTTGCCATCACCGTAGGTCATCACTCACCTCACCGACGACATCACCGCAACCACTATCGTCCTCTCTTCCCCGGCCACACCTCAAATTGTGTTGTCGACTTATAGAACATCCTTCCCGTCGTTAACCTAGAGCTTCTTCACCACCTCACCTGTTGCTGGCCTCGTCCACTCGGCTTTGACCCTTAATTATCGTATAATCATGCTCGCCTCCTTGTTCTCTATCCATTTCAATGCTTATACGAAGATTTTAGCCATCGCCGTCACTGTTATTCACGCCGCCACACTTTCTCTTCGCCAGGGATGACGATGGAGACCAGTCTGGCACGACGCATGCCGGATTGAATCTGATTCGTCTGATCCCAACCGAACGGTCCAGATTAAATCAAGATTCAAGCGCCCACATTAAGTTAGACTTTTGTTGATCGGTATCACGAGATCTTGGCCGTCGTATTTCATTTAAACTCTCACTTGAATCTAGATCGCTGGATCGTACCCCTTCGCTAGGATTTAATCAGAGTCATAGGATTTCATTTAAATTACAATAGTCCATCCATACCAATTCAAACATTTAATCTCGGTCGTCCACGTCTTTTTAAATCCCCCGAGTGCACTGTGGCTGCCTGATCTCGATTCGATGGTCGCCAGAACCCTGGTGCACCACTATAGTACACGGGCTCACAGTGGACCTGGTTCACCATGGACCCAAGGCTATTTTCTATTTAAAATAAATTCTAGAAAATGTTTTTAACTTCAAAAATTCATATCTCCTTCGTTTTAACTCCAAATTTCACCATTCCAATTCCAGAAAATCCCTCTTTTAATTATCGACAACTTCAACTAATTTAATTGAATTTTTGTACTATTTATTTTATTTATTTTAATTGTTTATTTGTCTTTATTACGTGCCAAGAAGATTTTGAAGCCACCGAGTGAGAAACCATGTTGAAGAATATGGTTTTGATACTTTAGATGTGATGAGCGATTGTCAACGAAAGTCAAAGAGGAGGAGAAAGACGGTGGACGCTTTGTCAGTTTCGGCGCAAAACTGACAACCTATGATTAATTTGTTTTTAGGATATTAATATTTAGTTTTTAAGTTTAGGATAATTTTATTTGAGTCGGGTGATTTTTCTAAGAATATTTTAGTAATTTTCGGAATTTATTTTAGAGTCAGTGTTAATTTACCTTAGGGGTAATTAGTCTTTTCATGTATTAAGAGTCGCCTATAAATAAGCCCCTATCCCCATGGGGATAGATGACTGTTTTCTTTTCCCTCAGATCAATCTACAGTATAAATTTGAGTTTTTGTTTTGGTCGCCACGGCGTTTCCTTTTTCCAGCGAAATTGCAGCCACCGCAGTATTTGGCTCTCGGCAAATAGCGATGGCGGGCCCCACCGGCGATAGAAGAGAGGCCGGTTGCTGCTGCTTCTGCTTCGTCACGAATTCCTAGGCTAGCAGGCGCACGGCTCGGTAAAAGCAATCTCAACGTCAGCACAAGAAAATTTTTTCTGGCTCACGGTAGGAAAAACAGGCGATAGCTGCAGGCTTCTTTTTTCTCCTTGCGGGCCCCACGCACGGCTGAAATTGCTTAGCTGGATGGCATGCAGCAGCTTTTTACGCACACAGCGAAAAGCAGTCCGGTCGCGTCAGCTTGTGGGCTCCACGGCGGTAGGATCCAGGCATGACATTTGACTAGTGAGAGGCACGTGCGTTGTAACGGATGCATAATTTTAACGGCAATATATTTAGAACATGATATATTTGTTGAACACATTTATTTAGTAATATTGCGATGATAAGAAACACATTAAACTTAATTTTCTCTTATTTTGGGATTTTTCTTAATTTTCAGGAATAAATAAAACAGAAAACAATTTCTTAATTCTGAGAAAAAAATTAAGAATAGTGGTACTGAACATGATGAATCATACAAAAGTTTCCTCATATCTAAATTTACTTTATCTTAATTTTCGGTTGGGGAATTCTTAAACAAATAGCACATGTTTAATCAGCATAAAAATCAGTAAAATACTCTGAATTTAATAACTTAAAAAATTATTCTCCAATTTAATAGGACGTTGGTCTTATAAAAATCGAAAAACAACATAGAAAATGCTCTAAAAAATTCTTATAAAATTCAGAATAATACTACTGAATGTGATGAAATTTACAAAATTATCCTCGCATCAAGCTTAATTTTATCTGATTTTTGGGCATTTTTCTTATTTTTCAGAGAATAAATAAAACAGAAAATCAATTCTCTAATTCTGGAAAATAAAAAAACAGATTTCGGCCCACACAGTGCGACGGTCCAGCCCAAAATAACGAAAATTGCAGGCCGTTGGAGTCCTGGGCCCAGGCCAGGTTTTCGCCGCGTGCGCGCGCGCGTAACCTGGGCCTGGGCCGTGAATGTGCCCCCCGCCTGGGCTCAAAACGGTCCGTTAAATCCTGGCCGTCGGATCTGATCCGACGGCCAGGCGTTGAGATCGGCGGAATATAAACCCCCACGCGGAAACCCTAACCCTAAAATCCTCATTTCTCTCCCCACCGGCCCGGAGCGAGCGGGCGGCGACGCGAGGCGTGCGGCGGAGTGAGCGCGCGGCGGCGGCGGTCGTGACGGCGACGACGACCGGCGGTCGGCCGTCACCGGCTAGCTCGCCGGAGCA
The DNA here is from genome assembly GCA_019279435.1 of Zizania palustris. Classification (NCBI taxonomy): domain Eukaryota; kingdom Viridiplantae; phylum Streptophyta; class Magnoliopsida; order Poales; family Poaceae; genus Zizania; species Zizania palustris. The sequence goes on from JAAALK010000080.1 coordinate 72,570,095, forward strand.
CCGCGCTCACCCGAGGGTGAGCGGGCTCCGTCGAGCTAGCCCGCGGCGGCCAAAACCCTAGGAACCCGAGAGGGTTCGCCGGCCTCTTCCCGGCCTCCGGCGAGCGCGACGGCCGCCTGAGGCGCGGCGCGCGGTGGCGGCCGCCCGAGGCGCGGCGCGCGGCGGCGGCCCGAGCCGGAGGGAGGGCGCCGCGCGCGGTCGAGGCGGGGAGGGATAGGCGGCCTGCGCGGTCTTCCCGGCCTCCGGCGAGCGCGACGGCCGCCTGAGGCGCGGCGCGCGGTGGCGGCCGCCCGAGGCTCGGCGCGCGGCGGCGGCCCGAGGCGGAGGGAGGCGCGCTGCGCGCGGTCGAGGCGGGGAGGGATAGGCGCGCTGCGCGGGGAGGGAGGTAGTGGATGGATGAACCGGATTTTTTTAGTTTTGCGCGGGGCGGGCGGTTTGCTGAGGGGCGCGCGGTCGCGCTGCGCGCGAGCTCTGCCGAGGCGGACGGACGAGTAACTCGTCTCATTAATATAGTTAAGATTTCTGGCCAACCCGCATGCAACATCAGATCAGCGCAGCAGCACTTGACGCGAGTTTCTGATCGGCGTGGAGAAAACAAAGCAGGAGGAACCACCGCACATCTTCCAAGGAATAGATGCATGCAACGAACGGATCATCACA
>JAAALK010000080.1:72571754-72780067 GCA_019279435.1 Zizania palustris
GCAAGTGCACGAAGTCCTCCGCGGCTGTGAAGATGAAGCCTCCGCACTGGTCTGCTACCGAAGTCTACCTCTGAAGTCTTACGAAGCTTCGTGTCATGTGGGATTCCAGCGAAAGACTGGCAACACTTCGCGTGAGACTTCGCCTGGGCCAGGGCTTTTCTCATGCCTCCACGCCTCAAACGCCGAAGACCAGCAACTTCTCGTTGCCTTCGCCACAAGCATGCTTCACAAGTGCACAGCACACCCCACGCATGTGCCTCGATGCCATGCAGCAGAGCACCAAGGCCTAAGCCCTGACATGCTGCTAGGCTGGCGTCTAGCCTGGCTGCTAGTCGATCAGCACGGTGCCATGAACGAGAAGCACGCAGCCCCCAGAAGGAAGAATAGTAGAGAGAAAATCTTCCGTAAACCCGGCGATGAATCACTCCGATGAGGAGAAACAAAACACGGTGGTAGAGAAAAGATAATCCAGGAAGAACAGTGGCGGCGCTGAAAATAGGAGAAAAATGGGGATGAACTCTGATGATTAGATTGAAGTGAGTTAACCCTAACCCTAGGGGATTGGGGCCCTATTTATAGGCATCCCAATAGACTAGGAAAAACCAAAAATACCCTTAGGGTTTAAACAGACACTGAACACAAAATGGAAAAGACCAACATGCCCTTAGGATTTTTTACAGACTCGACTAACACAGACTGTGGGCCTAAAAGCAAAATAGTAAAATCCTAAATAAAGATAACTTATCCTAATGTGGAGCTTCGCCTCAGAACGGTCAGATCTGAGATCAGCGATCATTAGTTTTGTGCCAAAACTGACAAAGCATCCACCGTCTTTGCACCGGGTACCCGGATTGGCCGGCCCAATTCCGCGGCTCCCTCAGCCCGGGCAATCACTCGCCACCCATGTACCTGAGTCAATCTCAGTCAACAGACCAGTGGATCCTCTGTCGCTCCTAGCCCATGTACTCAGATTCGGCCAACCTGACTCTATGGCCCCTCTGCCCTACAGTCGCTTGCTGCCCGTGTACCTGAGTCACACACGGCCCAAACACGGCAGGTCTCATCTTCTCTTCATGTCCTCTTGAATTTCGTTGACAATTACTCATCACATCTAATCCATGAGGCCCATGCTCTTCAGCATGGCTCCTCAAACTTCGAGGCCTTGAACCTAGGGTCGAAGGGAACTTTCTGTAGGTCGGATGCAATGGAGACTCATCGTTGAAGGATGCATTCTCGGCTTCCTCCGGGACTTGAAGAGCTTCGGCATGGTTATCAGGACCGTTGTCTTGAGGCCCTTCCGGTGCATGAGTGAAGGCATGAGAGCGAAGTCGATCAGCAGCCTCTTGCCTCCACCTTGCTACTTCCTCCTAAAGTCACGCTACCTATGTAGTTGTGTCCTCAGGAAGGTCTCCATCTCTTCGGAGGGGATCTCCGGGTCTCGGGAACTAGCGTAATCAGTTCGGAGCACCGAGGGAGGTGCTCGGGGACCTCTGGGTGTTCGAGGTCTAGGGACCCCATTGGGGGGTGGTGGAATGACTGAGGGTCCTGCACCGTTGGTCCGAGGGGACCTTCGGGGAGGATCGGTTGGCTAGGCTTTTCTTGGGAGGCATGGCTAACGAAGTTGGGGTGCGAAGACTAAGACTTCGACTAGTTTGGGAAAGTGAGGAAAAGCCTTCGAACTGCACTAGGAAGCCCATTATTGAAGGCTGTGTGGAATCCTGAGACTCCGAAGCTCCCTCCATAAGTGCTCCTCGAAGTGCAGTCAGCGGCGGAGAACTAGCTTTTAGAACTAAGTTCCCCACAGACGGCGCCAATTGTTGGCATAAAAGATTATGCTAACAGGTTCTCTAAGATTAAGAACTAACAAACAATGAGTTTGTGAACTAAAATAACAAGAAAGGAGGGTATTTATAGATAAAAACTCTAAGGAAAAGACCTTTTTACCCCTCAATTACAATCGACATAGTGGAAATTATTCGGTACCCCAAATAGGGCTAAAATAGTAAAATCTAGCTGGAGAGGATAGATAAGGCCGACGTCTCATCAGTCTTGTTGTTTTCCACTATAGAGACGGAGCCTTCGGAGGATACCTTCAAACTAGGATTCGAAGTACCCTTCGGCTCGGAAACTTCATCAACTTGGAGATGAACTTCTGTTTCGATGCTAATGAATTGTCTTTGCCTTTGATCTTAAAAGCCCTGGGGATGAAGTATTTCCCCCCAACAGTATGCATCTGAGTGTTTCATATAGTACTTTTAGATAATATTCAAGGCAAATGCTTGTTTGTACTGTAATTGGAGTTGCTCATGTTTCAGAAGCTTGCATCTATACTCTACCCTCACACCCCTCTTTGCATCTTTTTATAATCTTGATGCTTGCATTGCCAAAGGGGGAGAAATGTTTTACATGATGCTTTCGGATGATTGCTTTGTTAAGGGGAGTAATGGCTTTCATGATGTATTGATTCTTTTGTCAACAAAGATGCTTTTCTATGCTTGAGTTTTTGCCAAAGGGGGAGATCTTTTATCAAGTGACATGTTTCTGCTCTTTTCTGAGTTTTTATGGTCACTTGTGCGCTTAACTTGATATGCTTTCTATGCATGAGTTTTTGCCAAAGGGGGAGATCTTTTATCAAGTGACATGTTTCTGCTCTTTTCTAAGTTTTTATGGTCACTTGTGCGCTTAACTTGATACCTTCATCATGTTTCTTTTAGGGTTATTAATGCACTCATTAAGGGGGATATTGTGAAACCAAATGAGGTCGCACTATAGTTTTTGTCTGTATGATGAGTGATTGACAAGGTTAAGTGTTGATCTGGTGAGATGAGTGAGTAGTGGTGTGCATGCATTGATGGGATCGATGTATGGGTATGGATATGGATTATGCCGAGGGGATCGGTGTGTGTCATGTTTCGTGTTTTGGCTTGTCTCATGTTTGCAGGGTGGAGATGCTAACCAACTATCAATGACGGGTGATCAAGGGTCAAGCAAGGAGCTCGATGCTAGAGGATCAAGGATGTCGGGTGAAGTTAGAGATGATCTCAGGAGTGCGCGAGGAGATAGAGCAAGACATGGACAAACGGATGGTTGAGACAGCACGATGGTCAAGTTAGCTAAAGGGAGGCTAGTGCAAGTGATCAGGCGGCTCGAGGGGATCGAGAGCAAGGGAGACTTGTTGGCAGTCGAGTTCGCGGATTGGCATCATATGTCGGAAATCGAAGAGGCTTTGTTGGTTTTTGCTGAAAACTGTCGCATCAGAAAATGTTTTTAATTCCAGTAATTAGGAGTATATTTTTTCTGTTTTGTCATCTAGATTAAGTGTAATCTTTTAGTATTTTTTGGAATTCTTAATTTTGAAAAATATTAAAAGAATAGGGTCTATGATGTAATAAATTAGGAGTTTGCATTAATGGATTTTTCAGAATTTGTAATTCTGAAAATTCATTATGGCAATTAGGTAAATACCTAGAACTTTTACCCTAATGACATTTTGGTGATTTCTTTAATGGGCTTGCCTATATAAAGGACCCAAAGGCCTAGGGTTTAGGTGACTCTTTCAGCTGAACATTTTGGGGGCAACCAACCACAATTTCTATTTTGTTCTAGCCTTTTTGCTTCTCTTAATTTGTGCTTATTGTTTACTCATTTTGTGTCGGATCAAGCAGCTTCTAGCGCAGCCATAGGAGCTTCCAGTGCAGGTACTATTCATCCTTGTGTGATTCACTTTTGGAGCTGAGTTTTGAGCAGTTTTGATGCAGTTTTTGAGTCTGAACTCTTCACAACTTTTGTTGTACAAGTTTCCAGAGTTCCATTTTTGAAGTTTGCAACAGTTTTCGACCACTGCTACATATATTTTTATGTCCAACAAAGTGCCTAAAAAGTTCTAGAAACTTCTGATTTCTACTGAGTGTTGAGGGCAATTTTTGATCTGTTTTGGTACTGTTTTTGGACCTGAGTTCTACATAACTCTTGTTGACCAAGTTTCAAGGGTTCCATGTTTGAAATTTGAAAATGTTTTGACCACTAATGCATATATTTTTCTGTCCAACAAAGTGCCTAAAAAGTTCTAAAAACTTTTGATTTCTGCCCACAGAGATCAATCTGATGCAGCCTTAGACCTAGCTAATACATTGAGGACAACCGGTGACCGTACTGTTTCGACGTTCACCTCAAGAGATCAAATTGATGTCGCCGTGAGAATACTGACCTAGTCGATATGGTCGTTGGAGGTGGCGGGACTCACCTCATCGCCGGAGATCGAAATGATGTAGCCTAGCTCCGAGTACTGAATCCCGCCAGGATTAACCTTGGAAGCCAAGGGTGGCGATGCGCCGAGTAGTTGTTTGACAGAGATGTGTGTTTCTAAGCTAACTAGGGGTACATATTTATAGCCTAGAGACTCGTCGTCCAAGCACTCTATCTTAACCGATTCTTGATTTATCTTTATCTTATTTTTATCTTTATCTCCATTGGCTTCTCTACATCCGGTCATCTTTTAACAGCATGGATGGGCTTCCTTGACCATTTTTGACCGGATCATATTTTGACTTATGTTGACCGTGTGGCATCCTTAGTGGGTCTGGGATTTACCAAATCTTGGCATCAACAAATGGCAAATGACATTATTCGATTTGCACGACTTGCTGGGAATAAGGGGAATTGAAATCAAGAGAAGCATGCAACATCGACCAACTGAAGACCATCTTTTTGGCAATCCAACAGATCTAACGGTCGAAAGGAAAGGAATGCCTTCAAGCCATCTCGGATACGACATCCTCTGTACATCTACATAATCAATCCATCAGCCATAAAGAAAAATTAATAGTAAGCACTTTGCACATGTCATAATTGCAAACATCTATAACTAGCTATATGCACTTAACTCGTCTAACTAGCTACTAGAACATTTAATTATAATAGTACTTTTCAAGAGAGTATAGAGTGAAATACATTACACCTCACCTACACCAACATCGGAGGCAGGCCTAGGGCAATTAGGGCTTGACCTCAACCCTACCTCAAAAAGTTCGTTAAAAATGTATTAAAATGTTGTGCAGATTTTGAAATAAATTTAAAATTAGTCATTCAGCCCTATGCGTTAGAAATTGTAGGCTCCGCCCTTGTATAGACATGCCTTTTTTCCTAGAGCAGCTAATGTAAATACTGATATGAGATTGGGTCCCAATCGTTTGGTAAGGGTTACTGTTTCGGGTTACTGTTTCAATTTATGAGGGAGAGGAAATTTGTCATATGACTACACCGTATCTAGATGGCGTGCCTTAGCAATTGGTATACTGACTCCCAAAGTTGTTATTGATCATACAAGAACAAGATGAATGTAACAGCCTGAATTTTCATAAATAAAATGAAAGGAGGAAAATAAAATTTTGAATAAAACAATTATATTTGAATAATAAGAGGCTGAAAAAGACAAAAAAAATAAAAACCAAAAGAAATAATCCAAGATTTGAGTTGAGGAATTTTTATTAAGTTCCCCAAGTCAAAATAATATTTTAGGAATTTTTCTGGATTTTTAGGACCCTTGCAACTAGCATAGAAAATGCAAACAAATTTCAAGAATAATTTTAATTGGAAAAAAATTTATATCTCTGATGGGCTGCCTCCCTCCATTCTCTTGTCGGCCCAGCCCACTTCCACAACCTCAGTGACAAGTGGAGCCCACTTGTCATCCTCTCCCTCGCCTCTCCCGCACGCCCCCGAGCCCTCCCTCTCTCTTTCTCTCTCTCTATCGCCCAGGCCCAGCCTATCGGTGCCCGTGTCCCGCACTCGCGCCCACTATCGGTCTGACCCCACATGTCAGGACCTTCGTTCCCGATGGAAACCCCCTTTCCTTACCCGTCGGAACCTTAAATTCCAAATCCGCCATCGTCGGCCTCCTCCCGCCATATCGGCCCCACAATCGCACTTTCCATGCCCTGGCGATCACATTTCCCCGCTTACCGAGCCCGATCCTATCCCAATTCAATCAACCCGCACGTATGGAAACCTCACCGGGGATATTTTGGAAACCTTAGGTTTTCCTTCCCTCCACCTTCCATCTATGCCGCCGGTAGCCCCGTATAAAACCCCTCGGCCTCCCAGCATTGTCCACATCCCGAAAGCACTCAGCCCTCGCAATCTAGAGCTCTGTTGAGCACAATTTCGCTGTCGCCTCTGCCACCGCTCCAGCCACCGCTTGCCATCACCGTAGGTCATCACTCACCTCACCGACGACATCACCGCAACCACTATCGTCCGCTCTTCCCCGGCCACACCTCAAATTGTGTTGTCGACTTATAGAACATCCTTCCCGTCGTTAACCTAGAGCTTCTTCACCACCTCACCTGTTGCTGGCCTCGTCCACTCGGCTTTGACCCTTAATTATCGTATAATCATGCTCGCCTCCTTGTTCTCTATCCATTTCAATGCTTATACGAAGATTTTAGCCATCGCCGTCACTGTTATTCACGCCGCCACACTTTCTCTTCGCCAGGGATGACGATGGAGACCAGTCTGGCACGACGCATGCCGGATTGAATCTGATTCGTCTGATCCCAACCGAACGGTCCAGATTAAATCAAGATTCAAGCGCCCACATTAAGTTAGACTTTTGTTGACCGGTATCACGAGATCTTGGCCGTCGTATTTCATTTAAACTCTCACTTGAATCTAGATCGCTGGATCGTACCCCTTCGCTAGGATTTAATCAGAGTAATAGGATTTCATTTAAATTACAATAGTCCATCCATACCAATTCAAACATTTAATCTCGGTCGTCCACGTCTTTTTAAATCCCCCGAGTGCACTGTGGCTGCCTGATCTCGATTCGATGGTCGCCAGAACCCTAGTGCACCACTATAGTACACGGGCTCACAGTGGACCTGGTTCACCATGGACCCAAGGCTATTTTCTATTTAAAATAAATTCTAGAAAATGTTTTTAACTTCAAAAATTCATATCTCCTTCGTTTTAACTCCAAATTTCACCATTCCAATTCCAGAAAAATCCCTCTTTTAATTATCGACAACTTCAACTAATTTAATTGAAATTTTTGTACTATTTATTTTATTTATTTTAATTGTTTATTTGTCTTTATTTACGTGCCAAGAAGATTTTGAAGCCACCGAGTGAGAAACCATGTTGAAGAATATGGTTTTGATACTCTAGATGTGATGAGCGATTGTCAACGAAAGTCAAAGAGGAGGAGAAAGGAAGACCTGCCGAGTCTGAGGCGTGTGTGACTCAGGTACACGGGCAGCGAGCGACAGCCGGGCAGAGGAGCCGCAGAGTCGGGCTGGCCCAATCCTGGTACATGGGCTAGGAGCGGCAGATGATGCCCTGGTCTGTTGACTGGGTTTGACTCAGGTATAAGGGCGGCGAGCGATTGTCGGGCTGAGGAAGCTGCGGGGTCGGGTCGGCCCAATCTGGGTACCCGGTGCGAAGACGGTGGACGCTTTGTCAGTTTCGGCGCAAAACTGACAACCTATGATTAATTCGTTTTTAGGATATTAATATTTAGTTTTTAAGTTTAGGATAATTTTATTTGAGTCGGGTGATTTTTCTAAGAATATTTTAGTAATTTTCGGAATTTATTTTAGAGTCAGTGTTAATTTACCCTAGGGGTAAATTAGTCTTTTCATGTATTAGGAGTCGCCTATAAATAGGCTCCTATCCCCCTGGGGATAGATGACTGCTTTCTTTTCCCTCAGATCAATCTACAGTATAAATTTGAGTTTTTGTTTTGGTCGCCACGGCGTTTCCTTTTCCAGCGAAATTGCAGCCACCGCAGTATTTGGCTCTCGGCAAATAGCGATGGCGGGCCCCACCGGCGATAGAAGAGAGGTCGGTTGCTGCTGCTTCTACTTCGTCACGAATTCCTAGGCTAGCAGGCGCACGGCTCGGTAAAAGCAATCTCAATGTCAGCAAAAGAAAATTTTTTCTGGCTCACGGTAGGAAAAACAGGCGATAGCTGCAGGCTTCTTTTTTCTCCTTGCGGGCCCCACGCACGGCTGAAATTGCTTAGCTGGATGGCGTGCAACAGCTTTTTACGCGCGCAGCGAAAAGCAGTCTGGTCGCGTCAGCTTGCGGGCTCCACGGCGGTAGGATCCAGGCATGACATTTGATTTCTGGCCAACCCGCATGCAACATCAGATCAGCGCAGCAGCACTTGACGCGAGTTTCTGATCGGCGTGGGAGAAAACAAAGCAGGAACCACCGCACGTCTTCCAAGGAATATATGCATGCAACGAACGGATCATCACATGTAAGTTTTATTATCTCTTAATTTTTAATTAGTTTAAATCTGTTAGTTATTTTGCAGTTAATTTTATCTGTTAGTTTATTGTATTAGCAAAAAAATTAATCTAGCAGTTAAACCTTTAATCTGTTAAATTTTTATTACTTATCTCGTATTATTTATTTAAGTTTTTTACTCGGCTCATATAAAAAGAAAAAATTTATTAGTCGCAGTAATATATTTATTCTAGATTTCCATAAAATATTTTAGGTTTATTTCTAAATTAATTTCTGGATGATTCATGTTTTTATTTAGTTGATTAGTATTTTATTTGTAGACGGTAGTCTGGATATTCTATTAATATATTTAGGCATTTTGCTTACGTTATTAAATATTTCTAGTACCAAGTTTATTTACTGCAGTATTTCTAGTTAGTTTATCTTTAATATCATTTTAATTGAGACACCGGTTATTTTTAGGCTAAACCAATTTAATTCCTGCAATTTGTTTTGCTAATATCATTTGACTGGCTAAGTTCGTTTGGGTGTTGGGATTAGCACATAGTTTAGCTAGAATTTTTTAGGCGCCCATTCACACCCCCCTCTAGTCGCTACTTTCGGTCCTACACCGAGGAGTCGGTGTTCTACCCTAAGGTTCCACCATCTCCCTTCACCGACTAAGGCAAGTCACAACCCCAACCTCGATCATATTGAGCCCATGTTTTTAATTAAATTATGCTATAGTCCATAGGATATAAATGCATTAATCCGATTAATAGCCTTACACTATATTTATTAGATCTCATGACCTTGTTGTGCAAACCCAAGCCATGCTCTTGAACCTTTTTCCTTGGCAGCCTTATTATTACTTATTAGTTAGTGTCCAAGTATCGACACACTTGCTAGTAGGCTACAAATGAGTCGTGGAATAGAATGGATACTTTTACTCTATTATAATCCCTGATTTATATCTCATCTCTTGGAATTCTAAATTGAGGAAAATACTTGGAAAATGTTTAAGTATGTTAGCATGGTGGGTTTCAAGTGCAAGTGAGGGCATTGGTTAGTCACACCTGGGGCACTATAAGGACTGGTCTACATGATCTGTTGCAAGGCACTTCCGTACTAACCACAAGTCTAATGGATAAAGCCTAATCGAAAGTATGGATTGTTCTAACTTGATGCACCGAGTGGAGGGGTCAAGTTGTATCTACGGATGGCTTGTACCAACGAGGCACAAAAGAGGGTGCAATGTTATCAAATGTGTTGGAGTGCCGGTGAAACCTAGTATGGTTCTCCTAGGGTTGGGGCGGTCCATGGTGAAGGTTTTGGCAAGGACTTGGTCAAGGTACCATGATGGTATTTTTGTCTACACCGGGTTCTTGCCTTGTGGGTACCGTGGTATACCTATGATCAGAGTATAATCTTTTTGAAAAGCCGAGCGCACGGTCAAGGTCGGGTTGAGTGATGTTCACCGCAGTTAGTTTACTTTTCTGGATGTATTGGGTACTGGTTACTAATTAAGGACTGATGTGCGAGGGAGTACTATTGTACTACTCGCGTTAGTGGATGGTTTTGTACTTATTATTTACATTCTGCATAATAAACATGATCACACTAATTTCTTAATCACAAATTGTAATTTTCCGCAAATATAAGCCACACACCTATCCTTGTTATTACATGTGCATTATTCCGCATTTCGGTGTCTTGCTGAGTACTTTTGTACTCACCCATATTGACACAACCTTAGAGGATGCTTACTATGAGTATGATGGTCTATAGTAGTTGTCCTAGTCAAGGCACAAGACTGGAAAAAGATGTTCACGTGGAAGACTCTTTTATTTTATTATCTTTTGTGTAATAAATGTAGCGTGTGAACTACCATTGATTGTCGTAAGACGTGGTCGTGCGATGAGCATTTTGTATTATTGTTTTTCTTTGGAAATTAAATAAAGTCCAAAGTGATTAAATTTTGGGCGTTACAATGAACAAGCGAAAGATCTGGAATTGAAGCACGGATTTGAGGTGATACAAGAACAAAATAGTATTTCAAAGACAAGTAATTCAGCTGATTTAGCCAATACATGCAATTACAAGAAATAAGCTACTGCAATCTTTATCTAAACAAAATCCACCATCAAAGAGTACATCCTTGAGGTATAGGCCTAGGGACATGTGCCATAGTATGGAATATCCTTATATATGTATCTTTTGATTACAAATCATTTATTACCTAAACTGACTATATGAAAATAAGGAAAATTACCATTGTGTTTTGATTTAGCCTTTCATGGATATTTTGGGCATCACTTTTAGGTAGGCTTAATTATTTGACCAAAAGACTTGATGAACTTTCCATCGAGTGCTCGAAGAACCCAAATAGACTTCTGAGTCAATAGAAACATGCTTTTAATTTGACGTAGTCTAGAAGGTCAAACATGAGCTAGTCGAGAGGGTCGAACCCAATGTTTGCTTTGGTTGTCTCATGTAGTTTCACGATCATTTTAGCATGCTTTATAGCATCAAGATTCAATTTATCTATATGTGGATTGGGTAATAAGTCAATTAGAGCAAGAGGGATAAAACAACATACAATTTCAAAAGGGCATAACTTAGTAGTGGAATGCAATGAACGATTATATGCAAATTCAATATGAGGCAAGCATTCTTCCCAAATCTTAATTTTTTTCAAGATGGACCTAAGCATGGTAGATAATATTTTATTCACAACCTCTGTTTGGCAATCAGTTTGAGGATGATATGTAGTAGAAAACAATAATTTAGTCCCTTATTTTGCCCACAAAGTTTTTGTTTATAGCAAAAAATGGTATTAATGGTCAAACTAGGCAAATACTGAAAAATAGTATTTTTGACTGAAAATATGTCAAACCTGGCAAAGGCCGGTCTGACCGGCTATGGTAGGCCAGTCTAACCGGCCAGGTCGGGTCAGACCGGACCCATGGGCTCGGTCAGACCGGCTAGGGTCCACATTATGGATCCGAGTAGGATTCGAGGTATTTTCGCCCAAAACTTATCTCAACAGGGTTTTGACCGCATCTAACTCTATCTCTAGCTAGGGATAACCAGCCCACCCCCCTATAAATACTAGGGGCAAGGCCAATTCAAGGGCTCTCTCTCCAATATACAAATCCAAAGCCCTAGCTTTGAATCGCATTTATTTTATTTACTTTTCGTACCTTCGTGGGTTTGCTTGAAAGCCCTCCGTCTGCCGTGTCCGTAATCACGGTAACCCTTGCTGGTTCGCTTGTGAACCTCCCATTAATCCACGTAACGGATTGCTATCCTTTTCATCGGTTTTTATCACCCTACTTGGCAATTCGGCCCTCTGGCCGAATTGTGTTTGATCACTTATTGTTTTTGTAGATCAATTGTCTTTTTGAACATCTCCACAAAATTTGGACACGATCGGATCTCATTTGCTAGGTCGTTCGGGTTCTAACAGATTGGATCTACCGTCGCCGGTCTACCAGAAGTACAAGGCTGGTCTGACCGGAGCCCTTCGTCAGGCTATTGTCGGCAACGGCCGGTCTAACCGAAGGTGCCCCGTCAGTCCGACCGAGATACTTCGCACTGCACTGAAGCCCTTCACCGGAGTCCCTTCACCGGAGTCCCTTCACCGGAGCCTTACGCGCTAGAGCCCGCTTACTCCGAAGCCTACCTCGTCAGTCTGACCGAGAAGGCTTCGTCAGTCTGTCCGGAGCCCTCCTCATCGTGACCGGAGCATACTTCGCACCAACCTTCGGGACTTCGCCCGTAGCCACTTCGCAACCTTCGGTCCGACCAAGGTTATACCTTCGGTCTGACCGGGCTTGAGGCCAAAGGTGCCCCTAGGGACCCTTTGGACCAGACTCCGCTATAACTTTGAATCGGCCTCCGAATTGGTCGATTCCAGGTATTTTTGTCATTTTGTCACTGTTTACATTGTTACTAATACTTTTCAGCCAATTGGATTAAAATATTAATTATTTATCTGATTGCCTGATGACTCCAAATCCCTTGTCACTATCTAGGGTAGTCGAAACGCAACGTCGGTATCGTTGCGATACTTTTGGACATCGAACTGGCCCAAGTGCGGGGGCGCATTTCTAGTTCAACACACTTTCTGCATTAATGGTCAAACTTGGCAAATACTGAAAAATAGTATTTTTGACCGAAAATATGTCAAACCTGGCAAAGGCCGGTCTGACTGGCTATGGTAGGCTGGTCTAACCGGCCAGGTCCGGTCAGACTGGACCGATGGGCTCGGTCATACCGGCCAGGGTCCATATTATGGATTCAAGTAGGATTCGAGGTATTTTCGCCCAAAACTTATCTCAACGGGGTTTTGGCCGCATCTAACTCTATCTCTAGCCAGGATAACCAGCCCACCCCCTATAAATACTAGGGGCAAGGCCGATTCAAAGGCTCTCTCTCCAATCCACAAATCCAAAGCCCTAGCTTTGAATCGCATTTATTTTCTTTACTTTCCGTACCTTCGTGGGTTTGCTTGAAAGCCCTCCATCCACTGTGTCCGTAATCACGGTAACCCTTGCTGGTTCACTTGTGAACCTCCCGCTAATCCACGTAACGGATTGCTATCCTTTTTATCGGTTTTTATCACCCTACTCGGCAATTCGGCCCTCTGGCCGAATTGTGTTTGATCTCTTATTGTTTTTGCAGATCAATTGCCTTCCTAAACACATCTACAAAATTTGGAGCCAATCGGATCTCGTTGGCTCGGTTGTCCGGGTTCTAACAGATTGGATCTGCCATCACCGGTCTGACCAGAGGTACAGGGCTAGTCTGACCAGAGACCTTCACCAGGTTGTTGTCGGCAACGGCCGGTCAGACTGAAGGTGCCCCGCCGGTCTGACTGAGATACTTCGCACTGCACCGAAGCCATTCGCCGGAGCCCTTCGCCGGAGCCAGCGCACTCCGAAGCCTACCTCGTCGGTCTGACTGGGGAGGCTTCGCCGGTCTGATCGAAGCCATCCACTGTAGAACCAAAAGTAGTGACCAGAGGGGGGTGAATGGGCGCCTAAAAATTTCTTGCTAAACTAAGACTTAATCCCAACACCCAATGCACCTCGACACACAATTAACAGTAACGAAGCAGATCACAAGAACTAAAGTTGTCTAGCCTAAAAATGACTATTGTCCTAATTAAAATGATATTTAAAAATAAAATAAACTAAATAAATTAACTGCAGTGAATAAAAATGGGTACTAGAAATATTTAATGGTAAATCAATAATAATTCGGATTGCAGTCTAAAAATAAAATACTAAACAAACGAATAAAACATGGATCATCCAGAAATTAATTAAGAAATAAACTTACGATATTGCACGTAAATCTAGAGTAAAAATATTACTGCGACTAATAATATTTTTTATACGAGCAAAATAAAAGACTTAACTAAATAATATGCGAGCACTAATAAAGTTTTAGCAGATAAAAATTAACTACGAAATTATTAACCAGATTTGCATGCTAATTAAAAATAGATGATTATCTAACTAATTAATCTAACTAGAGAATAGAAGATTAGATTAAAACTTACCTGCATCTGGTGCATGCAGGGAAGAAAAGTCGTCACGCGCTTGTCGTGTGACGTGCGAAAATCCAGCCGAAGTCCTTCAGTTTCCTCGTCGTGCTTCACGCTGCTGCTTTCTGCCACAGAAAAAACCTTGTGCCAGGATGGAACGCTGCGTATTGATGGCAAAACAGCAACTAGGTTCCTCGATATGCGTGCGTGATCCAAAGCTTCAGCCAACCAGCTTTGTGCCTCGCGCCCTGACGCAAAAATCTTGGCTGCCGCGTTGGCTTTTCCTCCTGAACGCTACAGGAGAGCGCAGCTGCGCACGCAAGCAATCCACAATTTTTGCCTTGCGCTGCACTGGCCGTACTGCGATCTTCTGCGGCACGCACTGCTGGCCAAAAAATTATTCTCCCACGCACTGCTGCGTTGAACCGCGAGCCGCCATGAATATTAAAAGGCACCGGCTGTGCTGCTGCGCTACGCGATGCCTAGGTTGTGCGCGGCACACGACTTGCATGCGATCGAGAGATGAAGACCAACGGCGGTGAATACAATATCGCCGGCGGCGACAAAATAGGAGATCAAAAGTCACATGCGATGAAAAATAATATGTGGACTGTAGATTAATTGTCAAGAAGAACAGTCATCTATTCCAGGGGGTATAGAGGCCTATTTATAGGCGACTCCTAAAACATGAAAAGACTAATTTACCCCAAGGGTAAATTAACACTGACTCTATAATAAATTCCGAAAATTACTAAAGTATTCTTAGAAAAATCACCTAACTCAAATAAAATTATATTAAACTTAAAAACTACATATTAATATCCTAAAAACAAATTAATCATAGGTTGTCAGTTTTGCGCCGAAACTGACAAAGCGTCCACCGTCTTTGCACCGGGTACCCGGATTGGGCCGACCCGACCACGCAGCTTCCTCAATCCGGTAATCGCTCGCCGCTCGTGTACTTGAGTCAAACCTAGTCAACAGACCGGTGGATCATCTGTCGCTCCTAGCCATGTACCCGGATTAGGCCAGCCCGACTCCGCGGCTCCTCTGCCCGGCCGTCGCTCGCTGCCCGTGTACCTGAGTCACAGACGCCTCAGACACGGCAAGGTCTTCCTTTCTCTTCCTTCGACTTCCGTTGACAATCACTCATCACATCTAGAGTATCAAACCCATGTTCTTCAACATGGTTTCTCATCCGCACCATGCCGGAGTTTACTTCGCAGTTATCTTCGGGACGTGCTTGAGGCCGAAGGTGCCCTAGGGACCCTTCGGACAGAACTCCGCTGTAACTCCGAATCGGCCTCTGAATTGGCTGATTCTAGGTATTTTGGTCATTTTGTCACTGTTTACATTATTACTAATACTTTCGGCCAATTGGATCAAATATTAATTGTTTATATGATTGCCTGGCGACTCCAAATCCCTTGTCACTATCTAGGGTAAATCCCTTGTCACTATCCAAGGTAGTCGGAATGCGACGTCGGTATCGTTGCGATACTTTTGGACGTTGAATCGGCCCAAGTGTGGGGGCGCATTTCTGCATCAACACACTTTCTGGTGACTCCGCTGGGGAAAACGCCAACCATGACTACTACCTCTACATCGGCAGCGGGTACCTCTACTACGTCTACTTCCACTACATCGTCGATGAACATTATGGGGAGCGCGGACATCGACAACCACAACATTATAACGCCCACCATGGCGGACATATCTGAGGAAGACCGAGCAAAGATTGAAGCAAAAAAGAGGGAACTCGAGGAACTGATGCTCAGAGATTGCATAAAGACACGCTCGGGCTTCGTCATGCGCGACAACCTCAACTTGACCCAGGTATGCCCATCATCAACCCCTTTATCTACCTCACAAGTCGACTGTAGAATAGTTGTGTCTGTTGATCAGGCGGTTAGTGCCTCGCTAGCCAATAAACTAGAACCCGCAGTTGTTTCGCAAGTGGCTATAGTGTTTAGAAGATTCGGTTTTACTGAGGCCGATTCACCAGCACCAATCACTAGTATTCCGCCAGCACAACATATTTATAGCAGAACCGATGGTAATACTAGAAATAATCATGAAACTTCTGCTCTAGTTGAGCCCATGTCTGCACGGAGTTCGGCGGAAGCGCCGAAAACCAAGTGAATGCGGTGCCGGACAACGATAGGGAAAATAACCGGACGACAATTAAGCAAAAATCTAGCGAAAGTGTTTTTGAGTATGTTAAACTCTTTAGAGACACCAGGAATAAATGTTTTAGCCTAAATGTATCGTAAAGAGACCTAGCAGATCTAGCATTCAATGGCCTACGGGCAAAAATTAAGGAGCGTATGGATAATCAAAACCTCTTGGACGTTAGACAAGTATTGCAATAGGCTCTGGTCTAGGAAGGTCGGGCAAAAGATAGAAAATTCGTTAAAACTTTTAATAAACCAAGGGCTGAGATTCACACTATGGAGCACTCCGACGAGGGAGAATCCGAAGAGGAAGAGGATCCGGCTGATACGTACACGGCCGAATGGACTTGGAGCACGAAGTCAAAGCCCGTCACCTGCTCCGAATTGTGGTCGTCTCCCTCTAAGAGTCGGCCTAATGAAATTAGATATTCATTCGACGTAACTAAATGTGATAAGATATTTGACTTCCTATTAAAAAAATCAACTTCTACGGCTGCCAAAAGGGCAAGTCATGCCATCCACCGACGAATTAAAAAAGCGTCCCTACTGCAAGTGGCACGATTCGCATTCTCACTACACTAACTATTGCAACATTTTTTGTCGGCAGGTACAATCGGCCATAGAGGAAGGACGATTTAAAATAGAAGCAAATCCAAAGATGAAATTAGACAGAGACCCTTTTCCCATGAACAATGTTGATCTAGAAGGGAAGAAGGTGTTGATTCGGCTAGAGCAAGCCAAGTCGGCTAAGGGGAAAGCAATCGTCATAGGGGACACTCTGTCGCGCCCCGATTTAATAAATCAGGACTTTATTGAAATTCCATAGAAAATCAATAAAACAAGACGTTCATCACACGACCACGTACAATACGGGCAATCATTCACGGTTCGTAGACCGCATTAATACAAAAGTGAATAAAGATGAAGAGAAACTAATAAAATAAAGGTCCTAGATGAACGCCTCCTTCCAGTCTCGCCTTGACTGGGTCGCTACTCCAGACCTTCATCCTCCTCATAGTAGACTGGCTCTGATGGTGTAAGTCAACGGGGTGAGTACAGGTGTACTCAGCAAGCCACCGAATGCAAGTATAGATGCAAGATAATAACAAGGGAGATAGTGGCTAGTTTAGCGGAAGCAGCATATTTGTAAAGCATTTAATGTGAGCATTTTATTTGTACGGAAAAGTAAACATGTGAATGCATCATCATCTTCTAACTCGAGGAGTACGTTTTACCTCCCCGCACAACAGTCCTTACATGCCATGAATAACTCATCCATTCAAACAATTGTAAACTAACTGCGAGTAGTCACACAACCCGCCCTTGACCGTGGGCTCGGCTTTTCGAAAAGATTGAATTACTCTGATCAGAGATGTACCACTGTACCCACAAGGCACGCACTCATCACCTACACCGAAGTGTAACGAGATGACCCATCACACGGGAACTCGTGCCAAAACCTTCCATATGGTCTTCCCCGACTCAACAGCACCCTCTTATAGGTTTCGTACCGTGTCTCGCCATGTCGAGTTTCCACAATACCCCCTCTTGAGCCATCGTCGGTACAAGGCGCCCTGAGGGCTAGCCCCTTGCCCCCTCCACTATGGTGCCGTGAGACGGAGGGTTCCACACTTCCAGTTAGGACTTACCCATTAGACTTGTGGTTGGTACGGAAGTGCTTTGCAACAGATCCCGCAGACCGGTCCTTATAGTGCCCCGGGTGCGACATACCAAAACCCGAGCTTGCACCCGGAACCCACCATACTTATAACATACCTAACTCCAACAGAGTCCAGAGACAAGAATAACAGGGTATTTCATATACCAGAATTCATCTACTCTACGACTCATTCTTCATATCCTATAGCAGTTGTGCCGGTACATTGGGCACTAGCTAATATAATATTTGTAGAGTGACAAGGAGTTGAGGCTCAATAAGCATGGCTTGGGTTTGCACACAAGGAAGGGGATCTAATAAATATAAGTGTAGGGCTTGATGTTAGACTAATGCAATATTTATCCTAAGGGTTATAGCAATAATTTATTAAAACTTGGGCTCAAATATGATCAACTGTTTCCACAGAAGGGTCGATGACTTGCCTTGCTCAGCAAAGGGTGAAGGAGGAACCTCGGGGTAGAACTCCTGCTCCTCGACGAACTCGTAGTCTTCTCGATACGGGAAATAAACCATACATTCAATAAACAGATAAAATTCACCAAATAAAGGAACATACATCATTTGTGGGTGTTTTTATGTGAAGTAGTATTTTAATATTCTGAGTTTGATATAAAACAGTGAAGTCTAATATTTTAGGATTTTTCCCAATTTATTTTCTGTATTATAAATTTTAATCCTAAGGGATTTTTATTCATTTATTTAGTAATAATATTTTAAGTAACAGAAACATACTGTTTTTATTGTATTAATGTGTAGAGAATAATATTCTGGTTCTAACAAAATTTGAATGGTGAAATTTAGAGTTAATTTGAGCAAGATATGAATTTTCAAAGTTTAAATCAATTTCTGGAATTTTATTTAAACAGAAAATGGGCTCTGGTCCACGGTGAGCCAGGCCCACGGTGGACCGCGCCACTGTGGCGTGGACCGGATCAACCAGATCCGTTGGATCTTGATCCAGCGGCCAGGCGCGAGGCGGGAGGTTTAAATGAAATTGGACGGTTGTGATTAAAATGTGACAGATGGGTACACGTGGACGCACCGGATGGATCCGGGGTTTTAAGTTGCGATCAACGGCCGCGATCGCACGATACCCCTTCGATCGGATCCGAGGGCCCGGATTAAATCCCGAAGGGATTTAATCGTGGCCCTCCGATCGTGATCGGATGGCCTCGATTGCGTCCGGCACGGCACGACGTAAGGGGGCGCGTACCCCCCTTCGTCTCCGGCGACGGCGGGCTCGGGTGCGGCCATGGCGGCGACGGCGAGGGCCTAGGGGCTTAGCTAGGGCTAAAAATGGAACGCGGGGAGGATGGCGATCACGACGGTACCTCGGGTGGCGACGAAGGGGCCTGGAGGTGACCGGCGGCGAGCGTAGACGGCGAAGAGGCTTCGGGTGGTCGACGGCGACGGCGATCCGGCGGCGTCCTCGACCAACGGAGTGGATGCCGAGGTGGGGCGGTCGACGACGGACTCGACGGTGGTGGTTGCTAGGGCGGCGGGGGTCCGAGACGGCGGCGATCGCTCGCCGGAGTTGAAGGAGGGGAGGAGCTCGCGAAAAATGGCAGAGGCGCTCTGGAGGGCTAATGCTCGGGCTACGGCGGTGTGGGCGAAGGGCGGCGACCACGGGGGTTTAAATAGGTGTCGCCGGTGGTCGGAATGGAAGGGAATCGAGGAAGCCGAGAGGGCTCCTTCCAAATTCCGGCGAGGCTTCCATTCTCCTCGGGTTGGCTTCCAAAAGCACGAAAACGCGTCGGGTTTAGTTGGAAGGAGGTCGGGGGCGGTCGGGGAAGGTGATCCGGGGTCGATCGGGCAGATACGGGCGGCCGGCGGCAAGAAATCCGAAAGGGATCGCCGGAGAAAGGAAAGGGGATCCCCTTCCCGGGAGGAAGACGATCCTGATAGGTGGGCTCCACCTGTCAGTGATTGATCCAAAAAGGAAGGGGGCCGACAGATGGGTCCGGGCGGTCAGTGGCGCGGCGGGGCTGACCGGTGGGGCCAAGCGGGCGTGGGCGGGAGAGAGAGGCGGGGAAAAGCGCCGACAAGCGGGGCCCGCTTGTCAGAGAGAGAGCAGAGGTGGGCTGGGCCTAAAAGGCTGCTGGAGGGAGTTTCAGGGTTTCGGCCCGTTTAGGATTAAAATTGATTTCTGATTTTAAATAATTCCAGAAAATCAATTATTTGATTAAGGGTTGAATCACTGTTGATAAAAATTTGTAAAAATTCCTGAAATTATATCTTGGTCTCTAGTTCATCTCATAAAATTTTCAAGTCCAGATTTTAAGTATTTCTCCCTGTTTGGCCTTATTTGGGTTCTTTTGGGATTTTTCCTTTAATAAGAAATTCAGAAATGATTTAAATAATATTTTCTTTTTATTTTATTCCTTTTTAATTTCTGGGGTGTTACAATCCTATCCCCCTTACAGAGAATCTCGTCCTCGAGATTCGGCTCAATCCTTGAATAGCTCAGGATGCTGTGCCTTGAGTTCATCTTCTTTTTCCCATGTAGCTTCCTCTACCGGATGATTGCTCCACTGCACTTTGCAGAAGCGGATGACTCGACTTCTGGTGGTTCTTTCTTTGACTTCCAATATCTTGACCGGTTTTTCCACATAGGTCAGATCTTCTTGGACATCCAACTGCTGAAGATCCACTTGCTCCGTGGGGACGCGAAGACACTTCTTGAGTTGAGATACATGGAACACATCATGCACTCCAGTCAACGAAGGTGGTAGTTCCAACTGATAAGCTACTTCGCCTTGGCGTCGAACAACGGGAAATGGTCCAACATATCGAGGGGCCAACTTTCCTCTCATGTTAAATCGTTGAGTCCCACGAAGAGGTGTAACCCGAAGGTAGACATGATCTCCTTCTTCAAAGGCTAGGTCTCGACGGCGATTGTCGGCGTAGCTCTTCTGTCGCGATTGGGCTGTCTTGAGTCGGTCTCTGATGATCCGTACCTTCTCTTCAGCTTCACGAAGAATGTCGGTTCCGAATACTTGGGATTCACCCGTTTGGTCCCAAAGTAGAGGCGTTCTGCACTTACGTCCATATAGGGCCTCAAAAGGAGACATCTGAAGACTGGCTTGATAGCTATTGTTGTATGAAAATTCTGCATAGGGCAAGCTCTTGTCCCAAGTGGCTCCAAAATCCAAAACACATGCTCGAAGCATATCCTCTAGTATCTGATTTACCCTTTCTGTTTGCCCATCTGTCTGGGGATGGTAGGCGGTACTGAAATTCAATCTCGTGCCCATCTTCTCTTGGAGGTTCTTCCAAAAGCGAGAGGTAAACTGACTTCCTCGGTCAGACACTATCTTCTTGGGTACTCCATGAAGACATACTATCCGGGCCATATATAGCTCTGCTAGCTTAGGGCCACTAAAGGTCGTCTTGACGGCTATGAAATGAGCTACCTTTGTAAGCCGATCGATGATCACCCATATAGAATCATACCCCAGTTGGGTCTTTGGTAATCCGGTGATGAAGTCCATCCCGATCTCTTCCCACTTCCATTCTGGCACTTTAAGTGGCTGCAACAATCCTGCAGGTCTCTGATGTTCAGCTTTTACTCTTCTGCAGGTGTCACATTCGGCGACGAACTGAGCAATTTCTCTTTTCATGCTAACCCACCAATATCGTTCCTTCAGATCTTGGTACATCTTGGTACTGCCGGGATGAATGGAGTATAACGTCTCATGGGCTTCTCTTAGGATAAGAGTCTTTACTTCAGGTTTATCCGGCACACATATCCGAGTTCCAAACCATATGGTGCCATTCTCGTCTTCTGAAAATCCGGGGGCTTTTCCTTGTCTCATGTTCTTCTTAATGGCAGCTATATCCGGGTCTTCTAACTGAGCTTCACGGATCTGCTCAAACAAGACAGGTTAGGTCTCCAAGGTGGCTAGATATGCTCTGGTGGTCAATCCAAGATTTAAGTTTTCCATCTCCCTACATAACAAGGGTGCGTGTTTTTGAATCATCATGGCTGTGCAATATCCCTTGCGACTCAAGGCATCAGCTACCACATTTGCCTTTCCGGGGTGGTAGTGTATACCTAGGTCGTAGTCTGTAATCAATTCCAGCCATCGTCTTTGCCTCAAGTTCAGATCTGGCTGTGTGAAGATATACTTCAAGCTCTTGTGATCCGTAAAGATCTCACAGCGATTCCCGACCAAATAGTGCCTCCAAATCTTGAGGGCGTGCACTACGGCGGCTAATTCCAGATCATGGGTTGGATAATTTATCTCATGAGGTCTCAACTGACAGGAGGCATAAGAGATAACTTTCCCATCTTGCATAAGAACACCTCCCAATCCTTGGCGAGATGCGTCGCAATAGACATGGAAGTCTTTGCGGATATCCGGTAGGGTCAGTATAGGTGCAGACACCAAACGAGTCTTGAGAGTGCGGAAACTTTTCTCGCATTCAGGAGTCCATTCAAACTTCTCTCCTTTCTGCAACAACTTGGTCATTGGCTTGGCTATCTTAGAAAAATTCTCGATGAATCTTCGGTAATATCCGGCCAAACCCAGAAAACTTCGTATCTCAGATACGTTCGTGGGTGGCAACCAATCCGTAACTGCTTCTACGGTGGCAGGGTCTACTGCGATTCCTTGCGCAGAGATGATGTGTCCGAGGAACTTTACTTCTGCCGTCCAAAACTTGCATTTGCTGTACTTGGCATATAATTGGTGTTCCCTTAGCTTTCCTAAGGTTAACCGGAGGTGAGTCTCGTGCTCTTTCTGGTCCTTGGAATAGATGAGGATGTCGTCTATGAAGACCACGATGAACTTGTCCAAATATTCCATGAACACTTTATTCATCATATTCATGAAGAATGCTGGGGCGTTGGTCAATCCAAAGGACATGACCATGCACTCATATAATCCATAACGGGTAGTGAAGGCCGTCTTGGGTATATCTTCTTCTCGAATCCTCAACTGGTGGTAACCAGACCGCAGGTCGATCTTCGAGAATACCGTAGCTCCTTTGAGCTGGTCGAAGAGATCATCGATCCGAGGCAACGGATACTTATTCTTGATTGTTACCTCATTCAAAGCGCGGTAATCCACACACATACGCTTTGCCTTGTCTTCTTTCTTCTCGACGAAGATGACGGGAGCACCCCACGGTGATGTGCTTGGTCTGATATAGCCTTTCTTCTCAAGATCCTCCAACTGTTGCTTCATCTCGGCTAATTCATTGGCGGCCATCCGGTATGGTCGCTTGTAAATAGGGGTGGTTCCGGGCACCAAGTCAATCCTGAACTCGATGTCCCTCCTGGGTGGCATTCCCGGTAAATCCTCTGGAAATACGTCCGGGTACTCACAGACTATCGGTATTTCTTCCAAGGTAATCTGGTGCAGTCTTGGCCTTCTGATCTTTAGTCTTGGCATCTGAAATGTGACGGCAGTCCCTTCTTCACTGGTCACAGTCACTTTTCTCTGGGCACATTCTATCACCCCTTGGTACTTATTTAACCAATCCATTCCTAGAATGAGATCTAGGCCTTGGCATTCTATTAGGATGGGATCGGCCCAAAATATGGTGCCGTGAATATCTATCCATACCTTTGGGCTATATGTTAGGGCTAGAGTTTGTTTTCCTGGGGTGACTATTTGTACGGCTCTGGGTAGATCTTCGGTGTTTAGATTGTTCTTTTCCACAAAATCAGTTGATATGAAGGAGTGCGTAGCTCCAGTGTCAAATAAAACCACTGCAAGTGCTGAATGTACCAGGAACTTACCTATCACTATCTCTGGTGCGGCCTGAGCCTCTTCAGCGGTGACGTGATTGACTCGGGCGCGGATGGCGGGGTTCGCGGCAACTCCTTGGACGCGCTTAGGATGGGGGCAAGCATTGGAGTAATGCCCCTCCTGACGGCAGTTGAAACATACCACGGGCTTGCCGTGCTTGTCGCGCAGGATCTCTGCCTTCTTGGCTGGGGCAGCTGGGGCGGTCGGGGCGGCTGGAGCGACACGAGGTTGGCTGGCTCCGGCATTGGCAGCTGGTGGCGCCGGGCGATATACAGGCCGGGGGTGGTACTGTGGCGCTGGTGGGGGTGGAGCAAAACGGGGCCTCTGGGCCATACCCTGATTCTGCCTGAAGGCTATCATCCTCTTCTTCTTCAGGTCAACTTTATTCTGTTGAGTCTCTTGCATAATAGCTTTGTTCACCAACTTTTGGAAGTTGGCGAAATCTCCGAAGATGAGTTGTAGGGACAACTCGTCCTTCAGTCCCCTAAGGAACTTGGCCTGTCTGGCCGCGTCTGTACGGACCTCCTCTGGTGCGTACCGGGCCAGACGGTTAAACTCATGTAGATACTCAGTGACAGATCTGCTCCCCTGCTGCAGATCTCGGAATTCTTGTTGCTTCTGGGCAACGATGCCGTCGGGGATGTGGGCGGCACGAAAGGCGGCCGAGAACTCTGCCCAAGTGGGGGCGTGGCCCTCGGGCAGAGTCTCGCGGTGGTTGTCCCACCACTCAGCGGCGGGACCATGAAGCTGGTGGGTGGCGAAGGCCACCCTCTCCTGCTCAGTGCAGGTCAGGAGATCGAGCTTCTTCTCGATCGCCCGCAACCAATCCCCAGCCTCCATGGGGTTGGTGGTGCTCGAGAAGGTCGGTGGGCGGACTCGGAGGAACTCCGAGAGCTGAGTTGCGGGAGCGGGAGCTGGTGTGGCGGGTCGGGGCAGTTCGGGCTGTTGGTGGAGGCGAAAGAAGTGAGCCTGCTGCTCTTGCATTTGTTGCTGCTGCTGCTGCATCTGGTGTAGGAGGGCTGAGACCAACTAATTTTGAGCGGCCATCATTTCAGCCAAGGTGGGGTGGTTGGCGACCGGGGCTTGCCTCTGCCCGGTGGCTCCCCATTGTGGCAGGTTACCACTATCCCCTCCGTTCTGAGGAGCGTCTGATCCCTGGGTGTTGGTCATCCTGGAATTTTCAATGTGTACACATTTATTTTGGGTGAACTTCTTTATATTTTATTTCAAAAGGATACCGTTCTTGCGGTTACATTTACTTATTCTCTCATTCATGCCTTATATTTTGACATGAATGTTTAATGCAAGCAATCAAAATAAAAAATAACAATCAATCGTATTACTACGTCTAAGGCAGCTCGGGGGACGGCTCGATCTCGGGCTCGTGGGAGACGGGCGGGGTCGAGGAACTGGACGGTCCGGCGGGTGGTGCGCTGCGGGAGATCCTCTTGGGCCTCACTGTGGGAGTCTGAATGGGTTTCTTCCGGCGAGGCGGAAGAGGTGCGATCTCCTCGATGTCCTTCTTCAACTCCTCGATCTGGTAGCGGAGGTGTGGGTTGGTGGCGACACGCTGTCGAAGGAGCTCATTCTGACGCCGCAACTCCTCTGCCTCGGCAGCCAAGCGGTGTCCCTGCTGGATGCGGCGACGAAGCTCTCCGTTCTCGCGGTTCAGGTCCTCGGAGGAATGGCGGTAGAAGCTGATAGTGTCGCGCTGTCCATTGGCGTCCTGCAGCGCCTCGTAGTGGAGATCATCCATGGCCTCCAACAAGCGCATGGTATGTCCAATCGCCGAATGGCGCTGGGAGAGGGTGCTGACGAAGACACTGTGTGGACTCCCTGGGGTGCGAAGAGGTACGAAGCGAAAGTCCGTGTCGTAGAGCTCGCTGTCGTAGATCATCCGGAGCTCCGTAAGTGCCTGGAGAGCGGTGCGCTGACTGGCTACCAGGAAGGTAGGTCCTCCTCCGCGGTAGGTGTGAGCTGTCTGAGGGGAGGGCTGGACGACGACGGTGACCTCGCAGTAGCTCTCTTCCTCGTCGGGGAAGACTCCATGGTACATCGGCTCATGCTCGAATCCGAGGAAACTGACGAGCATGCGTAGCTCGCGGATGAATCCGGTCTCGTCACGAAGGTTCCCATTCACGGTACGGATCGGCATCTACAAAAGAGAGAAAATTTTGTGAAAATCTTAGAAGATGAGAGGATAAGTAATCTTTTGTAAAATATAATATATATATAAGTCCTAGGGTCAGGTCTGTTTGGCTTCCTACAGTCAAGTCGGCTCTGATACCATCTTGTCGCGCCCCGATTTAATAAATCAGGACTTTATTGAAATTCCATAGAAAATCAATAAAACAAGACGTTCATCACACGACCACGTACAATACGGGCAATCATTCACGGTTCGTAGACCGCATTAATACAAAAGTGAATAAAGATGAAGAGAAACTAATAAAATAAGGGTCCTAGATGAACGCCTCCTTCCAGTCTCTCCTTGACTGGGTCGCTACTCCAGACCTTCATCCTCCTCATAGTAGACTGGCTCTGATGGTGTAAGTCAACGGGGTGAGTACAGGTGTACTCAGCAAGCCACCGAATGCAAGTATAGATGCAAGATAATAACAAGGGAGATAGTGGCTAGTTTAGCGGAAGCAGCATATTTGTAAAGCATTTAATGTGAGCATTTTATTTGTACGGAAAAGTAAACATGTGAATGCATCATCATCTTCTAACTCGAGGAGTACGTTTTACCTCCCCGCACAACAGTCCTTACATGCCATGAATAACTCATCCATTCAAACAATTGTAAACTAACTGCGAGTAGTCACACAACCCGCCCTTGACCGTGGGCTCGGCTTTTCGAAAAGATTGAATTACTCTGATCAGAGATGTACCACTGTACCCACAAGGCACGCACTCATCACCTACACCGAAGTGTAACGAGATGACCCATCACACGGGAACTCGTGCCAAAACCTTCCATATGGTCTTCCCCGACTCAACAGCACCCTCTTATAGGTTTCGTACCGTGTCTCGCCATGTCGAGTTTCCACAATACCCCCTCTTGAGCCATCGTCGGTACAAGGCGCCCTGAGGGCTAGCCCCTTGCCCCCTCCACTATGGTGCCGTGAGACGGAGGGTTCCACACTTCCAGTTAGGACTTACCCATTAGACTTGTGGTTGGTACGGAAGTGCTTTGCAACAGATCCCGCAGACCGGTCCTTATAGTGCCCCGGGTGCGACATACCAAAACCCGAGCTTGCACCCGGAACCCACCATACTTATAACATACCTAACTCCAACAGAGTCCAGAGACAAGAATAACAGGGTATTTCATATACCAGAATTCATATACTCTACGACTCATTCTTCATATCCTATAGCAGTTGTGCCGGTACATTGGGCACTAGCTAATATAATATTTGTAGAGTGACAAGGAGTTGAGGCTCAATAAGCATGGCTTGGGTTTTCACACAAGGAAGGGGATCTAATAAATATAAGTGTAGGGCTTGATGTTAGACTAATGCAATATTTATCCTAAGGGTTATAGCAATAATTTATTAAAACTTGGGCTCAAATATGATCAACTGTTTCCACAGAAGGGTCGATGACTTGCCTTGCTCAGCAAAGGGTGAAGGAGGAACCTCGGGGTAGAACTCCTGCTCCTCGACGAACTCGTAGTCTTCTCGATACGGGAAATAAACCATACATTCAATAAACAGATAAAATTCACCAAATAAAGGAACATACATCATTTGTGGGTGTTTTTATGTGAAGTAGTATTTTAATATTCTGAGTTTGATATAAAACAGTGAAGTCTAATATTTTAGGATTTTTCCCAATTTATTTTCTGTATTATAAATTTTAATCCTAAGGGATTTTTATTCATTTATTTAGTAATAATATTTTAAGTAACAGAAACATACTGTTTTTATTGTATTAATGTGTAGAGAATAATATTCTGGTTCTAACAAAATTTGAATGGTGAAATTTAGAGTTAATTTGAGCAAGATATGAATTTTCAAAGTTTAAATCAATTTCTGGAATTTTATTTAAACAGAAAATGGGCTCTGGTCCACGGTGAGCCAGGCCCACGGTGGACCGCGCCACTGTGGCGTGGACCGGATCAACCAGATCCGTTGGATCTTGATCCAGCGGCCAGGCGCGAGGCGGGAGGTTTAAATGAAATTGGACGGCTGTGATTAAAACGTGACAGATGGGTACACGTGGACGCACCGGATGGATCCGGGGTTTTAAGTTGCGATCAACGGCCGCGATCGCACGATACCCCTTCGATCGGATCCGAGGGCCCGGATTAAATCCCGAAGGGATTTAATCGTGGCCCTCCGATCGTGATCGGATGGCCTCGATTGCGTCCGGCACGGCACGACGTAAGGGGGCGCGTACCCCCCTTCGTCTCCGGCGACGGCGGGCTCGGGTGCGGCCATGGCGGCGACGGCGAGGGCCTAGGGGCTTAGCTAGGGCTAAAAATGGAACGCGGGGAGGATGGCGATCACGACGGTACCTCGGGTGGCGACGAAGGGGCCTGGAGGTGACCGGCGGCGAGCGTAGACGGCGAAGAGGCTTCGGGTGGTCGACGGCGACGGCGATCCGGCGGCGTCCTCGACCAACGGAGTGGATGCCGAGGTGGGGCGGTCGACGACGGACTCGACGGTGGTGGTTGCTAGGGCGGCGGGGGTCCGAGACGGCGGCGATCGCTCGCCGGAGTTGAAGGAGGGGAGGAGCTCGCGAAAAATGGCAGAGGCGCTCTGGAGGGCTAATGCTCGGGCTACGGCGGTGTGGGCGAAGGGCGGCGACCACGGGGGTTTAAATAGGTGTCGCCGGTGGTCGGAATGGAAGGGAATCGAGGAAGCCGAGAGGGCTCCTTCCAAATTCCGGCGAGGCTTCCATTCTCCTCGGGTTGGCTTCCAAAAGCACGAAAATGCGTCGGGTTTAGTTGGAAGGAGGTCGGGGGCGGTCGGGGAAGGCGATCCGGGGTCGATCGGGCAGATACGGGCGGCCGGCGGCAAGAAATCCGAAAGGGATCGCCGGAGAAAGGAAAGGGGATCCCCTTCCCGGGAGGAAGACGATCCTGACAGGTGGGCTCCACCTGTCAGTGATTGATCCAAAAAGGAAGGGGGCCGACAGATGGGTCCGGGCGGTCAGTGGCGCGGCGGGGCTGACCGGTGGGGCCAAGCGGGCGTGGGCGGGAGAGAGAGGCGGGGAAAAGCACCGACAAGCGGGGCCCGCTTGTTAGAGAGAGAGCAGAGGTGGGCTGGGCCTAAAAGGCTGCTGGAGGGAGTTTCAGGGTTTCGGCCCGTTTAGGATTAAAATTGATTTCTGATTTTAAATAATTCCAGAAAATCAATTATTTGATTAAGGGTTGAATCACTGTTGATAAAAATTTGTAAAAATTCCTGAAATTATATCTTGGTCTCTAGTTCATCTCATAAAATTTTTCAAGTCCAGATTTTAAGTATTTCTCCCTGTTTGGCCTTATTTGGGTTCTTTTGGGATTTTTCCTTTAATAAGAAATTCAGAAATGATTTAAATAATATTTTCTTTTTATTTTATTCCTTTTTAATTTCTGGGGTGTTACACACTCGCGCATGCACGCTTGTACCAAAGAATCTGGAGGTAGGGGTGTGGAAAGAAAATATTAAATCGTCATCTTCGGCACAACATCGCAGAAGGCCGAAGGTGACTTACAAGATGCTTTTGGACAAGCACCAGCGAAGGTCTGAAAGAATAAGTGTTCGCCCATGGGCTCTAGGACAGTCGAAGCCCCCTAGGAGGGTGAGCCTCGTGATTGATGAGTTTGGACCTCAAGGTCCGAACACCCCTTCGGAGTGGATACAGCCTCCGGCAGAGTTCGGACCTCAGTGGCCAAACCCACCTCCGGGTTTGTCCCAACCTCCGGCAGGGTTCGGACCTCAGTGGCCAAACCCCCCTCCAGGTTGGTCCCAACCTCCGGCAGGGTTCGGACCTCAGTGGCCGAACCCTCCCCCGGCATGGCCCCTATTTCCAGGAAGCTTCGAGCCTCAGTGGCCAAACCCGCCTCCTCCGGAGGGTTTCCAGCCTTCGGGTGGATCTGGGCCTTAGTGGCCGAACCCACCTCCACCGAGCGGGCTGCAGCCTCCGGATGGACTCGGCCTCCAATGGCCAGGCCCGCCTCCACCATGGGCTAATTTACCTTTGGCTTGGCAGGACCCTTCGCTGGTCTGGTCCGAGGTACCATCGACGTGGTCGGGCTCCCAACTAGCCAACGGGTTCGGCACTCAGTGGGTGAAGCCGCTAGAGCCTCCGATGCCGCCGCCCTACTACTGGACGATGGCTCCGACTTGGCCTCCACCGCTGGAGAACTTCATGCAATGTCCGGCTACTAACACTTACACTCCTTCTAGTGTCTCCGAGTGGCAGGTTCGGGGGCCAGTGTAGGATGACAATATTGTTCACCGCCTGTCCGTAGTGCCTCAGAACCGGGCTCCGCGAGATGTCACCGAAAGGGATGAACGTGAAGACGCCTCGGAGGTTATAGTCATTAGGGTTGGATCCCAGGAGGTCCCAATCCCGAAGGGTGCCCCAATGGGAAGTGCGAAGACTCGGCCAAAGCTCGGTCTGACCGGCCCGCTGTTGCTGGTCCGACCGGCCTTATGATGGTTTTCGGCACAGACCGGTCTGACCGGCCCGCTACGGCCGGTCCGACCGACCAGGATCAGGAGACCTCTGATGGTAAGCGCAAGACATCCGAGGCCGATACAAACAAATCTCATTCGGCCAAAAGTGCTAGAAGTAAGACCGTGGCGCCCGGCACCCGTCCTCAGCCATCGTGGGCACCCTCGGGGATGTCCAAATCACAAAAGAGGAGGTTGCAGCGCTTGAGGGTGCAAGAAATGCGAGAGGAGAAAGCCGAGAAGGCACGGGACGTGTTTTTTGAGGAAATCTACCCTCGGCCCACGGTGAAGAAAGTCTGGAGACCCAGGCCGGTCATGGTTGATGACTCGGCCCCCGTTGTTAGCTCCGACGAAGACGATTTGCTCGACGACGACTACACTCCCGTCTCCGAGGGGCCCGCTCCTCAGGTGATGGATATTGGCATCGTCATGTTGCCTTTCGAGTTCGCTCCACTATAGGAGGAGGTCAGGGTTGCTCATCTAAACCTTGGCCCTCGGGACGCCGTATTCGAGAAGCCCAGAGACACGAACCGTCACTTGAGACCCCTCTACACAAGGGGGCACATCGACGGGAAGCCTATCTCGAGGATGCTTGTCGATGGTGGCGCCACCGTGAATCTAATGTCGTACTCCCTTCTAAGGAAGCTCGGCAAGGATGACGATGACCTGAAGAAGACCAACATCACCCTCAACAGCTTCAACGGTGACACGACGGAAGCTAAAGGGGTACTATCCCTGGAATTGATGGCGGGGAACAAGACGCTACCCACCGCTTTCTTCATCATCGATGTACAAGGCAATTATAATGTATTGCTTGGGTGTGATTGGATCCACGCAAATTAGTGTGTGTCGTCTACCCTGCATCAGTGCCTAATACAATGGGATGGCGATGAGGTCGAGATAGTGTACGCCAATACATCGGCCCATGTTAGTTTGGTCGATGCGTCCGGCGAGGCCGCTCATGATGATATAGAGTGCTTGTTGGGACGGGACCTCTCGGATTACGACTTTGTCAGTGTATCAGAGGGGACGTTCGTTCCTATTTCCGTGAAGCCGGCCGGTGTGGCTCGATTGTGTCTAAGATAGGAGAATGTCTAGCGCTAATCTTGATTGGCTAAAATCTCGCGTGGAGCAATATCAGTCTTCTCAAGACGGTATCACCGAAGCCATTGAAGATTTTAGCGAGGTAGAAAAATTAGGTCAAGGCTTCTCGTCGGCCGACCCTTTGGAACAAGTAGACATAGGAGATGGTAGTGTTCCGAGGCCAACATTTGTAAATCAGAATCTGAATAATGATGTAAAGGTCGAAATAATAAAATTGCTTTGATCGTATGTTGATTGCTTTGCATGGGACTACAGCGAGGTGCCCAGGCTAAGCCGAGAGCTTGTTAAGCATCGGCTCCCCATCAAACCCAGGTTTAGGCCTTATAAACAGCCATCGTGCCGCTTCAATTCGGCCATCTATGACCGAGTTAAAGAGGAGGTTGAACGTATATTAGCAGCAGGTTTTATTAGGCCATGCAAGTACGCGGAATGGGTCGCTAACATCGTGCCTGTCAAGAAGAAAGAGAGTGGCAAGATCTGCATCTGCGTCAACTTCAGGGATTTTAACCAGGCTACTCCGAAAGACGAATATCCCATGCCGATAGCTGACATGTTGATCAACGATGCTTTGGGATACTAAGTTTTCTTGATGGCAACGCTGGTTATAATCAAATCTTTATGGCCAAAGAAGATATTTTTAGAATGGCTTTTCGCTGCCCAGGTTTTGTCGGCTTGTTTGAGTAGGTAGTAATGATGTTTGGTTTAAAGAATGCTCGCGCCACATACCAACGTGCCATGAACTTAATCTTTCATGACTTGCTAGGGGTTATGTTAGTAGTTTATATAGATGATGTTGTGGTCAAATCGGACGCTATGGAAAACCACCTCGCCGATTTGAGAGTTGCTTTCGAAAGAATGCGTCAGTATGGCTTAAAAATGAACCCGCTCAAGTGTGCTTTTGGTGTGTTGGTGGGTATGTTCTTGGGATTCATGATTCATGAAAGAGGCGTTGAAATTGATCCCAAGACGCTTGAGAAAATTAGAGGATGTGTAGCGCCGACATGTAAGAAAGATGTGCAGAAACTGCTAGGCAAGGTTAATTATTTGCGACGCTTTATATCTAACTTGTCTGGCAAAATTGACGCTTTCGTCCTAATACTCCGGCTAAAAAATGAAGCCAAGTTCACTTGGGGGGCAAGCCAGCAACGCGTGTTCGAGGAAATCAAAGAGTGCTTATCGATGCCGCCAGTGGTAAGGGCGCCGAAGGCCGGGATTCCGTTTTGGCTTTATATTACCGTGGAGGATAGTGTGATTGGAGTCGTGTTGACTCAAGACATCGAAGGAAGAGAGTACATCATCACCTTCTTGAGTCGTCGACTTCTAGATGTCGAGACAAGGTACGTGTTTGTGGAGCGTTTGTGTTTATCCCTCTATTATTCGTGTACCAAATTACGTCACTATCTTCTCCCTAGTACATGTATTGTCACTTGCCAAACGGATGTCATAAAATACATGTTGCAAAAGCCGATTCTAAGTGGTAGAATCGACAAGTGGGCGTATGCGTTAATTGAATATGATTTGGCTTATGAACTGTTGAAAGCTATGAAAGGCCAAGTCGTTGCTAATTTTATAGTGGATCACCACGTAGATGTCAATTGGGGCGATAAAGTCGCTTTGATTGAAGTATTACCATGGAAACTTTACTTCGATGGTTCGGCTTGCAAAAATGGCCAAGGTGTTGGAGTGGTACTCATATCACCAAGTGGTATGCACTTTGAAACATCGGCCCGTTTGGAATTTCATTCAACTAATAATCAAGCCGAATACGAAGCCCTATTACTAGGTCTTGAGTTGTTAAACGCCATGGGTGTAAAATATGTTCATGCATATGGTTATTCTTATTAGTCGTGCAACAAGTAGCCAAGCTTGCTCAATGTTTTAATGGTTTGCTAAATAGCTACATGGATAAGTGTTTAGACTTGATTTCTACCTTTAATGATTTTGAGATTACTCATGTGTCTAGAGAGGCCAACTCACTTGCAAATGACTTGGCTCAACAAGCATCAGGCTATCAAATTAGGAGGGGCAAATTCTACACATGGGAAAGGCCGATGTTTGAAGATGATGTAGCACCCGAGGGTACTACTATCGGTCTAACCAGCTTTGTAAGCACGGTCCGACCGCCCTTGCGTACCCGATCTGACCGACCATGTCAGGATGGTCAGACCGAACTGTGCTACACAACCGGCAACAGTCGGTTGAATCGGGCCAACATGGTCGGTCCGACCGACTGTTGTCAGGAAGGGTTAGTGCTCGGAGGGAGGTCCAAATGGTAAATCTTGAGGCCAGTTCTAGTGGGAATTTGGCCATTGCTCCTTTGGTCAGTGAGGGTGATTGGAGGATCCCAATCATCCAATATTTGAGAAATCCAAGCAAAAAGGTTGATCGGAAGGTTCGGCGACAGGCTTTCAAATTTGTTTTGCTCGACGATATGTTGTATCGTCGGACTATCGACGGAGTACTTTTGAAGTGTTTAGACCCAGATCAAGCTAGAGTTGCTGTAGGCGAAGTACATGAAGGTCTTTGTGGTACTCATCAGTCAGCCCCGAAGATGAGTTGGATGCTCAAAAGTGCAGGTTTTTATTGGCTGACTATGACTGAAGACTGTTTTAGATACTATAGAGGATGTGAAGCTTGTCAAAAGTTTGGAAATATTTAGCTAGCACCTGCGTCGGTGCTTAATCCTATTATCAAACCATGGTCGTTCTGAGGTTGGAGTTTAGACTTCATTGACCAAATTCATCCTCCATCTTCGAAAGGGCAACGGTTCGTGTTGATGGCAACAGATTACTTCACCAAATGGACCGAGGCCGTGCCGCTCAAGAACATGACTCACAACGAGGTAATTGATTTCATCTTGAAACACATTATACACAGATTCGGCATTCCCCAAACTCTCACTACGGACGAAGGTACTTCATTTGTTGCTAAAGAGGTGAGGGACTTTGATGAGGACATCACTTCACATGATACACACATGAAGCCTCCACTTACAATTCAGTTACTAGGACGAATCACACGCGCCCGTGCCCGTCGCTTGAACCATGAGGTTAATTCTTTCCTTAGCAACTATTTCAATATTTGTTTGGATGGGATGCTACTGAATACTAGTGATATTTTGTTGCTTAGGAACATGGGAGATGGAATAGAAGCATTGGAGTTCAAGACGGAGCCGCACGGATATTTGAAGTCAAGATTTCGCTGGTTCGGAGTACATCGACCACCCTGCACCAAAATGGGCATAACTTCCTCATACGAAGTCCGATTGGCGCGTTCTTTGACTTTTTGGAAAGCTGAGGAGAAGACGGATCGTTTGCCGTTGGTTTCACATCATTTGGAGTCTCGAGTCGTTCTGTGTGACCGAAACCGTCCTGCGTGACAAAACTGGACCGTGTTGGCCCATAGTGCATGTCTGTTCGTCTTCTAGCCCACAGCCCAAGTCTGTTTCCCTTCCACAGGCCGCCGCCCTATATATTCTCACGCCAGCCAACTTCTAGGGTTAGGTTTTGCTTTGTTGCATCTACACTGTTGTGTTTAGATCCCGCCTCTTGCGCCGGACCGATTGGCTGCCGCATTGGCGTTTGTGAAACCTCAACTTATCTTCGTTTGTCTGTGATTTGGCATTCGATTTGTATCCTTCCTGTTCTTGCTTGTGTTCTTGGGTTCGCTTGCAGGAATTAGCCTTCGTGGCGAGGTCAATCGCGTTCTGCGTGGTTGATAACCAACGGAGACAGTGGTGTAACGATTGCGAGGTTTTGATCCGCCGGACCGGAGCCTTGGATCGCCAACGTCGAGATTCTCCACCAACCCAAGTTTATCCTTTACCTATCGGAAGGTCGGGACCAACCCCCCATCAGCTGGTATCAGAGCTCAGATTTCCCGTTAGGTAATCTCGATCTGCTTTTGTTTGTACCCAGAGTCCAGAAAACCGCACCAAAAAAAATTCCCCACCGAGAACCCCTTTGTGCCTTGCGATTTTAATTTCAGTTTTAACTTTGTTGAGTTCGTGTTCTTGGTCGAGTCTTGTTGCTGGTTTAGTCATCCCTCTGTGTCATTTGAGTAGTAGTTGTTCTTGTGTCTCAGAAAAATTTCCCCACCGAAAACCCCCCCCCTTCCGCAACCTTTCTTTGTTTTCCACATCCAGTCTTTTTGACCCCTCTTCAGTAAAACAGGCATAACTTTTCGCTCGTTTGGCAGAAAAATCTGAAATTTTTTGAGCGTGTTCCTGACTCAATTTGGAGGGTCCCCTAACCCACAAAGGTCGGTTAGCCCTCACCAAAATCGCCAAAAAAAATCGGGAAGATAGAGAAAAAAATTGGACAAAGTTTTTGCTCGCCGGACAGCAAACTTGTTTGAATTTTGTGAGCCACATCCCACCTCAGTTGCAGGTGCCAATTTTTGTGGTTACTCCTCTGGTCATCCTTGTTTCAAAAAAAAAATAGAGTGAAAAAAAAAGGAGAAAAAAAAATATATAAAAAAAAGAGAAGCGGGCTGTTAGTTGCTTGTCCGAACTCTTGTCCGAACTCTTGTCCGAACTCCTGTCCGAACTCTTGTCCAATCTGAGGCAGTCTTTGGCTGTTTGTTGCTTGTCCGATCTCTTGTCCGAACTCCTGTCCGAACTCTTGTCCGAACTCCTGTCCGAACTCTTGTCCGATCCGAACAGCAGCAGAAAAAAAAAATTGTGCACATACCCTTGTCCGATCACTTGTCCGATCTCTTGTCCGATCCCTTGTCCGATCTATAGAGAGCTGATTTTGACCTGTTTTTGCTTCCATTTGATTTTTGGGCACATAGTTTCCCTCTATTACTTAAACTTTCACTTTGGGAGCACTACGGTCAGCAACTTTGACAAGTACTTGGGAATACTTATTGAACTTGGTTTAACTGTTATTATTATCGCTAATCCTTGCTACTCACTTTGCCTTCCAAGCTACACCTTCTCTTGGTCAGGACAGGATCATTTCTTGCAATTGTACACCACCTCCACTTGGTTCATCACCTGTAGGCCGGTGACCTCACTGCGGCGTGGTAAGAACACTTGCAAGCGTGGGTAAGGTGCTTGACGAATTGCTTCCACCACACATCCCCCACCCCACCTAGCTGTTTTACATAAGGATTATTCTTTGTTGCTTTGTCTTTTCTCTAACATGGCAGCACTTATTGTACAACGTGACTTGAGCACTCACATGGACCCGGACGACCAGTCACAACGGAACAATATATTTCAGACCTTCTTCCGCGTCAAAGACCGTCGTGCGCATGTCATCATCGACAGCGGTAGTTGCAACAATTTGGTGAGCCTCGACGTGGTAACTAAGCTTCAACTTCCCACACGTGCACATCCACACCCTTACCATGTGCAATGGCTCAACGACAGCAGTAAGGTCAAGGTAACACAAACTGTTCACATCGAATTTTCCATTGGTACATACTTCGGAAGTGCTGATTTTGATGTAGTACCAATGCAAGCATGTTCTCTATTACTTGGTAGACCTTGGGTATATGATACTGATGCTACACACCATGGTAGGAGCAATAAGTACACATTTATGTATAAAGGAAAGAAAGTTACATTGCTTCCTATGACTCCTGCTGAAATTGTGAAATTTGAACAAGAAAAACGTGCTAGGGACGCACAAAAGAGCAAACAACTTTCTGAAAATCAGCAAGTAGCTGAGACACTTTCGACGCAACAAAAAGATAAAGTTGTTTTTCCTTCTTCATCACAAGCTATTAATCTGAAAGGATGTGTCATGCATGCAACTAAAACTAACCTTGCAGTACGTAGCTCTCTTGGTCTTGTAGGTTTCTACCGGTGTTTTGTGAGAGATTTCAGCACCATCACCGGTCCTTTACCTGAGTTGACCAAGAAGGGAGTTACTTCTACTTGGGAGTCAGCACAAGAACAAGCTCTTGCCACACTCAAGGACCGCCTTACACGTGCACCTCTACTTCAGCTACCCAACTTCAGTAAGTCTGTTGAGTTAGAATGTGATGATGCTAGTGATTTTGGAATAGGAGATGTGCTGCTACAAGAAGGTAAACCCGTGACCTATTCTAGTGAGAAATTGCATGGTCCACAATTGAATTATTTTACCTATGAGTGTGAATTATATGCCTTAGTGCGTGTGCTTAAGACTTGGCGACATTACCTTTTGCCTGAGGAGTTTAATATACATTCTGATCATGAAGCACTAAAATATTTGAGAGGGCAAGCTAAACTGAACCATAGACATGTTAAACGGGTTGAATTTATTGAACCTTTCCCATACATTGTGAAATACAAGAATGGCAAAGAAAATGTGGTTGCTGATGCTTTGTCTCGCATGGTTGTTCTTTTATCTCAACTTGATATTAACGATCCAGATTTGGAAAGCTTGAAAGATTTGTATGTTGTAGATAAAGAATTTGCTGAACCATTCACTAAATGTAATGATGGGAAAGACTGGAAAACATTTCATGTTTATGACGGTTTCTTGTTCCATGCTAACAAGATATGTGTTCCAGATTCGTCCGTATGTTTGCTGTTGTTGCAGGAATCACATGGCGGTGGATTAATGGAACATTTTGGGAGAGAAAAGACTTTGGCCCTGCTGTCCAATAATTTTTATTGGCTAAAGATGCGGAGAGATGTTGAACGATTTGTGCAGCGCTGTACCACATACCATAAAGCTAAGTCCAAACTTAACCCGTATGGTTTGTATACTCCACTTCCTGTTTCTAGTGCACCTTGGAAGATATTTGCATGAACTTTATTGTGGGATTGCCTAGGACAAAGAGGGGGAGAGACTCCATATTTGTAAGAGTGGATAGGTTTTCTAAAATGGCACATTTTATTCCCTGTCACAAGACCAACGATGCTTCACATATTGCTGATTTATTTTTCAGGGAAATTGTGAGATTGCACGGGATGCCTAGAACCATCATTTCAGATCATGATGTGAAGTTTATGAGTTACTTTTGGACGACAATGTGGGCCAAGCTTGGCACAAAATTGCTGTTTTCAACAACTTGTCGCCCGCAAACTGATGGTCCAGCAGAAGTGGTAAACCGTACACTCTCCATGTTGCTGCGGGCAATGATTAAGAAGAACTTGAAAGAATGGGAGGACTGTCTTCCACATGTCCACTCAACAACACACTTGTGCCCGTCAGAAGTGGTGTATGGTTTTAAGCCAATCACACCACTTAATTTGCAAGCACTTCCTTTTCAAGAGAGAGCAAACATGGAAGCAACTAAGTGTGCAGAGTTTGTGAAAGCTATGCATCTGAAGACCAAGAAAGTTATAGAAAAGAAAGCACGCTATTTTGTTCAAAAGACAAATAAAGGAAGAAAGAAGATGTTTTTCAAACCAGGAGATCTTGTTTGGTTGTACTTGCGCAAGGAACGTTTTCCTGATTTGAGAAAGTTTAAATTGATACCCCATGCTGATGAATTAAAACCCTATTTGGGAGCTGACGATGAGCTTGAGTCGAGGACGACTCCAATTCAAGAAGGGGAGGATGATGAGGACATCACTTCACATGATACACACATGAAGCCTCCACTTACAATTCAGTTACTAGGACGAATCACACGCGCCCGTGCCCGTCGCTTGAACCATGAGGTTAATTCTTTCCTTAGCAACTATTTCAATATTTGTTTGGATGGGATGCTACTGAATACTAGTGATATTTTGTTGCTTAGGAACATGGGAGATGGAATAGAAGCATTGGAGTTCAAGACGGAGCCGCACGGATATTTGAAGTCAAGATTTCGCTGGTTCGGAGTACATCGACCACCCTGCACCAAAATGGGCATAACTTCCTCATACGAAGTCCGATTGGCGCGTTCTTTGACTTTTTGGAAAGCTGAGGAGAAGACGGATCGTTTGCCGTTGGTTTCACATCATTTGGAGTCTCGAGTCGTTCTGTGTGACCGAAACCGTCCTGCGTGACAAAACTGGACCGTGTTGGCCCATAGTGCATGTCTGTTCGTCTTCTAGCCCACAGCCCAAGTCTGTTTCCCTTCCACAGGCCGCCGCCCTATATATTCTCACGCCAGCCAACTTCTAGGGTTAGGTTTTGCTTTGTTGCATCTACACTGTTGTGTTTAGATCCCGCCTCTTGCGCCGGACCGATTGGCTGCCGCATTGGCGTTTGTGAAACCTCAACTTATCTTCGTTTGTCTGTGATTTGGCATTCGATTTGTATCCTTCCTGTTCTTGCTTGTGTTCTTGGGTTCGCTTGCAGGAATTAGCCTTCGTGGCGAGGTCAATCGCGTTCTGCGTGGTTGATAACCAACGGAGACAGTGGTGTAACGATTGCGAGGTTTTGATCCGCCGGACCGGAGCCTTGGATCGCCAACGTCGAGATTCTCCACCAACCCAAGTTTATCCTTTACCTATCGGAAGGTCGGGACCAACCCCCCATCAGACTTTGCCGAATACTATGGGGTCAGATTAGTAAACTCTTCCCCATATTATGCTCAGGCCAATGGTCAGGCTGAGTCTAGTAACAAAATTGTGATTAAATTAATTAAGAAAAAGATTGAAGAGTTTCCAAAAAGGTGGCATGAGGTACTTTTCGAAGCTCTATGGGCTAGTAGAGTTGCAAAGCACGGTGCCACTAAAGTCAGTCCATATGAGTTAGTATATGGACAAGAAGTCGTTCTACCGGTATAGGTGGATCTTGGCTCACTTAGGTTTCTTAAGCAAGATGGCTTATCAGTCGATGAATATGAGACACTTTTAAAGGATAATTTAGAAGAGGTGACTGATAAGAGGTTGAAGGCTCTAGAGGTAATAGAGAAAGATAAAAGAAGAGTAGCTAGGGCCTACAACAAGAAGGTCAAGTCAAAATCGTTTCAAAACGATGCTTTGGTGTGGAAGAAGATTTTGCCATTAGGCACTAGGAGTTCAAAATTCGGTAAATGGTCACCTAGTTGGGAAGGACCTTTTAAGGTAGTCAAAATCGCTCCAGGCAATACATATGTCCTAGAATCTTTACAAGGAGAGCAATTTCGAAGGCTTTTGAATGGTAGATATTTAAAAAAAAGTACTTCCCAAGTGTGTGGCGAAACGCTTGAAGTGTTAAAAGGCCGATATTGCAAGTATCGCCCAAGCCCCGTCGTGCTTTTAGCTCACTAAGTTTGCTAAAAGGAAGGGAGGCATGTGTTTATAGCAAAAAATGGCATTAATGGTCAAACTAGGCTGTTGGACCGGAAACGGCGACCAGAGGGGGGGTGAATGGGAGCTTTTAAAAATTCGGGCTAAAACTTAGCCTTCGGGTTCTGTTCTGTCTCCTGCGGAACAGGCTTCGAACACTACCTTCGAAGGTCTGGTTCGGAGGTACTTCGACACCTTCGAACACAGGCTTCGGAGGAGCAACAGTTCGAAGCCAAGAAGACTTCGCTTCACTAACACCCTTCGAAAATCTACTCTGCTTAGTCAGTGCGGGCTCCGCACACGAGGTGCTACGACCAGGCTTCGCACCTCACCCTTCGCAAGAGTGGACAGCCCTCTGAGGACTTCGACCAAGTACTTAGCGACAGCAACTGGTGCTGGGCTTCGTACGCGAAGGTCTACACGCACACAAAACGGACTACGCTAAGGGCTTCGACACAGGAAGCAAAACGGGATACAACCAGGGCTTCGCTAGTAAGCAGCGAGGTCTTGCCTCGTGTTACACAGAGCGACAGCACACTGAAAAACACACTTCGCGAGAAAACACCCTTCGCCAAAACAGGCTTTGGTGAACTAAAACTAGCGTGGTATGCAATGCGAGCTCAAGCAAAAGCACACAGAAGCAGGGCTTCGCCGCTTGAACAAGGAACACAAAATATATTGAACTCTGGATGAAAACCAGCGAGGTATGTGTACAGGAGCTCAACAGTAAATGCTCAAAGTGTTAAATGTTACCTACCGAGCCCCCATATTTATAGCCCATGGATTCATCCAAAGGAATTGACTACACTACCCCTAGGGTTTACATTCATTTTGTCTCTACAGAACTAAGGGGTACAAAAGGTAGTCCACCTTTATTCTGGAGGCTTCTCTGTCAGCTGCAGAGGGGACAGTGTCAGCCTTTTTCAGAACAGACAGTGTCAGCCTTTACAGTGTTGACTTCTGGAACCTCCCTTCGCACCGGAGGGTGCGGTAGCTTCGGCGAGAAGCCTGCAGCCTGTTGGCCTTCGCTCCGCCGAAGAAGTCCTTCGATACAGTGACGGTTTTGAGCCGAAGCCGTCAAAGCCCCTTGGGTCTTCGCACCAACACCTCCGGAGTGGACCACCACGGCTTCGCAGCTACTCCCAGCTCGAACTTCGTTCGTCCGTGTACCGAAGCCATGCAGGCCGAAGCACCACAAGTCAACCTCACTCCGGAGCTAGCCTCGCTCCGAAGTCCTTCACACTCCGAAGCCCCACCTTCGGAGTACCACCCTTCGAAGTCCCTCCTTCGTCCAAGGCCTCCGCATGAAGCATTCCATGAGCACTTCGTCGCAGTGTCTCACTCCGAGCACACTCCTCGACGAGCCTCACCCGGACCATGCCTTCGATGCGCCTCGACTTCTGAGACCTTCGTCGGGTAACCTTCGAGTGTCCCCCTCCGGAGCACACTACAAACACCTTGCCTCCGCAGAGGACTTGATACACCAACTCCGAAGTCACTCCATTCGGAGTACCTTCGAAGTGCCTCATGTCCGAGGACTTTGTCTCGGAGCACCTTCAGCCGGAGCCACGCTCCGCACTCTCTGCCTTCACCTGGCACGCCTCGACCCGAGGACCGACCCGGACCACCTTCGCAGCCACCGTGACGGAGCTCCCCGCTCCCCTGGCATCAAGCCTCCTGCTTGACCCAGGTTCACCCGGCTCGAACCCTGTCCGTCGCCTCCGAAGTCCCTGCGCACCACAGACAAGCAGACAAGTGTATCCAGTACTCCGGAGACCTCTCCGGGTTAACAACCTCCGGTACACACTCCGGTGTACCACCCAAAGTACCGAAGCCTTCGGTACGAACCCAGTCATCGCGTACTGCCGGACCCCTCCGACAGGCACACTCCGCTGCGCGGCTGCAGCAAGCAACCACCTCCGAACACCCTTCGGAGAACCCACCTCCGAACACCCTTCGGAGAACCCACCTCCGAACATCCTTCGGAGGTCCAACCTCCGAACCCCCTTCGGAGGTACCACCTCCGAAGCCCCTTCGGAGGTACCCTTCGAACAGAGGGTAAAAAGCCTGTCAATCACTCATCACAAACACCGAAACCACCCTTGGTTTCTCAATCTCCCCCTTGATGAGTGCATTGACAACCAAATCCAAGTTCAAGAAAATTTAAAAATTTCAGCACACAAGTGACCATAAAAAACTCAGACAAGAGCCAAAGCATGTCACTTGATAAAAGAATTTTTCTCCCCCTTTCTCAAAAGAGTAAAAGCCATTTTTGGCAAATCTCCCCTTGATAAGAACTCCCCCTGAGTTAAGCAAATTTTTCTTCCCCTTTATGTCAAAAATCTTTCCCCTTGCGAAATTATGCCCTCTTGCGGCAGAGAACATAGCAAATCTCTCCCCCTTTGGCAATGCAAGCATCAAGGAGCATGTAAAAGATGCAAAGCTTCGAAATGAATAGAATTGCAAAGACATATAATGCAAAAATATGCCAACATTAACACTAATGATCATGTGCTCAGCTCAATTTAACAATCTGTGAAACAAGATGATGGCATGTGATTTTGTCATTTTGGAAGTAAAAGCATCACCACTTAATCACAGCAGCTAGACAAGAGAAGGCAAGGACTGCGCAAAGCTAACAAATTCTACCTTAGACAGACAAGTTTTGTTCAAAAGGAGCTTTTGAAAGCAAACTTGATGAGCAATTAAATTTGTTGGTCTTTTCTTAATGCCAGGGGTTATTTGTTTGTCCACCTTATACTTTCCAATCAAGCCAAGCCTAGGCATGAAAGCCATCTGAAGCTTAAGGCGATGATTTTGGCATACACTACACTATCCCAGTTCAGACCAAAGTGCAATGGTAAGCAGTCTAGAATAGAGTAGTGCGACAAACAAACCCTCCTGGATCTTTTCATTTAAACCAGGCAAATCATGGATTTTTGATTTTGTTTCAGATGAAT
This sequence comes from Zizania palustris, assembly GCA_019279435.1. NCBI lineage: Eukaryota > Viridiplantae > Streptophyta > Magnoliopsida > Poales > Poaceae > Zizania > Zizania palustris. The sequence continues at coordinate 72,615,029 of JAAALK010000080.1, forward strand.
GAATTATTTTGATGAATATCCATGAAAAAGAACACAATTTTTCAAGTTGCAACTTTTAGCATCCAAAGAACAGTGTCTTGCTGACAAGTAGATAAAAGATAGCTAAAAGCAGTCCTGCCTAAACAAGCTAGATACACGATTGAGCAGTGAGCAAGTTTTGATTTTAGAAAATAAAACATCATGCACAATCAATGTTCCAGACATATTTCATAGAGCTAAGCTGTCATGATTTCTTGGAGTTAAAAGCAGGCATATACTAGCAAAAGATGTAAGTGCAATTCCACACATAATGAGTAAATGCAAGTCAATTAAAATCAGCTCCCCCTCACAAAATGCCGTAGGGATGACAAATACCAAGTTCCCCACGCAAGTAAGCAAATCGAGAAGCATCGAGGGGTTTTGTAAAAATATCGGCAAGCTGGTGTTGGGTATCAACATATTGAAGTTCAATATCACCCTTCTCATTGTGATCTCTGAGAAAGTGGTACCGTACATCAATGTGTTTGGTTCTGGAGTGCTGAACCGGGTTGTTTGCAATACAAATAGCACTAGTGTTATCACAGAAAAGTGGAACACTCTTATAATCTAACCCAAAATCCCGCAAAGTGGAAACCATCCACAAAATCTGAGAGCAACAGCTAGCTGCAGCAACATATTCGGCCTCAGCCGTCGATTGTGCAACACTAGACTGTTGCGGGAAGACCAGCAAACCAGAGACGTACCCAGAAAATGACAAGTACCAGAGGTACTCTTCCTATCAATTCTACACCCAGCAAAATCCGCATCTGAATAGCCTCTAAGACATAAAGATGAATACGAAGAATACCATATGCCAAATTCAAGGGTGTGTTTGAGATACCTTAGGATGCGCTTTACCGCTTGGCGGTGCGAAGCTCGTGGTGAAGCCTGAAAACGAGCGCACAGACACACTGTGAAGTGTATGTCCGGCCTCGTGGCAGTCAAGTAGAGGAGGGAGCCGATCATGCTTCAGAACTCCTTCTGATCTACGGCTTCTCCATCTTCGTCAGGGTCCAATGCTACAGATGTAGCCATTGGAGTGGCGAGGGGCTTCGCATCGGACATGTCGAACTTCTTGAGCAGGTCCTTGGTGTACTTTGTCTGGTGGACAAAAGTACCTTGTTTGCTTTGCTTGATTTGCAAACCAAGGAAGAAGGTGAGTTCACCCATCATTGACATTTCAAATTCCCTGCTCATGGTATCTGCAAACTCGGCAACTAAAGCATGAGAAGAGCCACCAAAGATGATATCATCCACATAAATCTGCACTAGGAGGAAATCTTTGCCATGCTTGAGAGTAAACAATGTTTTATCAACAGAGCCCATCACGTACCCTCGCTCAAGCAGAAAAGACTTAAGTCTATCATACCACGCCCGAGGGGCCTGCTTGAGTCCATAAAGAGCCTTATGAAGTTTAAGGACTTTATGTGGGTACTTGGGGTTTTCAAAACCAGGGGGTTGTTTTACATAAACATCTTCACCTATGAAGCCATTAAGAAAAGCACTTTTGACATCCATTTGATAGAGTTTGAATCCCCGGGATGTCGCAAAGGCAAGCAAAATCCTAATGGCCTCAAGGCGAGCAACAGGTGCAAAAGTTTCAGTAAAATCAATCCCTTCTAGTTGAGAAAAGCCCTGAGCTACAAGTCTAGCCTTATTTCTAACAATTGTCCCATCCTCCCCTTGTTTATTTTTAAAAATCCATTTTGTTCCAATGAAATGAACATTAGGTGGAGGATCAACTAAAGTCCAGACTTGGTTTCTTTCAAAATTCTCAAGTTCCTCATGCATGGCATTGATCCAACTAGAATCAGAAAGTGCATGACTAACATCTAAAGGCTCGAAAGAAGCAACAAAAGCAGCATTAGTGAAATGGGCATGAGAACGAGTTACCCTTTGATCAAGCTCACCAATGATCTGCTCGGGAGGGTGCATCCTTTGGACATGATGTGGAGCCTCGCGGCGGGATGCAGTCTCCCCCCTCAACTTGTGCGTTGGAGTGGTCCAAGATGACCGATGTTGAGGTAGTCGCTTCGGGACCTCGTGCCGAAGTAGTAGAAGCGGGGTCAGCTTCGGGGGTTGACGTCGAGGGTAATAGGGGATCATCCTCGAATTCTCCGGGATCTTCGTCTTCGAATAAGGTATGTTCCATGTCGTGTTCATTTGCCTGTTCAAAAGCAGAACTAACAGAGGGGGTTGATTCATCAAAAGTCACATCACATGACTCGATGACAGTGTTAGTTTCCAAATTATAAACACGATAAGAATGACCATGAGTAGTATAACCCAAAAAGATCCCGTCAGAAGATCGCGACTCAAATTTATCCAAGTTACCACGTTTTAGGATAAAGCAGCGACAGCCAAAAACTCGAAGATGAGTAACCTTGGGCTGTCTCCCAAAACGCAGCTCATAAGATGTCAAGTTTAAAATTGAGCGCAAGAAGATTCGGTTTGAGATGTAACATGCAGTGTTCATGGCCTCAGCCCAGAATTTTCTAGGAGTCATATGCTCATCGAGCATCGTCCTAGCCATCTCAACCAAAGTGCGGTTCTTTCTCTCAACAACACCATTCTGTTGAGGAACCCGCGGAGCAGAGAATTGATGTTCTATGCCATGCTCCATGCAAAAGTCAACAAAGAGACTATTTTTGAACTCGGTGCCATTATCGCTTCGAATGAATTTTAATGCACCAGGGAGTTCAGTGAAAAGTCTCAAAGCCAAGCTCCGAAAGTGTGAAAACACTTCATCCTTGCTGGCAAGAAAGAAGACCCAAGAGTAGCGAGAGTAATCGTCGACAATAACTAAAACATACCACTTGCCGCCTAAAGAACTAACCCGAGAAGGACCTACAGTATCCATATGGAGAAGTTCTCCAGGTTGTTCAGTCATCATTGTGGTGACTGGCGAATGCGAAGCGGCAATCATTTTTCCATGTCGACAAGGAGCGCAAACTAAATTCTTCTCAAACTTGAGCTTGGGCAATCCTCGGATGAGGAGCCATGCTGAATAGCGTGGGCCTCATGGCTCTAGAAGTGATGAGTCATTGTCAACGATAGTCAACGAGGACTGAAGAAGGGAAGAGATCTGCTGTTTCATGGGCCGCGTGTGACTCAGGTACACGGGCAGCGAGCGACTGTCGGGCAGAGGAGGCTGCGAAGTCGGGCTGGCCCAATCCGGGTGCATGGGCCAGAAGCAGTAGAAGACCCACTGGGCTGTTGACCAGGACTGACTCAGGTACACGGGCGGTGAGCGATTGCCGGGCTGAGAGAGCTGCGGAGTCGGGCCGGCCCATTCCGGGTACCTGGTGCAAAGCTGGTGGAGGCTTTGTCAGTTTCGGCGTAAAACTGACAACCGTTGATTCTGTATCCGACTGTCCAGAAGAGTAGCTTCCGGATATGTCATCTGTTACTCTAGGCCCACAGTCAGTCAGTTGTGTCTGTAAAAATACCTAAGGGCAGTAGAGTCTTTTTCTGTATTTTTGAGTCTGTAAAAACCCTAAGGGGCTGGTAGAATATTCCTAGTGTTGGGCTGCCTATAAATAGCACCCCAATCCCTAGGGTTTGGACTACCCTTTTGTGCTGAAATCAAATCCACCCTTTGGGTCACTTTGCTCCCTTCCTCTCTCTCTCCTGTGTGCGCCGCCAGGACCAGGTGCTCTCTGTTCTTGCATTATTTTGGCTTGTATCCCTTGGATGCTCTAATGCGTTGGTCCCTGGTGTATTTATTGGCTGCATTGTGTTCGGTTTGGGGAGTTATTGCGTTGGATTCGGGCTGTGGTATTTATTCCTTGGGGAGAAGCTTCTTCGGTTGGATGTGTTCATCACGGTGGTAGTACTAGTTCTTGCTGTTGCAAGTAGTACTGCTTTACTGTAGCTACAATGTTCGGCTGCAGCTTTTCACCTTCTATTCCCCAGCTTTTTGATCGAACCCGACAGTGTTTTTTACCTTTTTCTGAGTGTGTCCGGCGAAGCTTGGTTCAGTGCGAAGCCCCTCAACTCCGTGAGGCAGGGTCCGATCGAACCCCTCTAAAAGCTTCGCTCAGACTTCTAACTTCGTTTATGTGTCTGAGTTGCTAGCTTCGGAGTTCTCCCTGTATGGACAGCATCGTACACTTCGAACTAGCGTACTCCGAATCTATCTGTTCGAAGTGCTCACTTCGTTAGGTTTCGAAGTTGGATTCGAAGTTTGTCTGTTCTGATAGACTTCGCTTAGATTTTCTTGTGGTGTGTCAGCCTTCGATTTTCCTTCCGAAGCTTTCTCTGTTCGAAGATAGAGTGTATGCTTCGAACTTGATTTTCTGTCACGTGACAGACTTCGCTTCTTTGTTCGAAGGTTGTCTGTTTGTGTGCGTTGTGTTCGAAGTTTTTTCAGTTCGAAGATTGTGCTTCGAAGCTCTCGGTTCGAAGTTGTGTTCGAAGTTGTGTCTTCGAAGTACATACTTCGAAGCAGGCTCCGGCACTGTTTGACTTCGCTCCAAAGCTCTTGTTTCGAATCTGTGTTCGAAGTCCTGTCCTCGAAGTTCACTTCGAACCAGGCTTCGACACTATTTTACTTCGCTCCGAAGTACACTTCGCTTCTCAACTCTTCGAACTAGACTAGTCACCGATACCCTCGGCACTTCGGACAGACTCCGACACCTACCTCCGAAGCAGACTTCGACGTGCGAAGGGGGCTTCGCCAAGTCCCGAACAGGAGACAACTTTGGACAGTAACTTCTCTTTTCACTTTATACATACTTAGATCATTTCTTTGAGAAGTTTAGGCCTGTTATAACCTGTATATCTTCAGTTGCTTCTAGGTTAGAAACCTTTTAGACTTAGGCCTACTGTTTACTCTCTGCTGCATTGTATTTTTGAGGTTCGTTGGGTATTGGGATCAGGCCATAGATTCGAAAGAATTTTTAAGGCGCCCATTCACCCCCCCCCCTCTGGTCGCTACTTTCGGTCCTACATCGGATCAGCCCTAGGGCGCTCAGACGAGCGAGCAACTCAAAGCTCATATGCCCTAGTCTCCTATGCCACTTCCAAAGCTCAGAAGTCGAATGTGCAACAAGACAATGAGAAGATCCAGACGATTCTGAAAAATCAGCTCCAAAAACTCTCCCAACCCTAAAGATCTTACACACCACAACGCCATCAGAATTGAGCACTTGCGAAGTATCGCGATGAAATCGCACTTCGAAGCCCTCATCAAGCAACTGAGATACAGACAGCAAATTGTATCCCAGGTTCTCAACCAAAGCAACATCTTTGAGAGTGAAGTTCGAATTAATTCTTACCACACCTTTACCTTTCACTCTACTCCTTCGATTGTTTCCGAAGGTGATATGTTCCCTTTGCTTGGTTGTGGTGAGGCTGGAGAACCAAGCTGCATCTCCGGTCATGTGGCGCGAACAACCGGAGTCCATGATCCACGTGCCCTCCAAGCCTCGACCTGTCGCCTACACATGATAAAAACGTCTCGATCGCTCAGTGCTGGGGTGAGTAAAATAATGGCGAGGCATCCAGCACTGAGTGACACGAGTAGTAGGCACAGTAAAAGCAGACGGTCTACGCACATGAAAATCAGAATGATGCGAAGTGCGAGGTCTACCTACATGCAAAGAACCCAAAGCATGTTGAGGTCTCCTACTCTGATGAGGTACAAAGCTACTCGCCCGAGGTCTACCACCATATGGAACATGGTGAACACCTCGAGGAGCAAAACCTCTCCGAGAAGCACGAGGAGCCTCGAAAACAGGACGAGAGTAGTACTCAGACTCATGCATACCTAAAGATGGGTAATGCATGTCCTGATAGCTCATCGCCTGTGCACGTCGCTCATCCTTGATGCGACGGAAACAGAAACCAATCAAATGACCCGCCCGCTGACAATAAGAACAATGAAACACTCTCCTGGGGGCACTCTCATGGGTCACAGGAGCAACTCTCACAGGCTCCCTGGGTTTCTTCACAGTGGTTTTCTTGGGAGGATTTTTCTTGGTAGGAGGAGTGGTTTTCTTTGGTGGATGGGTAGGCTTTTTGGCTGGAGGGGTGTCCAACAGAGCTCTCTCTTTCTCTAGGGTGGTGGGAGAGGTAAAAACAGTTTTGGTCTTACTGTCTGAAGCTATCCTCTCAAAACCCAAACCTAGAGCTACCCCGGCTCTGTCAGCACACAACTTGGTCTTGGCCAAGAGCAAATCCATCCTACCCTTCCCCTCAGTGCATTTGTTAACCACGGACAGGAGGTATTCATTTTCGGACATCAGGTTTTCAGCTCGCTCTCTGACAGTGCCTAGCTGGTCCTTAAGAGTGATGCAAGTGTCACACACAGGCTGCACATCCTTAGAACTACCGGCCCTCTCCAATCTAGCCTCCAAATCATGAACATGCTTATCACGTAAATTAATGCTATCGCGTAATAAAGAGCAGTTCATGCAATCAATTATATCATGAGGTCTAGAATCCACCTCCAAAAGCTGCTTCTGTGCAGTCTCAAGCTCAGAAAGAGTTTGAGCATGAACAGAACGCAACTGAGCAAGCTCACTCATGACAACAGAACATGATTCACATTCAGCATCATCAAACTTAGACTTAAGCATGGCATATTCAGTAGAAACATTTTCTAGCCTAAGTCTAAGGTCTTTTCTTTCTCGAGCGGCTTGCACAAGCAATCTATCCTGACCTAGCACAACTTCATTCAGCTCATCTAATTTAATTAGAAGCTAGTCAGATGATAGGTTTACCTCAGATGAGTCAAGCTCATCGCCGCTGTGATCGCTGTCGGCCATGAAGCAAAGGCCGGTGAAGTCACGTCCCTTCTTGTCCTTCTTGTCCTCCTTCCTTGGGGACTCCTCCTCCTCAGAGCTCGACTCCTCAGTTGAGGAAGTGTCGATGTCGCTGAGAGCAGCAACAAAAGCTCTGGAAGCGGCCTTGGCTACTTTCTTAGCCATCTTGCCGCGCTTGCCCTTCACAAAGGGCTTCCTCTCCTTTTTGTGGTATTTGGGGCGGTCACTCTCATCTCTCTTCTTGACCTTGGGGCAATTGGCCTTAATGTGAGAGGTGTCGCCACATTCATAGCAACCACTAAAACCACTTCTCCTCTGATCCCGTCTCTCATGATGAAAGCGGGTGAACCTCCGGGCAATGAGAGCAAGCTCGTCATCAGCTAGAGTATCCACCTGCTCCTTAGTGACGGAGACCAGGGAGGACAAAGCAAAACCATCTGCAAGAACACAAGTGCCTGATGTGCTTGGTTCTGCAGTGGTGCCACGGCTAGTGCTAGAAACCAATGCCAATGGCTGTGGCAAAGAGCTTCTGTGCACAGCAAGAGATGCCTTGGCAATCTCTGTGGACTTCAGCTTGCTAAAGAGTTCATCACAGGTTAGAGTGTCATAGCCTGTGGACTCCTCAATGCTGGATATCTTCACTTCCCATATGCTACGGTCAAGAGCATAGAGAAGCTTGATAGCCCTATCATGATCACTGTAAGCAAGCGTCCCGTTGGATCGCAAGTTACTCACTATCGCGTCAAAGCGAGAAAACATGGCATCTATAGATTCACCAGGTGCCTGCACAAACAGCTGATACTGTTGGTTGTAGGTGCTTTGGCGCCTGGCCTTAATCTGAGTAGAGCCCTCATGAAAATAGTGAGCGTTGTCCAAATTTCCCTAGCAGTCCTAAGGTGCTGCACCCTATCAAACTCACTCCGACTCAAACCAATGAACAATATGTTCCTTGCCTTCGAGTTGGCATTGTACTGATCTTTTTCAGTTTGAGTGGTGCGGGTATCAGGGATGGAGTATTGTGAGTCCACAATCTCCCAAATTGCATTTCCTTGGCTTAACAAGTAAGCCTCCATGCGCACCTTCCAGTATGCAAAATCTGTCCCATCGAACAGAGGAATTTTACTGCCTCTATCCATGTCGCCAACAGATCACAAAACCGGTTAAGGTCAACTGGTGATCTTAACCTGGCTCTGATACCAATTGTTGGACCGGAAACGGTGACCAGAGGGGGGGTGAATGGGAGCTTTTAAAAATTCGGGCTAAAACTTAGCCTTCGGGTTCTGTTCTGTCTCCTGCGGAACAGGCTTCGAACACTACCTTCGAAGGTCTGGTTCGGAGGTACTTCGACACCTTCGAACACAGGCTTCGGAGGAGCAACAGTTCGAAGCCAAGAAGACTTCGCTTCACTAACACCCTTCGAAAATCTACTCTGCTTAGTCAGTGCGGGCTCCGCACACGAGGTGCTACGACCAGGCTTCGCACCTCACCCTTCGCAAGAGTGGACAGCCCTCTGAGGACTTCGACCAAGTACTTAGCGACAGCAACTGGTGCTGGGCTTCGTACGCGAAGGTCTACACGCACACAAAACGGACTACGCTAAGGGCTTCGACACAGGAAGCAAAACGGGATACAACCAGGGCTTCGCTAGTAAGCAGCGAGGTCTTGCCTCGTGTTACACAGAGCGACAGCACACTGAAAAACACACTTCGCGAGAAAAACACCCTTCGCCAAAACAGGCTTTGGTGAACTAAAACTAGCGTGGTATGCAATGCGAGCTCAAGCAAAAGCACACAGAAGCAGGGCTTCGCCGCTTGAACAAGGAACACAAAATATATTGAACTCTGGATGAAAACCAGCGAGGTATGTGTACAGGAGCTCAACAGTAAATGCTCAAAGTGTTAAATGTTACCTACCGAGCCCCCATATTTATAGCCCATGGATTCATCCAAAGGAATTGACTACACTACCCCTAGGGTTTACATTCATTTTGTCTCTACAGAACTAAGGGGTACAAAAGGTAGTCCACCTTTATTCTGGAGGCTTCTCTGTCAGCTGCAGAGGGGACAGTGTCAGCCTTTTTCAGAACAGACAGTGTCAGCCTTTACAGTGTTGACTTCTGGAACCTCCCTTCGCACCGGAGGGTGCGGTAGCTTCGGCGAGAAGCCTGCAGCCTGTTGGCCTTCGCTCCGCCGAAGAAGTCCTTCGATACAGTGACGGTTTTGAGCTGAAGCCGTCAAAGCCCCTTGGGTCTTCGCACCAACACCTCCGGAGTGGACCACCACGGTTTCGCAGCTACTCCCAGCTCGAACTCCGTTCGTCCGTGTACCGAAGCCATGCAGGCCGAAGCACCACAAGTCAACCTCACTCCGGAGCTAGCCTCGCTCCGAAGTCCTTCACACTCCGAAGCCCCACCTTCGGAGTACCACCCTTCGAAGTCCCTCCTTCGTCCAAGGCCTCCGCATGAAGCATTCCATGAGCACTTCGTCGCAGTGTCTCACTCCGAGCACACTCCTCGACGAGCCTCACCCGGACCATGCCTTCGATGCGCCTCGACTTCTGAGACCTTCGTCGGGTAACCTTCGAGTGTCCCCCTCCGGAGCACACTACGAACACCTTGCCTCCGCAGAGGACTTGATCCACCAACTCCGAAGTCACTCCATTCGGAGTACCTTCGAAGTGCCTCATGTCCGAGGACTTTGTCTCGGAGCACCTTCAGCCGGAGCCACGCTCCGCACTCTCTGCCTTCACCTGGCACGCCTCGACCCGAGGACCGACCCGGACCACCTTCGCAGCCACCGTGACGGAGCTCCCCGCTCCCCTGGCATCAAGCCTCCTGCTTGACCCAGGTTCACCCGGCTCGAACCCTGTCCGTCGCCTCCGAAGTCCCTGCGCACCACAGACAAGCAGACAAGTGTATCCAGTACTCCGGAGACCTCTCCGGGTTAACAACCTCCGGTACACACTCCGGTGTACCACCCAAAGTACCGAAGCCTTCGGTACGAACCCAGTCATCGCGTACTGCCGGACCCCTCCGACAGGCACACTCCGCTGCGCGGCTGCAGCAAGCAACCACCTCCGAACACCCTTCGGAGAACCCACCTCCGAACACCCTTCGGAGAACCCACCTCCGAACATCCTTCGGAGGTCCAACCTCCGAACCCCCTTCGGAGGTACCACCTCCGAAGCCCCTTCGGAGGTACCCTTCGAACAGAGGGTAAAAAGCCTGTCAATCACTCATCACAAACACCGAAACCACCCTTGGTTTCTCATAGGCAAATACTGAAAAATAATATTTTTGACCGAAAATATGTCAAACCTCGCAAAGGCCGGTCTGACCGGCTATGGTAGGCCGGTCTAACTGGCCAGGTCCAATCAGACCGGACCCATGGGCTCGGTCAGACCAGCTAGGGTCTAGATTATGGATCCGAGTAGTATTCGAGGTATTTTTGCCCAAAACTTATCTCAACAGGGTTTTGGCCGCATCTAACTCTATCTCTAGCCAGGGATAACCAGCCCACACCCCTATAAATACTAGGGGCAAGGTCGATTCAAGGGCTCTCTCCAATCCACAAATCCAAAGCCCTAGCTTTGAATCGCATTTATTTTCTTTACTTTTCGTATCTTCATGGGTTTGCTTGAAAGCCCTTCATCTACCACATCCGTAATCATGGTAACCCTTGCTGGTTCGCTTGTGAACCTCTCGGTAATCCACGTAACGTATTGCTATCCTTTTTATCGGTTTTTATTGCCCTACTTGGCAATTCAGCCCTCTGGCCGAATTGTGTTTAATATCTTATTGTTTTTGCAGATCAATTGCCTTCCTAAACACCTCTGCAAAATTTGGAGCCAATCGGATCTCGTTTGCTCGCTCATCCGGGTTCTAACATATTGGATCTGTCATCACCGGTCTAGCCGGAGGTACAAGGCTGGTCTGATTGGAGCCCTTTGTCAGGCTATTGTTGGCAATGGCCGGTCAGACCAAAGGTGCCCCGTCGGTCTGACCGAGATACTCCGCACTATGCCAAAGCCCTTCACCGGATCCTTACGCACCAGAGCCCGCGCACTCCGAAGCCTACCTCGTCGGTCTAACCGGGGAGGCTTCGTCGGTCCGACCGGAGCCCTCTGCACCGTGCCGGAGTTTACTTCGTAGTTATCTTTGGAATGCGCCCGAAGCCCCTTTGCAACCTCCGGTCTGACCGAGCTTGAGGCCGAAGGTGCCCTAGGGACCCTTCAAACCAGACTCCACTGTAACTCCGAATCGGCCTCCGAATTGGCCGATTCCAGGTATTTTGGTCATTTGTCACTATTTACATTATTACTAATACTTTTCGGCCAATTGGATTAAAATATTAATTGTTTATCTGATTGCCTCGCGACTCCAAATCCCTTGTCACTATCTAGGGTAGTCGGAACGCGGCGTCGGTATCGTTGCGATACTTTTGGATGTTGAACCGGCCTAAGTGTGGGGCGCATTTCTGCGTCAACAGTTTTCTAAAGTGACTAAGGAACTTAGCATGACGATTTGATACGATAGTGTTCGACACACCATGCAATTGAGCAATATCCTAGAAAAAAATCAACAATATGGGTAGCATCATCACTTTTATGACATGGAATAAAATGTGACATCTTAGAAAATCTATCCACAACAACAAAAATGATATCCCTTACATTCTTTGTTCTAGGCAGTCCTAAAAGAAGTCCATTGATATATACTCTCAAGGTAAACTAGCAACATGAAGGGCCTGTTTGGGAGCCCCAAGTCCTGGCCCTCCCCAGTGAATGAGCTGAGAATTTGGGTTCCCAAACTGGCCCGAAGGGGGTGTAAAAACCATGTGGATGCAATCGTGAATTAGCTTTTTGTAATGTCGTGCAGCGAGAGATCAAGCATTTGACATCCCGCCTCATCTTTGGCCAAAAGAAGTGGCCAGAAAGTATGTCCTCAGTCTTCTTCACACCAAAGTGTCCCTTCAATCCACCTCCATGTACCTCCTCTAGTTGAAATAGATGAACACAACAAGCTGGAATGCATAGTTTGTTGGCTTTAAAAATAAAACCATCAATGAGGATGAATTTTTTCCAAGTCTTTCCCTCGTTGCAATTTAGCAACACATCTTTGAAATTGTTATTGTTAGCATATTTTTATTTGATTGTTTCCGAAACCAAAAATTTTGAAGTCAAGTTGTGATAGCATGGTATAACGCCTAGATAAAGCATCAACAATGGTAGTTTCCTTTTGTTTCTTATATTTGATAATATAGGGGGAGAATTCAATGAATTCAACCCACCTATCATGCTGGTTCAATTTTCCTTGGTTTTGTATGTGTTTTAAAGACTCATGATCAGAGTGTATCACAAACTCTTTAGGCCATATATAATGCTACCATGTTTCTAATCTTTCAGCAAAGCTAGAGCAAAGTTAATGTGTTAACCAATCTTTCAGTGTGTTGAAGGTATTGGTCTGTGATGTGGCCTACTTGAATGATACACCCTTCTTGGTGAGTTTATGTAGTGTGGCGCAATGATGTTGAAATCTTTCACAAAGCGATGATAGAATCTAGCAAGTCCAAGAAAGCTTCACATCTTGCGTGACTATTGTGGGCACCAACCAACTATGTATGGCATCAACTTTGGCTTGATCCACTTTGATTCCCTATAGGGTCACAACATAGCCAAGAAAAGAGACTCGATCCGTGTAAAAGGTGCACTTATCAAGGTTATCAAGCAAATGTGCATCACGTAGAGCATCAAAAATAGCACACAAATGAGTAAGATGATCTTCAAGTGTTCTGTTATATATTAGGATATCATCAAAGTATACCACCATGAATTTTATAATAAAATTGTGTAAAACTTCATTCATTAATGTCATGAAGGTGCTAGGTGCATTAGTGAGTCCAAAAGTCATCACTAACCACTCACAGACACTAAACTTGGTTTTAAATGCCCTTTTCTATTCATCCCCTAACATCATGCAAATCTGATTCTATCCACTATGCAAATCAATCTTAGAAAATATAATTGAGACACTCGGTTCATCAAGCATATCATCGAGCTTAAAATAAGATGACGATATATTATGGTAATGTTATTAATTATTCGACAATCTACACACATACAGCCAAGAACTATCTTTCTTAGGAACTAAAATTATTGGAACGACACATGGGCTAAGATATTCGTGTACATGCCCTTTATTGAGAAATTATTGCACCCGGTGTTGTATATCCATGGTCTCTTCTAGATTAGTTCTATAAGATACTCTATTTGGTAAGGAGGTACCTAGAATAAGGTCAATTTGATGCTCAATTCCATGGACTGGTGGTAGCCCTAGTGGCATATTCCTTGGAAAAACATCAATGTATTCCTGCAAAAGATTTATAATGGTATACGGCAAAATAGAAGTATCGTCGAAATATATTAGCACATCTCTGCGAACTAAAGTGTAGCAAGCAGTGGTACCATCATGCAACTCACTCAAATCAGATTTAGAAGCAATTAAACAAGAACCTTTCTGTTTTATTTCATTCTTCTTTTAATGAATAGGTTTAGATTTGGCCTATTTTGTTGTACAAATTCCTTTTCTATATGATTTGATTTTCACTCTTATTATGTTGCTTGTTTTTTATCTATGCTAGCCTTAGGAATTTCATCTCTCAAGATGGAGTCAGGTGACATTGGGTGTAATACAATTTTCTTCTCTTTATACAGAAAGGAGTACTGATTAGTTCTACTATGATGCATAGTATTCCTATCATATTTCCATGGCCTACCGAACAACATAGAGCCTATTTGCATAGGCACAACATCGCAATCAATGAAATCATGATATGAACCACCTAAGTAGTGTTTCCTTTATCTTACCCTTATTATTAAACCATTAGATGCAGTAGGGTTGTGGGGGTGGATTGGTCTGTAGCTCAAGTTTTCTAACCAAATCAGTGTTGACTAAGTTATTGCAACATCCTCCATCAATGATGGTGTGCGACATGATCATTTTTTAACCACACACTTGGTTTGAAACATGTTATGTCGTTGGTTATGGTCAACCTTTCTCATTTGTTCACTTAACAAGTGTTGCACAACAAGGCTCACATAACATTCAACATCTTTAGCACCAATGTGTTATTCATCCTCATCTCCACTTCTTGTGCAGTTAGCGGCTAGCATAGTATATGTCTTATCATCCAAATCACTAGCACACGAATACTTATCGTTTTCTCGCACAATCAACACATGTTTGCTTGTGCAATATTTCCTCATATGGCCATACCCCTTGCATTGGAGGCATTAAATATCCCTATTCTTCCCGAGGATACAACAAAATACATATTGTTGCCTGGTGTTGGTATAGATGTAGTCTTAGAGGTTGGTGGTGTTGATCCCTTCCTTGCCTCATTTGCTCATGAGGTTGAGTTGGACGATGGGTTGTATGGTGGGTTAGTGGATGCACCGTGTGAAGACGAACATGGCTGCTATGATGTGCTTCAACCTAAAGTAAGATTAGTGCTTGGGCGACATACCTTCACTTTCCTCTCAGCTTTACAAGCAAGATGAAATAACAAAGTAATGGAATTGTATTATTTGTAATGTACTATGTCTTGAATTTCATGATTCAAACCACCCATGAATCTAGCCATACAAGCTTCTTCTTCGTCCTCTAACCAACAACACAAAGGAGGAATCGGACAAGAGGGATTTTCTTTCTGGCAATAAGTTGTTTAGCCAGATAATGAAGATGAGCGGTTGGATCTAGAGTGGATACATAGAACACGAACCACTCTAACCAGAGATTGAGGAATGTGATGTGTTCCTCAACATCAATGGGGCCAGTCTGTTTGTAATGCTTCATGATATACTTGCCCCAACCACCGATGGTTTTAACACCAAGCCGATGGGTTGCCTTGGAATGGAGAGAAAGAGGATTGCAAGGGGAGGTGATGTCATGGGAAGTCAAGGAAATCACATCAAGCAGAGAAGTGGTCATCGGGCCAGTGTAGAAAATGAAGGCATTGAGAGTATCGGACCAAAAGTAGCAAGCAGCAGCAAGAAGCAATTTGTTCTTATAAGAGTCAGCAAGGGAAAGACCAATGCAATGGCCAATACCAGCTTCCTCCTAAGATGGGTGCTTGACGGCCGATACCCTGAGTTACAAATCACGACAGCTGGGAAGCGATGAAGGGAAATACCTAAAACTAAGAAGCCAATCAGGGAACAACATGGCGGAATGCCTGAAGGGGATTCGGTTGGTTTCAGCGTTAATAAAATTAACCGCGTCAAATGGACAAATGGAGGGATTGAAATCTAGTTCTGCAAATTCTGCAGAGAGGTCATGAAGAAAAACAATAAGAAAAATGGAAAGATGGACAAACTAGAAAGATCCAGGGAAAAGGGAAACATTCAAATATTACCTCCGGGATTGTATTGACGGAAGCCATCGTCGGTGATTCCGAATGCATGGGGTCGCCAAAAGGGAACAAGCACGGCAAGCAATGGCGGTGGTAGGAAAAAAGTGGCGAATCTTGGGGGACGGAACAAGAACAACGAACAGAAGGCATGAAGGAGAAGGGCAAGGTGACTAGGCTACTTATGGACTTGATAAAGATTCCTCGGTGGATAAGTCAAGACGATATGGCGGGTCTACCTGCAACATTCGGCAAAAAGGTATTCATGAGTACAATTTTGAAAGCACCGAAATCCTTGCAGACCCAAGATTATTGGAACCAAATATTTGGCTTGAAGAAACACCAGTACTAAACTATGTGGGATGAAGCCTGGTCCAACGTCACCACGAATAGGCATAGAGACATTGGACCAGGCAACATCCAACGCAGTTGTGAATGGCCAAATATGATGAGACAAGAAGAGAAGAAATTGTGAAGCCGAAATGCCAAGCAAAGTTATAAGGCAGATGAAGAGGTTTCGAGTTACAATTAAAGTGAAAGATCGTGAGGATTGACGTTTGAGAAGACGTGGTGGCAGGGATAATGATTGTTGTTAATTTCGAACCATCAACAACCACTCAATGCTCTGAAACTGGGGGCATGTGTTGACATCAAGATTTGGTTAAGATTAGGCCCATTAAGAATGTTGCATGGTCAATAGAAATCAAAGAGGTCCGGTCAAAGAAAGTTAAGGAATCATGTCTAGTTGTTACAAGATGATAGGACGTAGAAGAAGACGATTGAGATAAGGTGCGAAAAGGAGAAGATAAAGATTATTCAGAATCGGTTAAGATATAGTGCTTGGACGGCAAGTCTCCAGACTATAAATATGTATCCCTAGTTAGCTTAGAAAAACACATCTCTGTCAACCAACTACTCGGCGCATCGCCACCCTTGGTCTCCAAGGTTTATTCCGGCGGGGATGGGCACTCGAAGCTGGGCTGCATCGTTTCAATCTCCGGTGAAGAGGTGAGTCCCATCACCCCCGATGAACGTACCAATTAGATCAGTATCCTCACGGCTGCATAAATTTAGTTGATCTATTGTGGTGAACATTGAAATAATACGATCGCTGATTGTTCTCGATGTATTATCTAGGTCTAAGGCTGGATTACTTCAGTTTGATCTCTTGGATTAATGTGATCAAAATACAGCGCAAAAACTCTGCGCAAGTCAAAGGAATTAAAGGCGAAATATTACAAAGAAGAATTATTCGTTACAACGCTACCAGTGTTACATGGAACTCAGTGGATAGCCTCGATCACCTACAGCAGCATAAGATCTATATTGCGAATAAGAGCCTGGTCTTCGGCGTCCGAGCCAGGAACATCTTTGAGGGTGCGGTGGCATCGCTCTGCTTGGCGAATGACATCGACGAATCGATGTCGCTGGGTTTCGACTCAGGTCATCATAGAAGTTGTGATGCCCTCTTGTTCGGTGATATGCGCCCGGGTCCACTCTAGCTCCGTGACCAGGACGGCTTCCCTCACTCGTAGTCGATCAAGCCCTCGTGGCATGGCCAGAGACTCAGCCTCAACATGCTCCAAGATAGCCTTCTCGTCCATGACTGCTTTTTTACAAGTCTTTGTTGCCTCTAAGAGAAACGCCCAACTGGCCCGATCGGCTATTCTCCTAGCGACCCGTTGCATTGAAGGGCGATAATGCTCTAGATATGCAACCGGTGTGAGGGCATCAACCAGCTCCGGTGGGAGTTGGTCCAAGAATTCATTAAAATTCCCCTGTATCAGCCCCGAATCATTAACCAAGACCTCTACTAGATCACCCAAGTGGTGCAGTAGATCCGACATCACCTCTTTCACATCTGAAGGCAGCTGAGTTGAGGCCGATGAAGGAACACCGGAAGCTCCCTCCATAAAGGGTCAGACATCAAAGGAGAACTGCTAGCAAATAGACTAGAAGGAGAAAGCGATGAGGAAATACTCAGTATAAACGATGGGCGTGAAGGTACTTACATCGGCAGGAGCATCTGGTAGCGAAGTATTGTCTGTAGAAGGGATAGTCGGCCTAGGGACATCCATAGTCTGCCACCATGGAGGCCGATGTCAGGTGTGCAAAAGGCCAATAGGAGAAAAAAATAAGTCGAGTACCTCATGAAGTGAAGCAGGAGGGACCGCAACACCAGGCAACACGGTCCCTGGCATATTAATGTCTAAAGGGGCTACCGTATCGGCTGTGTTGGCTGACATATCGGGGCGCATGGGGGAATATGTAGGCATATCGGCTAGAGGAGCGGACGGCCCTGGCTGGCAAGAAAGGGAACATGTTACGAAAATAAAAGTGTCACCAAGCCTCTAGGAGAGTGAAAAGGTACCTGGCCAAGTCGAGGACGAGTGGATCGGCGAACCCCTTCGTCCGATGCCTTGTGCTTACACGCTGGAGTTTTGATTCGCCCGCTGGAGAGCAAATCCTTTGGAGTGGGGGCTCCGCTGCCCAAAACACTGACAGTTGATCGTGGCTGACACTCAATCGATCGACAACTTCGGCTCACTTGCAGGATATCAGTGTCACTTCCATGCACGACACGAAAGTTAGATAAGGAGCAAGATAATCAGGGAGAAGAGTTTAGGAAATCAAAACATACCATTAGGGAATCATCGGTGTAATCAGGACACAAGCGCTCATAGTACAATTCCAAAGGTCGGCTGAAAAGATGCAGTGCCCATTCACCCCACCGCGCATCAAAGTCGATGGATCTGACGGTACAAGTCGACCAAGGAGAGAGATCGATGTAGGGCGCTCCATCGGCTATTCGAGATAGTTGATCATACTCCCAGGTGTTCCCAATTTCTCCACGGATGTGGATTCAGCAAATGAAGAAGAGTTGAGGAGGAAGCTGGCCGAATCCTAGCTGTCGCAAGCAAATGGTCGGGTGATAAAACTCATAAGAAGCCCGACGAGTAGTGAAGTTGACAAGCAAAATACAAGGGGTGATCAAGGTTTTAAAAATCCTAACAGACCCCTCATTCTGGCACACGTCAGTCAGGACACATTCATGAGGATACTCATATTCAGATAAATATTTATATGCAAACCAGATAACATTCTCCAGTCCAGAGCCATTGTAAAAAGTTATGAACCAGAAGCTCAGAGATTCAGGCGAAAATAGAGAAGGAGACCGGCAGGAGACAACTTCACCCAAAGAAGAACACTAGCGATACACGGGAGTAGTCGATTTAGGATAGTCCCTAGGGAATTCCATCAAGGAAAAGGGGAGATCATCGGTTACCTCGGCAAGGTGAACGTTGAGCCAAAGCTGAATAAACCACCAAGATCCGCCGAAATAGCCGACGGGCTCAACAGCCGATAATCTAGCCGATACCTAGTGAAGAAGATGATAAGCGGTGCAAACGAGGAATCGGCCAAGAGGGATTTTCTTTCAGGCAACAAGTTGTTCAGCCAGATACTAAATATGAGCAGTTGGACCTAGAGTAGATCTGCAGAACACGAACCGCTCTAACAAGAAATTGAGGAATGCGACGTGTTACTCAACATCAATGGGGCCAGTCCGTTTGTTATGTTTCATGATATACTTGACCCAGCCACCGATGGTTTTAACACGAAGCCAATCGGTTGCCTTGGGATGGAGAGAAAGGGGATTGCAAGGGGAGGTGATGTCAAGGGAAGTCAAGGCAAGCACGTCAAGAAGAGAAGGGGTCATCGGGCTAGTGCGAAAAGCGAAGGCATTGAGAGTATGGGACCAAAAGCAACAAGCAGCAGCAAGAAGTGATTCGTTCTTATAAGAGTCAGCAAGGGAAAGACCGATACAATGGTCGATACCAGCTTCCTCTCAATATGGGCGCTTGACGGTCGATATCATGAGGTACCAATCACACCAGACGGGAAGCAAGGAAGGGAAAGCCCTAAAACTAAGATGCCAATAGGAGAACAGCATGGCAGAATGCCTGGAGAGGATTCGGTTGGTTTTGGTGTTAATAAAATCAACCGCCTCAAGGTTACCCATTGGACCTAGGAATCGATGAGACAGATGATCTATAAGTGGGATTGAAATCTGGTTCCACAAATTATGCAGAGGGATCATCAAGAAAAATAATAAGAAAAATGGAAAGATGGGCAAACCAGAAAGATCTAGGGAAAAGGGAAACATTCAAAAATTACCTCCGGGATTTGTATTGACGGTGGCCATCGTCAGTGATTCTGAATGCACGGGGCCACCAAAGGGGAACAAGCACTGACAAGCAATGGCGGTGGTAGGAAAAACAGCGGCGAATCTCAGGGGCAGAACAAGAACAACGAACAGAAAGCATGAAGGAGAAAGGCAGGATGACCAGGACTACTTATGGACTTGAGAAAGATTCCTCGGTGGCTAAGTCAAGCCGATATGGAGGGTCCACCTGCAACGTTCGGCAAAAAGGTATTGATGAGTATGATTTTTGAAAGTGCCAAAATCCTTGCAGACCTAAGATTATAGGAACTAGATCTTTGGTTTGAAGAAACACCAGTACTAAATTGTGTTGGATGAAACCTGGTCTGATGTCGCCACGAATAGGCATAGAGACATTGGACCAAGCAACATCTAATGCATTTTTGAATGGCCAAAGATGACGAAACAAGAAGAAGAGAAGAAAGTATGAAGCTAAAATGTCAAGAAAAGTTACAAGGCAGATGAAGGTGTTTCGGCTTACAATTAAAGTGAAAAGATCATGCGGATAGACTGTTTGAGAATACGTGGCGGTAGGGATAATGATTGTTGTTAATTTTGAAGCATCAATAACCACTTAATGCTCTGAAACTGGGGGCATGTGTTGACGCCAAGATTTGGTTAAGCCTAGGCCCATTAAGAATGTCGCAAGGTCAACAGAAGTCAAAGAGGTCCGGTCAAAGAAAGTCAAGGAAACTCGTCCATGCTGTTACAAGATAATCGGACGTGGAAGAAGCGAATGGAGATAAGGTGTGGAAAAGAGAAGATAAAGATTATCTAAAATCAGTTAAGATATAGAGCTTGGACGACAAGTTTCTGGACTATAAATATGTATCCCTAGTTAGCTTAGAAAAACACATCTTTGTCAAACAACTACTCGGTGCATCGTGACCCTTGGTTTCCAAGGTTTATTTCGGTGGGGTTTGGTACTCGGAGCTGGGTTGCATCGTTTTCGATCTCCAGCGAAGAGGTGAGTCCTCACGGCTACATCAATTCAATTTGATCTCTTGAGGTGAACTTTAAACAATACGATCGTCAGTTGTTCTCGATGTATTAGCTAGGTCTAAGGCTGCATCAGTTCAGTTTAATCTCTTAGATTAATATGATCTAGGTGTCATAGTTTGAGGCTTCATCGGTTAAGTCTGACATCTCTTGCTATTGTATCTCTTTCATGTTGTATACCATTCATTTAAATAAAGCATGTTTGATTCTTTGATATATTATTAAGATCATTGTGATTATGTACTGTCTCGGTTAGGTCCGATCTAGTTATTGTGATGATTTTCATGATATAGACTTGTTATCTGGCACGTTTTATTTATTTTCGTCGGAGTACAAGCCGATGGGTTAGCTTCGATTCCATGACATATCTTATGAGTCATCGGAAAAGAATCCACCGATCTATGCGGTTCACTGTTTATCTTATTGGCCGATGGCACTCTCGCTCGATCGCTTCATCTCAGGTCATCGGCCTTATGGGCGATCGACATGATATTCTATAAATATCTAATCCTCATCGCGGTCATCGGCTTGATAGCCGATAGGCCATGCTACTAATGTCATATCTTCTGTTCTCTTATCAGTTGCAAGGTCAAACCGATTGGCACGCCTCGAACCCTTTCTCTTAGAACATAGGATTTGTATTGAAGCGAAGCAGATCTTCCAGGCCACGCGTATGTCAAAGTGTGACCAAAAAACGCACCAATAACCTCCATTAGTAGACTACTCGGTGAAACACCAACAATAACCACTAGAGTGGTACCAGCTCGGTAACCAATTAAGAATTTTTCAGTAAAATTTAAAGATCATAAAACCACAAAAAATATTTTTTGAAATAAACTAAAAAATCACAATAGCACAAATTCATAAGTTTATAATTTTGCATACAATATCACAAATTCATCAATTCATAACTTCACTTACAAATTACAACACAAAAGACTTAATGGACATTTCGAATATTTTCAAACAAGTAAAGTTTATATTAGATAATGCATAACGCACGTTATAATACATAACACATGTTATAATATGTAACGGATGTTATAATATATATCATATCAGATAAAATTCATACATGTATTTTGTGTTAAATCATTCGGTTGTATTTTGTGTTATAAACAATAAAAAATCATGGGCTAATGGGCCGGCCGGCTAGGCTAAAGTAATTATTTTTGCATTTTCTATTCTTGTTCATCTTGCTTGGTTTATAAATTTGTGACATTTCAATATTTTTGAAAACTAATTTCATCATAAATTATTTTAATTCACCTACTATTTTTAGGATTTCAAAGAAATTTGAAATTTGAATCAAATCGAACCGACCATGAATGGACGCACGGCAGCCCAACGTAATTGTTTACCCTGTTCCGGGTAGTTGACATAATGCAGTTTACCCAATACAACACGGCATTGCAAACTTCCTATAGCTTAGGACTAAAGTAATATGCATTTTAAGCAGAAAAGCTATGCAAACTGCAGATATCGAGCACAGCACAGGCTAAACAGCTGAAGCATGTTTTCAGCATATCAAATATGTAGCCAAGACCACCTGAAACTTGAAAGTTGAGGCCACATAGTGTAATAGAACAGCATCTAAAATTACAAGCCTTAAATACCGAGTTCTACTACACATTCTCATACAACACACGAGTCCATATGCTACAAGTAGAGATCCACAATGCCGTCTTATTAGCACATGTTTATATAAGATTACGAGGTTTGCCTGGGCGCACATCGCCACAGCTTGATAGGCGTGACAATCGTAATGAGCTTTATACAAAAAACAAACATGTGAAGATCTTAATGTAGCGCACTCTGTCTTCGCATGTTGGTTCATGTCTGTCACATATTCACTCCTGCAACAACCTCTGGGTGGTAGTGGAGCATCTCCTGCCACATCATCTCTCGGATCATGTCCACGCCAAGATTTTCATCAATGTCGAGATCAATGGGCACTTGAGCAGGAGGGTTTGCACTTGGATCATACAATGGAGACATGTATGGGTGCTCCAGAGCTTCAGTGACGCTAATCCTTTTGGAGGGATCAAAGACGAGCATCTTCTGCAACAGATCAATGGCAAGAGGATGTGCTTGTGGGTACATACTAGCGAGGGGGATGCCAGGGGAGTAGGGAAGGGTCTTGATATATTTGCGAGCCTTTGGGTTGTCTATGAACTCAATGTCAGCTTCGCTCATGGTGCCAAGGACGTTGACTATGAGCTTGAGCTGATTGAGGCACTCGGTTCCTGGAAACATTGGCTTGCGGCCAAGAAGCTCAGCAAAGATGCAGCCAACTGACCAGACATCTATGGAGGTTCCGTAGTTGTCGCAGCATAGCAGAAGTTCAGGAGCCCTATACCACCGGGTGACAACATATTCAGTCATAAATTGGCCTTTAGTGTTGTTTGTGCGAGCAAGACCAAAGTCACAGATCTTCAGATCACAGTTTGCATTAACCAGGAGGTTCCCTGGTTTCAGGTCTCGATGGAGTATCCCTGCTGAATGGAGGTACTTCAAACCTCGGAGCAGCTACAGTTAACAAAAAAAAACCTTAAATTGGTTATGGTTCACAAAAATACTACATAAATCTCACATGAATCAGCAGAAAATGTAAATAACTCATAATAGCAAAGTAAAAGGATCAGAAACAGATTGACTAGGAAGCTTTTGGCCTGCCCAAGGTGCTTAAGTTCACTTTGCATGCAGAAGATTACCTTAAAATGTTCACATGAGATGTTTAAATGCCAACCTCATGCGAATCTCCTTGCGTATATAAATTTACCACTATTTTGTTCACACTTCACAATCATTATAAATGTCAGGATAATACAAATGCGTGTCAAGTAGTTTCAAATCAATATCAACCAATTAGTGTCATTATGACCTCTAGTTTTTTTAAAAAATATAATCCATGGTTCAG
The DNA here is from genome assembly GCA_019279435.1 of Zizania palustris. NCBI lineage: Eukaryota > Viridiplantae > Streptophyta > Magnoliopsida > Poales > Poaceae > Zizania > Zizania palustris. The sequence goes on from JAAALK010000080.1 coordinate 72,638,360, forward strand.
GTTGGCTTTGGTTTCAGGATTTCTTATTAGGTTATTTCAAGTTCCAAAGTCACAACAAGTAGAGTACTGACTAAAGAGCATCTCAAGAGGTACCCAATATAACTCACTATTTCTGTTATTAGGGATTTTAGCCTAAAATACATCTCCATCATTTCTTCTATTTGGTTTCCATTTTTTGAGATCTCTAAAATCTTCCTTCATCTTACCTAGACTCTCATTCTCTATCCGCTCTAGTCTCACTTATCAGTGATACAGAATATATAAATAAAAGAAAACAAGAGAGATTTGACAAGTAGGATCTATTTGTCGGCAATATAAAAGTAAAATATATAGATTATGATATCAGGAGTCTGCTGAGAAGTAAAAGATTTAGAGATTAAATTTTATTAAGATAACTCCTTATATGAGATTTTAAGGAACCAAAAACAACAACTCTTGGAGATACTCTAAGAATTTTTCATTAGCTTGGAAAGAGTGCTATTATTCCTAAGCAATGGCATTATATGGAAGCAGTTAAATAAGTGCACGGCCTAAGAAATTTCCCAACATTAAAAGCTATGTTTCCATTGTTGCGTTTTCATAAGAAAGACAGCTGTGCTGCATGGGTCGTAGTTCAGAAAGCCAAAATTGGGGGGCTCCCCCTTCTTCAGATCGGTAGCTTCAAGTGCTGCACTATCTAATTCAAGCCTAAGTAAGTTCAGAGATTGACTGTTTCAAAAAAAATAGATGATGACTTATCCAAAATGTCGTGCATTTTTGCAAGGCATGAAACCTATTAACTAAAAGATAATTAATCTATTTGAAAGCAGAGCATGACCTACACATTAGAACAAGCACCGGATAGTATACTAGTATAATCATTTAATCTCAAAGCCAAAGTGTTCCAACAGCCATACTAAAAAAATGTAAGTCGCTCAGTTGTATCTTCATCTGACGGCAGAAAAAAAACGAAATTAAGCAGCAGCCAGCAAGCTGGAAAAGTAATGACAACCCAATGAAATCCCAGATGGGTTTGAAATCAAAACAACACATTCTCACTTGTCAGGAGCAAGAAAAATAAAGTCAAAACATAATATGATTTCTACATTGATTTTCCTGAAAGTTGCCTCTCACTCTATAAATTAGCTTATATATTCTTCGTCAACTTGAAAGTGTCAAAATTATGGTACCTCCTTGAGTACCGTAAAAATCACTCTTCAATTAAACAAGATCTCGCCTACCACAACACCTACGAATGGATTATGTAAGCCAAATACAGCATAGATTTTGCTGCAATACTCTCATGGGACTGACCAGCAAACTGAAGCTCCTTTACTTCTATGTACTGGCATCATTATATGATGTGACATACAACCACTGCTTATATAATATTTGTGTTGGAACAATGAATAAATGAACGAACTATGTGGACAGGCAGTAAATAATAGTCAGACTGGGAATAAAATGATCTGAGCCAAACCTGAAAAAGGAAATATTGGCAGTGATCATTTGAAAGAGGCTGAGATGATTTAACTATCTGATGCAAATCAGTGTCCATCAGTTCGTAAACCAAGTACACATCTTTGAAGTTCCTTCTATGTACTGGCATCATTATATCTTTCAAGGCAATAACGTTTTCATGGCGCAAGTGTCGGAGAAGTTTCAGCTCCCTTAGGGTCCTTAGTGCATCCACACGGTTGTCAAAGACATTGTTTATCTTCTTTATTGCAACTTTCTCATTGGTTTCACGGTTTATAGAAGAGCACACTATTCCATAAGCCCCTCTTCCGATGGGCTTGATTGGCACATACTTGGTGTCAATCTCAAATAGTGTTTGCCACATAGTGTAGTAATGCTTCCCTTGGTTTCCCATGCCATTAGGAGGGTCCACCATCATTGCCATCTTGTACTGAGTAAAACAAACATTTTAGATTATATAATCTGTAAAAATCAGGAAAGGGGTAAAATGCAGGCTATATTCTCATCACAATGCATACAAGAGATCTGTCTGTACTCGCTAGCTGTTCACACTCCCATAAATCGTGTACACACCACACAAGGGTGGCAGCAGATGGTCAAATCTACTTTGGATGGTCATGACAAGTGTATTATCATGCTTTCTTTTTTAAACAAGCCACACAAGAAGGAAGAACACAAGCAACACCAAGAGCAAACAGGTCGATGCACCGAAGGCAGAGACTGAGAATCCCCACGTCAAAGCAAACGACATGTGCCAACAAGCCCCGCATCGGGCACGGTCGCTGCAGCAACACCAAGAGCATCCTGGACAAGCAAGCAGGAACACCAGTCCCTTAATCCGGAGCAACTACTACCAAGAAAGGAGGAGGGACGACGGTGGCTGCAAGGGAAAAAGAGGACAACTAGATCCGCTGCCTGCCCAATGACACATTGCATATAGCCGACGTTGCCAACTAATACCACCCCGCAGGTTCTAGCCGACTGGAACCCATCCAACCTCACACCAGAGCAAGCTACAACACCCCGCTGCCAGCCTTGAGAAGAGACGGTCAGGGAAGGAAAGCAGGGGACCTTGCCGAGCACCACCCTAAGGCCACCGCGCCACCCCGCGCAGCCCTGCGACCACCACTCACCACGAGTAGCAAAGCGGCCACCGCGCGCCACCCCACGGAGGCCCAGCCACCGCACACCACACAGCAGCCGGCCAACCGCCGCACGCCGCGTCGCAGCCTCCAAGCACCGCCTTGCGGCCTCTGCACACCGTCCTATGGCCGCCACATGCCGCTAGGCCACCGCGCTCCGCCTCGCGGCCACCGTGCGCCAGCGGGCTGCGGGCCATTGCACGCCAGTCAGCCACCATGGATCTGAGCAAAGAAGAAGCAAAAAGGAGGAGAAGCGGTGGAGAAAAAAAATCAGATCTGAGCGCCAGAAGAGGAGAGGAAGGAAGATTTCCACACCACCGTCTTTACCGCAGCCGCCCAGAGACCTGGCGGGTTGCTCCGGCGATGGCGAGAGAAGAGGGAAGGGATTGGCTGCGGTTCCGCCCGAGCCGCCACCACAGACTGCAAGTGCCGCGACGCGGGGCACTTTACACTTTCAGTCGTGCCATTGTGTTATCATGCTTTCAAACAAGTATGTTATGATTATTTCCATATCAAATCCCAGTCCAAGTTCTACACCTGTACTTCCGTACTATGCCAGGGACAAAGTGGAAGTCGAAAATCGGAGTTAATACACCAACATGGCAAGCCGATTTAGAAACTTCCCCTGCAGTTAGTATTTATACTCTTGAAGAGTGCATAACCCCTCCCTACCACACCACGAGAAAATCGTAATAATTGCCAAGTGTGTACATAATCATTAATCACCCAAACAAGTCGGTTGAGATCCATTAATTGAAACATGCAGCAAGCTCATATCTTGAGCGGCACTGCAACAGCTAGCCACCTTCCCCACGTTCCAACTCAACCCAATCAACTGGAAGAAAATCCGAGGACGGTTGAAGACAATTCATGGCGGAATTGAGCTCAATTCGCGGCCTGCGGGTTGCTTCCCCAACCTGACGCAGTGAACGCAGCATAACTCTAGCTCCCAATACAGATCGAGCACGGACAGTACGGAAATGGGGCCTAATGACCTTCAATACACCGTTGCCCGACGCCCTCCGCATTGATTGCGCTCGTGCGCGCGCAAATCCACCCGGGAGGGGAAGGAAGGAAGCGGGGAAACGAGCAGAGCATGCGCCTATGGCGCGGACGGATGGAATCGGCTCGGCGAGAAATTCCACCCATCTCGCCGTCGCCGATCCAGCGGCCGGCCGAGAGGGTGACAAAACGGGAGGAGGAGTTCTACTTACATGAACGGGGAGGAGGCAGAGCAAGGCGGAGCGGAGGTGAGACGCGCGGCCGGACGGACGGCAGCGCCTGGCGATGCTCGCACGAGCGGAGTGGAGAGCACGCGGCCGGCGGACTTGCACTTGCTTCGCCTCGCCCGCCTCGCTCTCACCACATGCCGCGCGCGAGAGAGAGGGAGAGGGAGGCAGAGGTAGAGGCAGAGACAGAGAGCGCACGCGGGAGGGTGAGCTTCCGCGAGCGTCAAGCCGCGAGTGCGCCGGGCCCGGGGTCGGGCGCGTGGAAGCCTCGGCAGCTCGCTCGCTCGCTCTCGGTCGACGACGCGGTGGGCGTCGCAGATCTGGAGGCGCGGAGGGCGAGGGAGCTAGTAGAGGGAGGAGAAGCGAGAAAGCGAGCACTAGCCCGGCCGCCCCGGCTACCTGTTTTTTATTGCGGTGGGGAGAGACGGAGAGTGACGGCGACGCGGAGGCGAACGCCGACGGGGAAGAGAAGGGAACACGCGGCAGCGCGTCGCCAAGCTAGCGCCGTTCTAGTTTGGAAAATTTTCCTTGGGTTTGCTTCAAATTTGTTGAGGAATCTGATGGATCCATGTTGCTGGAGCTCTGATACATACATAAGCGTTATGCGTCGGCCGTGTATTCCGCCGTGTCTTTTTGTCTTTATACGTTATCGAATTACCGTTATCATTATGTCAATTAACCAAAAATCGAGAATCTTCAAACTCGATTTTTTAAAATAATATTTTTTAAAAAAAATTCAAATCTGTATGCTTGTTTCAAATCTGTAATTTTTTGAAACGAGCATACAGATTTGAATTTTTTTAAAACAAATATTATTTTTTTAAAAAAATCTTCAAACTTATCCTACATAATGTTTTCTGTTATTCATAGATTATTGGTCTGTATCATGTTATACATTTTAATTTAAAAAATTGTACTCTCTTGTTTTCATACAGTACCTCCTTTGATTTTTACAATTAAATTTTTCTAAATTTAACCAGTTTTGTAAAAAAATACATCAAATTAGTTTCACTAAATTATAAAATTCTCTCTAAAAATTAGAGAATTTGACCAAAAACTTGAATGAGAGTATAAAATTTATTACAAACATATTTACCATCCCTTTTATATTAAATTCGTTAGTTTAAAAATTCAATGTACGTTGGTTGGTCGGATTATCTGTCACGGATATTTCCAAACCCTCGTCTTCTGTCCCTGCTACTCGCGCACTCGCCTACGTACTCCTACACGCAGTAGTACATCTACCCACTCCGCGCGCGCGATCTTCTCCGGTCAACGGCCCGCCTCCGCCTGGTCGTCGTCTTCCTCGGCCGCCGCCGCTGTCTGCAACTCTGCATGCCATGCCTCGATGGCGGCCGGCAGGGCCGGCCTTGACCCTTGAGGATAGGGCGGAGCGACTGGTGAACGTACTGGCTAGCCGGCCCGTGGAGTGCAACGCAATGCACGCGCGTTTGGATGGATAGCTTGGTTGGGTTGGCGTTTGAGAAAGCGTTTGAACAGTAGTAGAGAGGGGAGGCCGACTGTCACCCCGACTAATGAGATGGGACATGCCATCGTCATCGGAGATGACCAGGCGACCGGCGGTGAGGCCGGCGATCGAGTGGCCGATGCGCAAGCACGCCCGCTTTCTCTCATCGGGCAGGTGGTTTCGCCGCTTTCCGCTGCTCCACTCGAACAAGCAAGGACGCATGCATTTCCATTGCATTGCATCGCCTCGCGTGCATGCATGCATGATCCGTACGTGATGTGACGACTAAGCCATTACGTCACATCGGAGTGAACATGCAATGTTAGGCTGCTGCCAACTGACCGCGTGCTCGATTGATCGCCGTCGTCGTCGTGATATATCAAGCTATTTGTTAAGGCATGCGACTTCACTTGCATCGCATGCACGCCCCTCGAACGCGATCCGATCCATCGATCCGGCCATCCGGCCGGCTCTCTTCGGTTCAGTGCTAGCTGTGCGTGATGGTCTCTGTCGTCCAATGATTTTATTTTCGCCTTTGAAGCTACAGTAAAATACATAATCCTGATGTCGGGCTAGTTAACATATATCCTAACATCCATTCATTTTTATCAGAAATCTTGTAGCCTGTGGATCGATTTCGGCCTCCCAGCATCGTTCTAATTGACACTAATTAATTAGTGTCTCGAGGTTTTCTTAACCGCAATAATTAAAACGGTTATTATTTTTTATTAAATGATTTGGATAACATTCACCACGTCAACCATACAGTTTCTCGTGATCTCTCTCTATCACTGCACGTCGTGCAAGAGCCGACTGGCGGCTGCCGAGCAGGAGGGATATTTTAGGTAGTACCCATACCAAGTGGCAGCTGGTGTGAGGGAACTGCACCACTGCTTGTTCTGTCTCAGGACCAAATTCATTTAGTTTAAATTCGATCGATATGCCTCCAAAGTTCAGTATGAAATCATCAAATATTCATCATCTTACTTATCCCCACAAAAAGTTGCTACATGCCTACTTTGACCATTGATTTCACATCAGTATATATTAAAACAAAAAATCTAAATATATTATATTACAACAATAATTTGGAGTGTAAATCTAATTATATAATTTTATACTACCTAATTTAATAATATGTAAATTCAAAACTGACACGTATTAGGTACCTTTCAAAGTAAGTAAAAAAGTATATGGACTGATGGAGTTCGCTTTCATCTCGGCACCACTCCACCTCCGCTGCTTCACTTTCATTCGCTTTTCTCACGGAGTGGTGCAGGTGCAGCATTTCCTACTGAGCTAGCTACGAGTATATGGTATGCATGTGTATGGTATAGTATATGGTATGTGTGTATGGTATGTTGGGTTTATGGTCATAGGTGTTAGAATATTAGACAATTTTATGATTAATTTATGAATAAAATAAATCATGGCATCCATAATTACTCACATGAACAGAAACACAATAATTATGATTTCGCAAAGCATGATTAATTACCATACAGAAAAATATCACACATATTGTACGACGGTTAAGAATGAATCCGCGGTCAGTGCAGAGATGCTTCTCTTAGCGTCGGATCGTAGTACCCGACGACGACCGACGGTAGACGTAGACGATAGACGTGTTGTGATGACGAACTTAAGCAGTCCCGCGGGGCGAATCCCAAAAACCTTATTCTCCGTCTCCCAGTGTAGGATCGCAAGGGTGACAGATTTCAGAGACTTGCTCTCCCGTTCCGGTGCACGCCGACGAACAGAATGGAGTAGACTATGGTGGAAACACAGCAGAGAGAAGAGACAAAATAAAACCCTAGCGTGGTTCTGTTGTTTTTATCATACAAATGATTCGACAAGATCTACAGGTATTTATATGCATGGGAGCAACTATATCTTGTGTAACGATCATGATCTCAATCAAGTCGGTTTCCATATAACTATATCCCTTAAACTTGGTCATGTTCCCAAAGAATTGGAACACGAAAAGGAAAAATTGCATCCCCACAAGGCAAGGAGTCAGATTCCGAGAATACATCGTCAGGCTCGGTAAGCTGACCCCGACTCCCGAGTCTCGACTCAGATCAAGCACTCAGGAAGTGCTGATCTTCGACCTCCGAGTCCCTTGATCGAGTCAAGCACTCGGGAGTGCCGAGTTCGATACCCGACCGCTCAGTTTTTCTTTTCTTGGCATGAGCCTTTGATATTGTTTTAGGAATTTCTGAAATATTCATATGGGTCTATCCCAAAATTCCAGGAATCCCCAACCAGATCTCAAATACCCATTAAAGATTTGTCTGATTCTCACTGTTGTTTGATATACAAGCGTTTCAGCGAAGACTGTTAAGTTGAACTCCCGCCTAGAACTTCAAGCTACACTCATACACAAATTGAACAATGGACTATGCGTTGAATTACAAGTTTTTTGCGAACAAATGTCACTCAAAGTCTTAACTAGTACTTGGTTGCCAGTAGCCTACCTCTCGGGTGAAGCATATGCGTCGTACTCCTTGGTCTCATAATGAGCTTACTAGACATCACCCATATCTTGTGGACTGCGACGTTAGACAGTCAGGCTCATATAGGTGTATTCTTTCAAGAATGCTCTACAGAATAGCATATTCGCTAATAAAGCCAGCATAATACATTAAGGCATAAAGCTAACCTGCCATATAGTTTCTAAGAGTATTGCATTTTAGAGAGGGTTAGGAATAATAATTACTGTCCTCAATTAACGAATAGCTTGTTTTTCCTAGGTCCTAATTCAGGGGATCTCCGATCACATAGGTTGGGTTACCACTATGGCAAGTCATATGGGTCTCACTGAAGGAACAGTGCCCAAGAAAATTCCGATTGGATCGGAAGTTCCGATTTGTAATCGGAAGTTCCAATTATTTCTGAATTAGAAATAGAGAGCTCAAATCATAAGTTCCGATATAGTATCGAAAGTTCCGATAATTTATTGTTAACGAAAAAGAGAGCTCAAATTAGAATTTCCGATATGGTATCGGAAGTACCGATAATTTATAATTAGAGGCAAAGAGTTGAAACTGAAAGTTCCGATGCATATTGGGAAAAATTGAATTGATCGGAAGTTCCGAAAGGAGGTATCGGAAGTTCCGATGCTACCTGGAAAAGGAGTACGAGAGTCATGATCGGAAGTTCCGATGTGGGCTTAACAGATTGGATTTGTTGGGTCTCGAATCGGTTGTAACTGATTTGTTGGTTTTGAATTGTTGGAGACTAGGGGTTTTCACCTCTATATAAAGAGAGGAGGAGGAGGTCTTGGATGACAAGCAATTGATAGTGTGGATATCGTGAAGGTGTTGCTCCAATAGCGATGCTCGTGGACTTCTTCACGTGAATAACTACGTCGTCTTTGTTGATTGGATCACCGGGGAACGGCCTAAGTGAGGGTGTCCTCACTTCCCCGACATCTTCTTCCACTGCACCTAGCGCGTCTTGTCACTACTAGAAAACTCCCCCTGTAGCTACGCCAGAATTAGGGTGTAGACATGCTTTATTTTATCTCTATGTCAATATAGACACGCGTTCATAAAGCGTGTTAGAAGCGTCTTCGTATGTACCGCGTCAGATCTTGTAGAGATGAATTATTTATGTGTTGCTATGAAAGAAAGAGACAGTCTATAAACACGTTATTTGCATGTCTATAAAGTTAGATACAATTTAGTAGACACATGTATAAAACGTCTATAGTGGTGTAGTTACGTAGTATTGTGACATTTCATTCACGTTAATAAATGTAGATACAATTTATAGATACATATACAAATCATGTCTAATAATATAGATGTGTTTTATAAGGACGCCTTATTGCGCAGTAATAATTATAGAGACAAATTTGTAGAGCACGGAACGTGACATGGCAGATGATGTGGCACGTGACGTGGCAGATGACGTGGAAGATGACATGGCAGATTATGTGGCAAATTACGTGGAAGATGATGTGGCGATTGACGTGGCACGTGACATGGTGGATGATATGGCAGGTGACACGTTTTGTATTAACACCACAATGCGTGTTAACAAATGTAGAAACAATATCATAGATACATTATAATTACACGTCTACGGATATAGACATGTTTACATTAAGTGATATTTTGATATAGACTTTACATTAAGTACTTCTACGGATATAGACTTTACATTAAGTGATATTTTGATAATTTTGACCATTAATGCTATTTTTTGCTATCAACACATGCCCCTTGTGTTTTGGCAAACTTTAGTGAGCCAAAAGCACAACGAGCTAAAGGCGATATGTTCCATATCGGCTTTTCGACACTTCAAGTGTTTTGCCACACACTTGGGAAGTACTTTTTCAAATACCTACCATTCAAAGCCCACGAAATCGCTCTCCTTGAAGGGACTCCAGAAAATATGTCGATATGGAACATATCGCCTTTAGCTCGTTGTGCTTTTGGCTCACTAAAGTTTGCCAAAACACAAGGGGCATGTGTTGATAGCAAAAAATAGAATTAATGGTCAAAATTATCAAAATATCACTTAATGTAAAGTCTATATCCGTAGAAGTACTTATTGTAAATATCACTTAATGTAAAGTCTATATCCGTTGAAATATTGAGAAACCAAGGGTGGTTTCGATGTATGTGATGAGTGATTGACAGGATTATTTACCCTCTGTTCGAAGGGTACCTCCGAAGGGGATTCGGAGGTGGTTCTCCGAAGGGTGTTCGGAGGTGTTTGCTTGCTGCAGCTGTGCAGCGGAGTGTACTCGTCGGAGGGGTCCGACAGTACACGATGACTGGGTTCGTACCGATGGCTTCGGTACTTTGGGCGGTACATCGGAGTGTGTGCCGGAGGTTGCTAACCCGGAGAGGTCTCCGGAGTACTGGATACACTTGTTTGCTTGTCTGTGGTGCGCAGGGACTTCGGAGGCGACGGACAGGGTTCGAGCCAGGTGAACTTGGGTCAAGCGGGTGGCTTGATGCCAGGGGAGCGGGGAGCTCCGTCACGGTGGCTGCGAAGGTGGTCCGGGTCGGTCCTCGGGTCGAGGCGTGCCAGGTGAAGGCAGAGAGTGCGGAGCGTGGCTCTGGCTGAAGGTACTCCGAGACAAAGTCCTCGGAAGTGAGGCACTTCGAAGGTACTCCGAATGGAGTGACTTCGGAGTTGGTGGAACAAGTCCTCTGCGGAGGCAAGGTGTTCGAAGTGTGCTCCGGAGGGAGACACTCGAAGGTTACCCGACGAAGGTCTCAGAAGTCGAGGCGCATCGAAGGCATGGTCCGGGTGAGGCTCGTCGAGGAGTGTGCTCGGGAAGAGGCACTGCGACGGAGTGCTCATGGAATGCTTCATGCGGAGGCCTTGGACGAAGGAGGGACTTCGAAGGGTGGTACTCCGAAGGTGAGGCTTCGGAGTGAGGATGACTTGAGGTGCTTCGGCCATGCATGGCTTCGGTACACGGACGGACGGTGTTCGAGCTCGGAGTAGCTGCGAAGCCGTGGTGATCCACTCCGGAGGTGGTGGTGCGAAGGCCCAAGGGCTTTGACGGCTTCGGCTCAAAACCGTCACTGTATCGAAGGAATTCTTCGGCGGAGCGAAGGCCTTCAGGCTGCAGGCTTATCGCCGAAGCTACCGCACCTTCGGGTGCGAAGGGAGGTTCCAGAAGTCAACTCTGTAAAGGCTGACACTGTCTGTTCTGAAAAAGGCTGACACTGTCCCCTCTGCAGCTGACAGAGAAGCCTCCAAAATAAAGGTGGACTACCTTTTGTACCCCTTAGTTCTGTAGAGACAAATCTGTTGTAAACCCTAGGGGTAAAGTAGTCACTTCCTTAGGATGAAGCCGTGGGCTATAAATATGGGGGCTCGGTAGGAAACATTTAACACTTTGAGCATTTACTGTTGAGCTCCTGTAGACAGACCTCACTGTATTCATTCTGAGTTCAATACATTCAGTGTTCCTTGTTCAAGCGGCGAAGCCCTGCTTCTTTGTGCTTTTGCTTGAGCTCGTATTGCATACCTCGCTAGTTTTTAGCTCACCGGAGCCTGTCTTGGCGAAGGGTGTTTTTATCGCGAAGTGTGCTTTACAGTGTGCTGTCGCTCTGTGTAACACGAGGCAAGACCTCGCTGATTACTAGCGAAGCCCTGTTCTGTCCCGTAGTGCTTCTTGTGTCGAAGCCCTTAGCGTAGTCCATTTGCGTGTGCGTGTAGACCTTCGGGTACGAAGCCCAGCACCCGTTGCTGTCGCCAAGTACTTGGTCGAAGTCCTCAGAGGGCTGTCCACTCTTGCAAAGGGTGAAGTGCGAAGCCTGCTCGAAGCACCTCGTGTGCGGAGCCTGCACTGACTTAGCAGAGTAGATTTTCGAGGGTTGTTAGTGGAGCGAAGTCTTCTTGGCTTCGAACTTTTGCTCTTGCGAAGCCTGTGTTCGGAGCTGTCGAAGTACCTCCGAACCCGACCTTCGAAGGTTGTGTTCGAAGCCTGTTCCGCAGAAGACAGAACAGAACCGAAGGCTAAGTTTTTAGCCAGAAATTTTAAAAGCTCCCATTCACCCCCCCTCTGGTCGCCGTTTCCGGTCCAACAATTGGTATCAGAGCTTGGTTAAGATCACCAGTTAACCTTAACCGGTTTTGTGATCTGTTGGCGACATGGATAGAGGCAGTAAAATTCCTCTGTTCGATGGGACAGATTTTGCATACTGGAAGGTGCGCATGGAGGCTTACTTGTTAAGCCAAGGAAATGCAATTTGGGAGATTGTGGACTCACAATACTCCATCCCTGATACCCGCACCACTCAAACCGAAAAAGATCAGTACATTGCCAACTCGAAGGCAAGGAACATATTGTTCATTGGTTTGAGTCGGAGTGAGTTCGATAGGGTACAGCACCTTAGGACTGCTAGGGAAATTTGGACAACACTCACTGTCTTTCATGAGGGCTCTGCTCAGATCAAGGCCAGGCGCCAAAGCACCTACAACCAACAGTATCAGCTGTTTGTGCAGGCACCTGGTGAATCTATAGATGCCATGTTTTCTCGTTTTGACGCGATAGTGAGTAACTTGCGATCCAACGGGACGCTTGCTTACAGTGATCATGATAGGGCTATCAAGCTTCTCTATGCTCTTGACCGTAGCATATGGGAGGTGAAGATATCCAGCATTGAGGAGTCCACAGGCTATGACACTCTAACCTGTGATGAACTCTTTAGCAAGCTGAAGTCCACAGAGATTGCCAAGGCATCTCTTGCAGTGCACCGAAGCTCTTTGCCACAGCCATTGGCATTGGTTTCTAGCACTAGCCGTGGCACCACTGCAGAACCAAGCACATCAGGCACTTGTGTTCTTGCAGATGGTTTTGCTTTGTCCTCCCTGGTCTCCGTCACAAAGGAGCAGGTGGATACTCTAGCAGATGATGAGCTTGCTCTCATTGCCCGGAGGTTCACCCGCTTTCATCATGAGAGACGGGATCAGAGGAGAAGTGGTTTTAGTGGCTGCTATGAATGTGGCGACACCTCTCACATTAAGGCAAATTGCCCCAAGGTCAAAAAGAGAGATGAGAGTGACCGCCCCAAATTCCACAAAAAGGAGAGGAAACCCTTTGTGAAGGGCAAGCGCGGCAAGATGGCTAAAAAGGTAGCCAAGGCCGCTTCCAGAGCATTTGTTGCTGCTCTCAGCGACATCGACACATCCTCAACTGAGGAGTCGAGCTCTGAGGAGGAGGAGTCCCCAAGGAAGGAGGACAAGAAGGATAAGAAGGGACGTGACTTCACCGGCCTTTGCTTCATGGCCGACAGCGATCACAGCGGCGATGAGCTTGACTCATCTGAGGTAAACCTATCATCTGACCAGCTTCTAATTAAATTAGATGAGCTAAATGAAGTTGTGCTAGGTCAGGATAGATTACTTGTGCAAGCCGCTAGAGAAAGAAAAGACCTTAGACTTAGGCTAGAAAATGTATCTACTGAATATGCCATGCTTAAGTCTAAATTTGATGATGCTGAATGTGAATCATGTTCTGTTGTCATGAATGAGCTTGCTCAGTTGCGTTCTGTACATGCTCAAACTCTCTCTGAGCTTGAGACTGCACAGAAGCAGCTTTTGGAGGTGGATTCTAGACCTCGTGATATAATTGATTGCATGAACTGCTCTTTATTACGCGATAGCATTAATTTACGTGATAAGCATGTTCATGATTTAGAGGCTAGATTGGAGAGGGCCGGTAGTTCTAAGGATGTGCAACCTGTCTGTGACACCTGCATTACCCTTAAGGACCAGCTAGGCACTGTTAGAGAGCGAGCTGAGAACCTCATGTCAGAAAATGAATACCTTCTTTCTGTGGTGAATAAATGCACTGAGGGGAAGGGTAGGATGGATTTGCTCTTGGCCAAGACCAAGTTGTGTGCTGACAGAGCCGGGGTAGCTCTAGGTTTGGGTTTTGAGAGGATAGCTTCAGACAGTAAGACCAAAACTGTTTTTACCTCTCCCACCACCCTAGAGAAAGAGAGAGCTCTGTTGGACACCCCATCAGCCAAAAAGCCTACCCATCCACCAAAGAAAACCACACCTCCTACCAAGAAAAATCCTCCCAAGAAAGCCACTCAGAAGAAACCCAAGGAGCCTGTGAGAGTTGCTCCTGTGACCCATGAGAGTGCCCCCAGGAGAGTGTTTCATTGTTCTTATTGTCAGCGGGCGGGTCATTTGATTGGTTTCTGTTTCCGTCGCATCAAGGATGAGCGACGTGCACAGGCGATGAGCTATCAGGACATGCATTACCCATCTTTAGGTATGCATGAGTCTGAGTATTACTCTCGTCCTGTTTTCGAGGCTCCTCGTGCTTCTCGAAGAGGTTTTGCTCCTCGAGGTGTTCACCATGTTCCATATGGTGGTAGACCTCGGGCGAGTAGCTTTGTACCTCGTCAGAGTAGGAGACCTCGACATGCTTTGCGTTCTTTGCATGTAGGTAGACCTCGCACTTTGCATCATTCTGATTATTATGTGCGTAGACCGTCTACTTTACTGTGCCTACTACTCGTGTCACTCAGTGCTGGATGCCTCGTCATTATTTTACTCACCCCAGCACTGAGCGATCGAGGCGTTCTTATCATGTGTAGGCGACAGGTCGAGGCTTGGAGGGCACGTGGATCATGGACTCCGGTTGTTCGCGCCACATGACCGGAGATGCAAATTGGTTCTCCAGCCTCACCACAACCAAGCAAAGGGAACATATCACCTTCGGAAACAATCGAAGGAGTAGAGTGAAAGGTAAAGGTGTGGTAAGAATTAATTCGAACTTCACTCTCAAAGATGTTGCATTGGTTGAAAGTCTGGGATACAATTTGCTGTCTGTATCTCAGTTGCTTGATGAGGGCTTCGAAGTGCGATTTCATCGCGATACTTCGCAAGTGCTCAATTCAGATGGCGTTGTGGTGTGTAAGATCTTTAGGGTTGGGAGAGTTTTTGGAGCTGATTTTTCAGAGTCGTCTGGTTCTTCTCATTGTCTTGTTGCACATTCGACTTCTGAGCTTTGGAAGTGGCATAGGAGACTAGGGCATATGAGCTTTGAGTTGCTCGCTCGTCTGAGCGCCCTAGGCTTGATCCGAGGATTGCCCAAGCTCAAGTTTGAGAAGAATTTAGTTTGCGCTCCATGTCGACATGGAAAAATGATTGCCGCTTCTCATTCGCCAGTCACCACTGTGATGACTGAACAGCCCGGAGAACTTCTCCATATGGACACTGTAGGTCCTTCTCGGGTTAGTTCTTTAGGCGGGAAGTGGTATGTACTTGTTATTGTCGACGATTTCTCTCGCTACTCTTGGGTCTTCTTTCTTGCCAGCAAGGACGAAGTGTTTTCACACTTTCGAAGCTTGGCTTTGAGACTTTTCACTGAACTCCCTGGTGCATTAAAATTCATTCGAAGCGATAATGGCACCGAGTTCAAAAATAGTCTCTTTGTTGATTTTTGCATGGAGCATGGCATAGAACATCAATTCTCTGCTCCGCGGGTTCCTCAACAGAACGGTGTCGTTGAGAGGAAAAACCGCACTTTGGTTGAGATGGCTAGGACGATGCTTGATGAGCATAGGACTCCTAGAAAATTCTGGGCTGAGGCCATGAACACTGCTTGCTACATCTCAAACCGTATTTTCTTGCGCTCAATTTTAAACTTGACATCTTATGAGCTGCGTTTTGGGAGACAGCCCAAGGTTACTCATCTTCGAGTTTTTGGCTGTCGCTGCTTTATCCTAAAACGTGGTAACTTGGATAAATTTGAGTCGCGATCTTCTGACGGGATCTTTTTGGGCTATACAACTCATGGTCATTCTTATCGTGTTTATAACTTGGAAACTAACACTGTCATCGAGTCATGTGATGTGACTTTTGATGAATCAACCCCCTCTGTTAGTTCTGCTCTTGAACAGGCAAATGAACACGACATGGAACAGACCTTATTCGAAGATGAAGATCCCGGAGAATTCGAGGATGATCCCCTACTACCCTCGACATCAACCCCCGAAGCTGACCCCGCTTCTACTACTTCGGCACGAGGTCCCGAAGCGACTACCTCAACTTCGGTCATCTTAGACCACTCCAACGCACAAGTTGAGGGGGAGACTGCATCCCGCCGCGAGGCTCCACATCATGTCCAAAGGATGCACCCTCCCGAGCAGATCATTGGTGAGCTTGATCAAAGGGTAACACGCTCTCACGCTCATTTTACTAATGCTGCTTTTGTTGCTTCTTTCGAGCCCTTAGATGTTAGTCATGCACTTTCTGATTCTAGTTGGATCAATGACATGCATGAAGAGCTTGAGAATTTTGAAAGAAACCAAGTCTGGACTTTAGTTGATCCTCCACCAAATGTTCATTTCATTGGAACAAAATGGATTTTTAAAAATAAACAAGGGGAGGATGGAACAATTGTTAGAAATAAGGCTAGACTAGTAGCTCAGGGTTTTTCTCAACTAGAAGGGATTGATTTTACTGAAACTTTTGCACCTGTTGCTCGCCTTGAGGCCATTAGGATTTTGCTTGCCTTTGCGACATCCCAGGGATTCAAACTCTATCAAATGGATGTCAAAAGTGCTTTTCTTAATGGCTTCATAGGTGAAGATGTTTATGTAAAACAACCCCCTGGTTTTGAAAACCCCAAGTACCCACATAAAGTCCTTAAACTTCATAAGGCTCTTTATGGACTCAAGCAGGCCCCTCGGGCTTGGTATGATAGACTTAAGTCTTTTCTGCTTGAGCGAGGGTATTTAATGGGCTCTGTTGATAAAACTTTGTTTACTCTCAAGCATGGCAAAGATTTCCTCCTAGTTCAGATTTATGTGGATGATATCATCTTTGGTGGCTCTTCTCATGCTTTGGTTGCCGAGTTTGCAGATACCATGAGCAGGGAATTTGAAATGTCGATGATGGGTGAACTCACCTTTTTCCTTGGTTTGCAAATCAAGCAAAGCAAACAAGGTACTTTTGTCCACCAGACAAAGTACACCAAGGACCTGCTCAAGAAGTTCGACATGTCCGATGCGAAGCCCCTCGCCACTCCAATGGCTACATCTGTAGCATTGGACCCTGACGAAGATGGAGAAGCCGTAGATCAGAAGGAGTTCCGGAGCATGATCGGCTCCCTCCTCTACTTGACTGCCACGAGGCCGGACATACACTTCGCAGTGTGTCTGTGCGCTCGTTTTCAGGCTTCACCACGAGCTTCGCACCGCCAAGCGGTTAAGCGCATTCTAAGGTATCTCAAACACACCCTTGAATTTGGCATATGGTATTCATCGTCTCCATCTTTATGTCTTAGAGGTTATTCAGATGCGGATTTTGCTGGGTGTAGAATCGATAGGAAGAGTACCTCTGGTACTTGTCATTTTCTGGGTACGTCTCTGGTTTGCTGGTCTTCCCGCAAACAGTCTAGTGTTGCACAATCGACGGCTGAGGCCGAATATGTTGCTGCAGCTAGCTGTTGCTCTCAGATTTTGTGGATGGTTTCCACTTTGCGGGATTTCGGGTTAGATTATAAGAGTGTTCCACTTTTCTGTGATAACACTAGTGCTATTTGTATTGCAAACAACCCGGTTCAGCACTCCAGAACCAAACACATTGATGTACGGTATCATTTTCTCAGAGATCACAATGAGAAGGGTGATATTGAACTTCAATATGTTGATACCCAACACCAGCTTGCCGATATTTTTACAAAACCCCTCGATGCTTCTCGATTTGCTTACTTGCGTGGGGAACTTGGTATTTGTCATCCCTACGGCATTTTGTGAGGGGGAGCTGAGTTTAAATTGCCCTGCATATGCTCATTATGTGTGGAATTGCATTTACATCTTTTGCCATTATATGCCTGCTTTGAATTCAAAGAAATCATGTCAGCTCAGCTCTATGAAATATATCTGGAACATTGGTTGTGCATGCTGTTTTATTTTCTAAAATCAAAACTTGCTCACCGCACAATCTTGCATCTAGCTTGTTTAGGCTGGACTGCTTTTCGCTATCTTTTATCTACTTGACAGCAAGACACTGTTCCTTGGATGCTAAAATTTGCAACTTGCAAAATGTGTTCTTTATTCATGGATACTCATCAAAATATTTAAGTCATCAAAATCAAAATCAAAAATCCATGATTTGCCTGGTTTCAATGAAAAGATCTAGGAGGGTTTGTTTGTCGCACTACTCTATTCTAGACTGCTTACCATTGCACATTGGTCTGAACTGGGATAGTGTAGTGTATGCCAAAATCACCGCCTTAAGCTTCAGATGGCTTTCTTGCCTAGGCTTGGCTTGATTGGAAAGTATAAGGTGGACAAACAAATAACCCCTGGCAATTAAGAAAAGAACAACAAATTTAATGACTCATCAAGTTTGCTTTCAAAGCTCCTTTTGAACAAGAATTGTCTGTCTAGGGTAGAAATTGTTAGCATTGCGCAGTCCTTGCCTTCACATGACTAGCTGCTATGATTAAGTGGTGATGCTTTTACTTCCAAAATGTCAAAATCACATGCCATCATCTTGTTTCCCAGAATGTTAAATTGAGCTGAGCACATGATCATTGATGCTACTGTTGGCATATTTTTGCATTATATGTCTTTGCAATTCTATTCATTTCGCAGCTTTGCACCTTTTGAATGCTCCTTGATGCTTGCATTGCCAAAGGGGGAGAGATTTTGCTATGTTCTCTGCTGCAAGAAGGCATTATTTCTAAAGGGGGAGAGATTTTTGACATAAAGGGGGAGAAACATTTGCTTAACTCAGGGGGAGTTTTTATCCAAAGGGAGTTTTGCCGAAGGGGCTTTTACTCTTTTTCAAAGGGGGAGAAAAATTCTTTTATCAAGTGACATGCTTTGGCTCTTTTCTGAGTTTTTATGGTCACTTGTGTGCTGAAATTTTTAAATTTTCTTGAACTGGATTTGGTTGTCAATGCACTCATCAAGGGGGAGATTGAGAAACCAAGGGTGGTTTCGGTGTATGTGATGAGTGATTGACAGGATTATTTACCCTCTGTTCGAAGGGTACCTCCGAAGGGGATTCGGAGGTGGTTCTCCGAAGGGTGTTCGGAGGTGTTTGCTTGCTGCAGCTGTGCAGCGGAGTGTACTCGTCGGAGGGGTCCGACAGTACACGATGACTGGGTTCGTACCGATGGCTTCGGTACTTTGGGCGGTACACCGGAGTGTGTGCCGGAGGTTGCTAACCCGGAGAGGTCTCCGGAGTACTGGATACACTTGTTTGCTTGTCTGTGGTGCGCAGGGACTTCGGAGGCGACGGACAGGGTTCGAGCCAGGTGAACTTGGGTCAAGCGGGTGGCTTGATGCCAGGGGAGCGGGGAGCTCCGTCACGGTGGCTGCGAAGGTGGTCCGGGTCGGTCCTCGGGTCGAGGCGTGCCAGGTGAAGGCAGAGAGTGCGGAGCGTGGCTCCGGCTGAAGGTACTCCGAGACAAAGTCCTCGGAAGTGAGGCACTTCGAAGGTACTCCGAATGGGGTGACTTTGGAGTTGGTGGAACAAGTCCTCTGCGGAGGCAAGGTGTTCGAAGTGTGCTCCGGAGGGAGACACTCGAAGGTTACCCGACGAAGGTCTCAGAAGTCGAGGCGCATCGAAGGCATGGTCCGGGTGAGGCTCGTCGAGGAGTGTGCTCGGGAAGAGGCACTGCGACGGAGTGCTCATGGAATGCTTCATGCGGAGGCCTTGGACGAAGGAGGGACTTCGAAGGGTGGTACTCCGAAGGTGAGGCTTCGGAGTGAGGATGACTTGAGGTGCTTCGGCCATGCATGGCTTCGGTACACGGACGGACGGTGTTCGAGCTCGGAGTAGCTGCGAAGCCGTGGTGATCCACTCCGGAGGTGGTGGTGCGAAGGCCCAAGGGCTTTGACGGCTTCGGCTCAAAACCGTCACTGTATCGAAGGAATTCTTCGGCGGAGCGAAGGCCTTCAGGCTGCAGGCTTCTCGCCGAAGCTACCACACCTTCCCCTCTGCAGCTGTCCCCTCTGTAAAGGCTGACACTGTCTGTTCTGAAAAAGGCTGACACTGTCCCCTCTGCAGCTGACAGAGAAGCCTCCAAAATAAAGGTGGACTACCTTTTGTACCCCTTAGTTCTGTAGAGACAAATCTGTTGTAAACCCTAGGGGTAAAGTAGTCACTTCCTTAGGATGAAGCCGTGGGCTATAAATATGGGGGCTCGGTAGGAAACATTTAACACTTTGAGCATTTACTGTTGAGCTCCTGTAGACAGACCTCACTGTATTCATTCTGAGTTCAATACATTCAGTGTTCCTTGTTCAAGCGGCGAAGCCCTGCTTCTTTGTGCTTTTGCTTGAGCTCGTATTGCATACCTCGCTAGTTTTTAGCTCACCGGAGCCTGTCTTGGCGAAGGGTGTTTTTATCGCGAAGTGTGCTTTACAGTGTGCTGTCGCTCTGTGTAACACGAGGCAAGACCTCGCTGATTACTAGCGAAGCCCTGTTCTGTCCCGTAGTGCTTCTTGTGTCGAAGCCCTTAGCGTAGTCCATTTGCGTGTGCGTGTAGACCTTCGGGTACGAAGCCCAGCACCCGTTGCTGTCGCCAAGTACTTGGTCAAAGTCCTCAGAGGGCTGTCCACTCTTGCAAAGGGTGAAGTGCGAAGCCTGCTCGAAGCACCTCGTGTGCGGAGCCTGCACTGACTTAGTAGAGTAGATTTTCGAGGGTTGTTAGTGGAGCGAAGTCTTCTTGGCTTCGAACTTTTGCTCTTGCGAAGCCTGTGTTCGGAGCTGTCGAAGTACCTCCGAACCCGACCTTCGAAGGTTGTGTTCGAAGCCTGTTCCGCAGAAGACAGAACAGAACCGAAGGCTAAGTTTTTAGCCAGAAATTTAAAAGCTCCCATTCACCCCCCCTCTGGTCGCCGTTTCCGGTCCAACAAATATCTTGCCTGAAAATCATCTGCTTCACCTTCAAGCATTCCTGCAGCCCTACCAAATGCAGCATGTAGTAGTTCTTCAATGCTATCCGATCCTCTGTCCCGGTGACCTTGTACTATACCCGTGGCAAACAATGTGGTCATTTTAGGCACATCATCAAATGCAATTGTTGGTCTGTCATAATTCTCACCATGATGAACCCAAGAGGTATAACCTTGAAGAATACCGTCACACCTCAGATGTGTCTTAACTTCATCACGAGTCTGGTTTATTCTATTCTTGCACTTTTTACATGGACACAATATCTCGTTGTCAGGTGGAAGGTCCTGATAAGAAAAAGTCAAAAATTCCTCAACACCATCTTCATATGCAGTCTCCCGTCTTGATTTTTTCATCCAACTTCTATCTGTCACCCTATGTAAGCACATGTGGAATTTAAATCAAACAAATCATGCTTAATTTAAAAGACAGTTACATTACAACTTATGCTTCAAGAAATCAAACCACGACAACAAATAACAAGGAAGCTGTAACAGCCCCAAAATTAAAATAAAATAAAAGAAATATATTAATAAAGGAATTTCTGAATTTTAGTATTAAAGAAAGCCCTTAAAGAGCCCTATTAAAGCCAAACTTGGAGAAATAGTCAAAATTTAAACTTGAGAAATTTTCTGGAATAAATGATTTATTAAATTAAAGAAAAAAACAGCTAAAAGAACTCAATTAAAGCAAATCATGAACAAATATTTCAAATCTTTAGCTGAAAAATTTATGGTAGAATCTAGAGGCCAAGAAATATTTTTTGAGAATTTTTACAAAATTTTAGCAACAGTGATACAAGCCTTAATCAAATAATTAATTTTCTGGAATTATTTTAATTGAAAATAAATTTTAAATCTTATTGGGCCGCAACCCTATTTTCCCCCCTCTAAAGCCTTTTGGCCCAGCCCAGTCCGGCCTCTCTCACTGACGGGTGGGACCCGCCTACCAGCGCCGTTCCCCTCTATCCTCTCCCGCGCACTCGGCCGGCCCCACCTGGCAGCCACCGCCCGCACCCTTCCGCCGCTTACATCTCGGGCCCGCCTGTCGGCACGTTTGCCCTCGCCTTCGCCCACTGACATGTGGCCCCCACATGTCAGCATCATCGTCTACAATGGAAGGGGATCTCTCCCCTTCCTTTCCCGACGACCCCTTACCTTAAACCGTCGTCGGCCGGCCAGATTCGCTAGATCAAGCACGAGATCTCTTTCCCCTCTCGTCGGTGATCCACTTCCGACCAAAACCGACACGGTTTCACCCCGATGGAAGCTTTTCGCGTGGATGGAAAGGCTCGCCGGAACATTTTTGGAATCCCTCGGATTCCCTCGGATTGCCTACCATTTTCTTGCCGCCGACGTCCCTATAAGACCCCCGGTGCTCACCGCATTCCGCCCACACCGAAACCTCCCGAGCCCTTCCCCTCCCTAGCCGCCGCCTTCGTTTTTCCGGTTTCTCCCCTGCTTCGGCTCCGGCAAGCATTCGCCGTCGACTCGGGACGTCGCCGCCCTCGCCATCGACACCGTCGGGACCCCCGACGCCTCCTCTACCCCGTCCCGACCCCCGTTAGGCCGGATCGCCACCGGAGGACCGCCTTCGCCGTCGACCCGAACATTTATCACCGCCACCACTCAACGCTGGCCCCAATCCATCCCCCGCAAGCCTCGATTCAGGTACCCCTGTGTTCCCCCTACCATCCCCTGTCCATTTTTGCCTTTGGTTAAGGCCTTAGGCCTCGCCGTCGCCGGGAATTCCTCGCCGGAGCTCTACCGGAGCCGAAGAAGAAGGGTACCCGGCCCCTTCCCGCGCGTGCCGTGCCAGATCGGATGGTGGCCATCGGATGCCGCGCGGACGGCTGCGATTAAGACCTGAGATCGAGGGCCCAGATGGCCTTGACCAGGGTTGACCGGTATCGGTCAATCCGAGCCCTCCGATCTCACTTAAACGACCCACCCCGCTGTGAACCGATGGATCTGGATCCAATGGTCCAGATCCGATCAGCCCACGTGCACAGTGCGCGGGTCCATGGTGGACCTGGCTCACCGTGGACCCACGCAGGTTTTTTGATTTAAATAAAAATACCAGAAAATAGTTTAAACTTTAAAAATTCATATCTTGCTCAAATTAACTCCAAATTTGACCATTTCAATTCTGGAAAATTTGTCTTTTTAATCTCTACACATTCATGCAATAAAAACAATATATTTATTTGGCACATAATAATCTTATTAAATAATAAAGAAAAGTCCCCTTTAAGATTAATATCATATTTCATTTAAATAATCCAGAAAAAACCCTTAAAAATATATATGTTAATTTCTGGGGACATAATGACTCCATGACACTGTTTATAAGCCAATAAAAATAATGATTCATTTTGGCCATTTCATTTTATTAAATAACATTTCCAAGGCCCTTTAAGATAAATGATTAACTCATATAATAAAAATGCAACACTTTACAAAAATATCATGAAAAATTATATAATAAATTCAGAGGACTTAATGACTTTATTCCACTGTTTTAATGCAACAAAAATAGTATATTCACTTTGCCCACTTTAATCTATTAATTAATATTGCAAAAGCCCTTGTAGGATAATTAAGTAATTCATATAATAAAAGTTAAACACTTTATAAAAATGTCATGACAACTTATAACTTCAGAAAACCTAACAACTTGAGTTCACTATTTTTAATACAATAATAATGTTATTATATAACTTTTTGGTTCATCTCTAAAAAGGGAAAATAAAAACCCCTAGGAAAAATAATTACATCAAGTCGTAAAATTCAGAACTCTCATTAGAAATCAATCCTAAATATTTAAGTAACAACTCCCTAAACTTTAAGACTCTATCTCCTTTACTTAATCCAACATAAACATGTATGTTGGTATGGTTGATTTGTTTTGGATTGTTTATAATGTTTTATTTACTTTTCCGTATCGAGAAGACTACGACGTCGTCGAAGATCCGGAGTTCTATTCCAAGGTTCCACCTTCACCCTTTGCTGAGTAAGGCAAGTCATCGACCACCCCTGTGGAAACAGTTGATCATCATTGAGCCCATGTTTTAATAAATTATCGCTATAACTCATAGGTTAATATTGCATTAGTCCAATATCAAGCCCTACACTTATATTTATTAGATCCCCGTCCATGTGTGCAACCCAAGCCATGCTTATTGAGCCTTAACTCCTTGTCACTCTACAAATATTATATTAGCTAGTGCCCAATGTACCGGCACAACTGCTATAGGATGAAAAGAATGAGTCGTAGATAGCTGGATTCTGATATATGAATTTCCCCGTTATTCTCGTCTTTGGACTCTATTGGAGTTGGCTAAGTTATAAGCATGGTGGGTTCCGGGTGCAAGCTCGGGCATTGGTTGGTCGCACCCGGGGCACTATAAGGACCGATCTACGGGATCTGTTGCAAAGAACTTCCGTACCAACCACAAGTCTAATGGGTAAGTCCTAACTGGAAGTGTGGAACACTCCAACTCGATGCACCATAGTGGAGGGGGCAAGGGGCAAGCCTGTGGGTGACTTGTACCGACGAGGCTCAAGGGGGTATGGTGAGGCACCGACGCGTCGGGGCACCATATGAAACCTATAAGAGGGTGCATTTGAATCGAGGCGAACCATACGGAAGGTTTTGGCACGAGTTCCCATGAAATGGGTCATCTCATTACACTTTGGTGTAAGTAATGAGTGCGTGCTTTGTGGGTACAGTGGTACATCTCTGATCAGAGTAATTTAATCTTTTCGAAAAGCCGAGCCCACGGTCAAGGGCGGGTTATGTGACTACTCGCAGTTAGTTTACTAATGTTTGACCGGTTGAGTTATTCATGGCATGTAAGGACTGTTGTGCGAGGAGGTGAAACGTACTCCTCGAGTTAGAAGTAGATGATGCATACACATGTTTACGTTTCAGTACTAATAAATTGTTCACATTTAATTGTTGTAAAAAGTACGTGCTTCCAGCAAAATTAGCCACTATCTCCCTTGTTATTATCTTGCATTATATTTGCATTCGGTGGCTTGCTGAGTACACCTGTACTCACCCCATTGACTTACACCATCAGAGCCCGTCTACTACGAGGAGGATGCAGGTCTGGAGTAGCGACCCAGTCAAGGCGAGACTGGAAGGAGGCGTTCATCTAGGACCCTTGATTTTATTAGTTTCTCTTCACTTTCATTCACTTTTGTATTAATGCGGTCTACGAACCATGAAGGATTGCCCGTATTGTACGTGGTCGCTTAATGAACGTCTTGGTTTATTGATTTTCTTTGGAATTTCAATAAAAGTCTTGATTTATTAAATCGGGGCGCGACAAGATGGTATCAGAGCCGACTTGACTGTAGGAAGCCAAACAGACTTGACCTTAGGACTTATATTAACCGTAATTTCTTACTAAATTACTTAATTTCTCAACTTCCGAGATTTTCACAAAAATTCTCTCTCTTTTGTAGATGCCGGTCCGTACCATGAACGGGAACCTTCACGACGAGGCTGGTTTTATCCGCGAGTTGCGCATGCTAGTTGGATTCCTCGGATTCGAGCACGAGTCGATGTACCATGGAGTCTTCCCCGACGAGGAAGAAATCTACTGCGAGGTTACCATCATCATCCAGCCCTCCCCACAGACGGCCCACACCTATCGAGGAGGAGGACCTACCTTCTTGGTTGCCAGCCTAGCGCACCGCCCTCCAGGCCCTCACCGAGCTCCGGATGATCTACGACAGTGAGCTCTACGACACGGACTATGACTTCGTGCCTCTTCGTACCCAGGGAGTCCTCACAGTGACTACGTCAGCACCCTCTCGCAGCGTCACTCTACGGTTGGGCATACAGTGCGCCTGTTGAAGGCAATGGATGAGCTCCACTATGAGGCACTGCAGGATGCCAACGGACAACGCGATACGATCGCCTTTTACCGACACTCTTCTGAGGATCTGAACCATGAGAACGGAGATATTCGTCGCCGCATCCAGCAGGGACACCGATTGGCTGCCGAGGCCGAAGAGTTGCGGCGCCAGAATGAACTCCTACGGCAGCGCGTCGCCACCAACACTCAGCTCCGCCACCAGATTGAGGAGTTGAAGAAGGACATCGAAGAAATCGCACCCCTTCCGCCTCGCAAGCGGAAATCACTTCGGATTCCCATCGTGAGACCCAAGAGGATTTCACGCAGTGCTCCACCCCCGGACCTTCCAGCTCCACGACCCCGACCATCTCCCACGAGCCCGTGATCGAGCCATCCCCAGAGCTACCATAGACGTAGTATTTACGATTGTTTGTTTCCTTTATTTTGTTTTGAATTGTATTATCACTCATGTCTAATATAAGGCATGAGTGAAGAACTAAATAGAAGACAATAAATGTAATCGCAAGAACAACCCTTGTTCTTCAAATAAAGTTTAGCATTGTTCCCCTAAGAAGATGTTGTTATTTTGGAAACCTCAGGATGTCGAACACCCAAGGCTTCGATGCTCCTCAGAATGGAGGAGATAACGGAAACTTGCCTCAGTGGGGAGCAACTGGGCAAAGTCAAGCCCTGGTTGCCAATCACCCCACTCTGGCCAAGATGATGGCCACACAAAACCAATTGGTATCTGCCCTCCTGAACCAAATGCAGCAGTAGCAGCAGATGCAAGAGCAGTCAGGCTCACTTCTTCCGTCTCCACCAACAGCCCGAGCTGCCACGCCCCAGCCACTCCAGCTCCCGCTCCCAGCCTCCCAACTCTCGGAATTCCTCCGAGTCCGCCCACCTACTTTCTCAAGTACCACCAACCCCATGGAGGCTGGGGATTGGTTGAGGACCATCGGCAAGAAGCTAGACCTTCTGCCATGTTCCTGAGCAGAAGCGAGTGGCATTCGCCGCTCACCAGCTCCAAGGACCCGCCGCGGAGTGCTGGGACAATCTCCGTGAGACCTAGCCTGAGGGCCATGAAATTTCATGGGCTGAGTTCACCACTGCTTTCCGGGCCACCCACATTCCGGATGGCATGGTAGCTCAAAAGCAGCAGGAATTCCGGGACCTGCATCAAGGGAGCAGGACCAGTTACAGAGTACCTGCACGAATTCAACCGGTTGGCCCGTTATGCATCGGAGGAAGTACGCACGGACGCCGCCCGCCAAGATAAGTTTCTTCGCGGACTTAAGGACGAGCTCTCCCTTTAGTTGGTCTCTGGGGACTTCGCCAATTTCCAGAAGTTGGTGAATAAGGCTATTATTCAGGAAACCCAACAAAACAAGGTGGACTTGAAGAAGCGAAGGATGATCGCCTACCGCCAGCAGCAATGTGATGGTGTAGAAGCCACGTCAAGTGTTACCACCTCAGGCCCCAACCCCAGTCGAGCCACGGACCACCCTTGGAGGACCAAGCTCAGGCATCCCACCCCAAGCACCGCCAGCCGGAAGAGCTCCCGTGCAAGCTGCCGGATACAAGAGGGACAGGCACGACAACCCAATCGTATGCTTCAACTGTCGCCAAGAAGGCCACTTCTCCAACATGTGCCCCTACCCCAAGCAGGCCTCATCTTCCATTCCAAACCCGATAGGACGTACCCAAGTTCATCACATCTCCGCCCAAGAAGACCAAGGTACGACCAAGACATTCCCAATGTAGCCTCAACCAACCCAGACCCGGAGATCACTTTGCCTACTTTTGATGTAACTCCTCCTAATCCGGAGCACCAGTAGAACCCCGTCCCCTAGTTTCCCCGAGGTTCGCTTCGAATCTCGAGGACGAGATTCTTTGTAAGGGGGATAGGATTGTAACAGCCCCAAAATTAAATTAAAATAAAATAAATATATTAATAAAGGAATTTCTGAATTTTAGTATTAAAGAAAGCCCTTAAAGAGCCCTATTAAAGCCAAACTTGGAGAAATAGTCAAAATTTAAACTTGAGAAATTTTCTGGAATAAATGATTTATTAAATTAAAGAAAAAAAGCTAAAAGAACTCAATTAAAGCAAATCATGAACAAATATTTCAAATCTGTAGCTGAAAAATTTATGGTAGAATCTAGAGGCCAAGAAATATTTTTTGAGAATTTTTACAAAATTTTAGCAACAGTGATACAAGCCTTAATCAAATAATTAATTTTCTGGAATTATTTTAATTGAAAAATAAATTTTAAATCTTATTGGGCCGCAACCCTATTTTCCCCCCTCTAAAGCCTTTCGGCCCAGCCCAGTCCGGCCTCTCTCGCTGATGGGTGGGACCCGCCTACCGGCGCCGTTCCCCTCTCTCCTCTCCCACGCACTCGGCCGGCCCCACCTGGCAGCCACAGCCCGCACCCTTCCACCGCTTACATCCTGGGCCCGCCTGTCGGCACGTTTGCCCTCGCCTTCGCCCACTAACATGTGGCCCCCACATGTCAGCATCATCGTCTACAATGGAAGGGGATCTCTCCCCTTCCTTTCTCGACGACCCCTTACCTTAAACTATCACCGGTCGGTCGGATTCGCCAGATCAAGCACAGGATCTCTTTCCCCTCTCGCCGGCGATCCACTTCCGACCAAAACCGACACGGTTTCACCCCGATGGAAGCTTTTCGCGTGGATGGAAAGGCTCGCCGGAACATTTTTGGAATCCCTCGGATTCCCTCGGATTGTGTTGGACCGGAAACGGCGACCAGAGGGGGGGTGAATGGAAGCTTTTAAAATTTCAGGCTAAAAACAACCTTCGGTTTTAATTCTGTCTACTGCGGAACAGGCTTCGAACACCAACCTTCGAAGGTCTGGTTCGGAGGTACTTGACAGCTCCGAACATAGGCTTCGCAAGGAGTAAATGTCCGAAGCCAAGCAGACTTCGCTCCACACACAACCCCGAAAACAACTCTGCTAAGTCAGTGCAGGCTCCGCACACAGGGTGCTTCGAGCAGGCTTCGCACTTCACCCTTCGCAAGAGTGAACTACCCTCTGAGGACTACGACCTAATACATAGCGACAGCAACTGGTGCTGGGCTTCGTACTGCGAAGGTCTAAATGCACACAAGTGGACTTCGCCAAGGGCCTCGACACGAGAAGCAAAACGGGCTTCGAACAGGGCTTCGCTAGTAAGCAGCGAGGTCTAGCCTCCTGTTACACAGAGCGAACGCGCACTGAAAAACACACTTCGCACACAACACACTTCGTCAACACAGGCTTCGATGCACTGTCACAAGTCACTCTAGGTGACACACAAATGGACGAAGTATGCAGCGAGGTATGTAAAACAAGCTCAAGCAAAAAGCACACAGAAGCAGGGCTTCGCCGCTTGAACAAGGAACACTAAAATGAACTCACTGGATGTATTCAAAGTGAGGAGGCTGGTACAGGAGCTCAACAATAAATGCTCAAAGTGTTAAATGTTACCTACCCAGCTCCCATATTTATAGCCCACAGTTCAACCAAGAGAAATGACTACTTTACCCCTAGGGTTTACACCAGTTTTGTCTCTACAGAATGGAGGGGTACAAAAGGTAGTCAGCTTTATTCTGGAGGCTTCTCTGTCAGCTTTGCAGAGGGGACAGCGTCAGCTTTTTCAGAGCAGACAGTGTCAGCCTTTGCAGTCTTTGACCTTTCTGAAGCCTTCCTTCGCACGCGAGGGGTGCGGTAGCTTCGGTGAGAAGCCTTGAGGCTGACGGCCTTCGCTTCACCGAAGATAGCCTCCGATACAATGACGGTTTTGAGCCGAAGCCGTCAAAGCCCTTGGGCCTTCGCACCACCACCTCCGGAGTGGACCACCACGGCTTCGCAGCTACTCCCAGCTCAAACTCCGTTAGTCCGTGTACCGAAGCCATGCATGGCCGAAGCACCACAAGTCAACCTCGCTCCGGAGCTAGCCTCGCTCCGAAGCCTTCCTCACTCTGAAGCCCCACCTTCGGAAGTACCACCCTTCGAAGTCCCTCCTTCATCCAAGGCCTCCGCACGAAGCATTCCATGAGCACATCGTCACAGTGTCTCTCTCCCGAGCACACTCCTCGACGAGCCTCACCCAGACCATGCCTTCGATGCGCCTCGACTTCTGAGACCTTCGTCGGGTATCTTCGAATGTCTCCTCTCCGGAGCACACTTCGAACGCCTTGCCTCCGCAGAGGACTTGATCCACCAAACTCCGAAGTCACTCCATCTGGAGTACCTTCGAAGTGCCTCACCTCCGAGGACTTTGTCTCGGAGTACCTTCACCCGGAGCCACGCTCTGCACTTACTACCTTCTCCTGGTGCACCTCGACCCGAGGTCCGACCCAGACCCCTTCGCAGCCACCGTGACGGAGCTCCCCGCTCCCCTAGCATCAAGCCTCCCGCTTGACCCAGGTTCACCTGCCATGAACCGTCCGTCGCCTCTGAAGTCCCCTGTGCACCACAGACAAACACACAAGTGTATCCAGTACTCCGGAGACCTCTCCGGGTTAGCAACCTTCGGTACACACTCTGGTGTACCTCCCAAAGTACCGAGACCTTCAGTACGAACCCAGTCATCGTGTACGGTCGGACCCCTCCGACAGGCACACTCCGCTGCAACAGCTGCAGCAACCAAACCACCGAACCCTTCGGTGAAACCACCTCCGAACACCTTTGGAGGTCCACCCTCTGAACCCCCTTCGGATGTACCCCGTCGAAACAGAGGTTAAAAGCCTGTCAATCACTCATCACAAACACCGAAACCAACCCTTGGTTTCTCAATCTCCCCCTTGATGAGTGCATTGACAACCAAATTCAAATTCAAGAAATTTTGAAAAAGGTTCAGCACACAAGTGACCATAAAAACTCAGAAACGAGCCAAATCATGTCACTTGACAAAAGAATTTTCCTCCCCCTTTTTAAAAGAGTAAAAGCCCCTTCGGCAAAACTCCCCTTTTTTCAAGATATAAACCTCCCCTGTGAAAATTATACCCCCTTGCAACAGAGAACTCAACACATTCTCCCCCTTTGGCAATGCAAGCATCAAGGAGCATGAAAAAGATGCATTGCTTGGAAATGAGCATAATTGCAAGGATATATAAAGCAAAAATATGCCAACAGTAATACCAATGATCATGGGCTCAGCTCAATTTAACATTCTCTTAAAAACATGATGACAACATGTAATTTGATCATTTTTGAAATAAAAGCATCACCACTTAGTCAAGGGAACTAGACAAGTAAAAGTAAGGACTGCGCAAAGCTAGTCAATTTCTGCTCTAGACAGACAAGTCCAGTTCAAATGGAGCAATGAAAGCAAACTTGATGAATAATGAATTTTGTTGTTCTTTTCTTAATGCTAGGGGTTATTTGTTTGTCCACCTTATACTTTCCAATCAGACCAAGCCTAGGCATGAAAGCCATCAGAAGCTTAAGGCAATGATTTTGGCAGACACTACACTATTCCAGTTCAGACCGATGTGCAAATGGTAAGCAGTCTAGAATAGAGTAGTGCGACAAAACAAACCCACCTGGATCTTTTACTTTGAGGCATGCAAATCATGGAGTTTTTGATTTTGACTAAGTGAACCAATTTTTAGCATTTGATAAACATCCATGAGAAAGTAGAACAATTTTGCAAGTTGCAATTTTTAGCATCCAACGAAAAGTGTCTTGCTGTCAAGTAGATAAAAGATAGCTAAAGCAGTCCTGCCTAAACATGCTAGATTCAAGACTAAGCAGTGAGCATGATTTGACTTTGGAAAGAAAACATCATGCACATTAATGTTTCAGATGAATTAAAAAGAGCTGAGCTGTCGTGATTTCATGAATTATAATCAGGCATATAAGTGCAAAAGATGTAAATGCAATTTCAACACACAATTAGCAGATGCACATCCATCTAAATCTGCTCCCCCTCACAAAATGTCGTAAGGGTGAGAAATACCAAGTTCCCCACGCAAGTAAGCAAATCGAGAAGCATCGACGAGTTTCGTGAAAATATCGGCTAGCTGGTGTTGGGTATCAACATATTGAAGTTCAATATCACCCTTCTCATTGTCATCTCTGAGAAAATGATACCGCACATCAATGTGTTTGGTTCTGGAATGCTGAACCGGGTTGTTGGCAATACAAATAGCGCTAGTGTTATCACAGAAAAGTGGAACACTCTTATAATCTAACCCGAAATCCCGCAAAGTGGAAACCATCCACAAAATCTGAGAGCAATAGCTAGCTGCAGCAACATATTCGGCCTCAGCCGTCGATTGTGCAACACTAGACTGTTTGTGGGAAGACCAGCAAACTAGAGATGTACCCAGAAAATGACAAGTACCAGAGGTACTCTTCCTATCAATCCTACACCCAGCAAAATCCGCATCGGAATAACCTCGAAGACATAAAGATGAAGATGCTGAATACCATATGCCAAATTCAAGGGTATGTTTGAGATACCTTAGGATGCGCTTGACCGCTTGGCGGTGCGAAGCTCGTGGTGAAGCCTGAAAACGAGCGCACAGACACACAGCGAAGTGTATATCCGGCCTCGTAGCAGTCAAGTAGAGGAGGGAGCCGATCATGCTTCGGAACTCCTTCTGATCTACGGCTTCTCCATCTTCGTCAGGATCCAATGCTACAGATGTAGCCATTGGAGTGGCGAGGGGCTTCAGCATCGGACATGTCAAACTTCTTGAGCAGGTCCTTGGTGTACTTCGTTTGGTGGACGAAGGTATCCTTGTTTGCTTTGCTTGATTTGCAACCCAAGGAAAAATGTAAGTTCGCCCATCATGGACATCTCAAATTCCCTGCTCATGGTATCTGCAAACTCGGCAACCAAAGCATGAGAAGAGCCACCAAAGATGATATCATCCACATAAATCTGAACTAGGAGGAAATCTTTGCCATGCTTGAGAGTAAACAGGGTTTTATCAATAGAGCCCATCAAATACCCTCGCTCAAGCAGAAAAGACTTAAGTCTATCATACCAAGCCCGAGGGGCCTGCTTGAGTCCATAAAGAGCCTTATGAAGTTTAAGGACTTTATGTGGGTACTTGGGGTTTTCAAAACTAGGGGGTTGTTTTACATAAACATCTTCACCTATGAAGCCATTAAGAAAAGCACTTTTGACATCCATTTGATAGAGTTTGAATCCCCGGGATGTCGCAAAGGCAAGCAAAATCCTAATGGCCTCAAGGCGAGCAACATGTGCAAAAGTTTCAGTAAAATCAATCCCTTCTAGTTGAGAATAACCCTGAGCTACAAGTCTAGCCTTGTTTCTGACTATAGTCCCATCCTCCCCTTGTTTATTTTTGAAAATCCATTTTGTTCCAATGAAATGAACATTTGGAGGAGGAATCAACTAATGACCAGACTTGGTTTCTCTCAAAATTTTCAAGTTCCTCATGCATGGCATTGATCCAACTAGAATCAGAAAGTGCATGACTAACATCTAAGGGCTCGAAAGAAGCAACAAAAGCTGAATCAATAAAATGAGCATGAGAACGTGTTACTCTTTGATCAAGCTCACCAATGATCTGCTCGAGAGGGTGCATCCTTTGAACATGGTGTGGAGCCTCGCGGCGGGATGCAGTCTCCCCCTCAACTTGTGTGTTGGAGTGGTCCAAGATGACCGATGTCGAGGTAGTTGCTTCGGGACCTCGTGCCGAAGTAGTTGAAGCTGGGGTCAGCTTCGGGGGTTGATGTCGAGGGAAGTAGGGGTTCATCCTCGTAATCTCCGGATCTTCTTCTTAGAAGATGGTCTGTTCCAATGTCGTGTTCATTTGCCTGTTCAAGAGCAGAACTAACAGAGGGGGTTGATTCATCAAAAGTCACATCACATGACTCGATGACAGTGTTAGTTTCCAAATTATAAACACGATAAGAATGACCATGTGTAGTGTAACCCAAAAAGATCCCGTCAGAAGAACGCAACTCAAATTTATCCAAATTACCATGTTTTAGGATGAAGCAACGACAACCAAAAACTCGAAGATGAGTAACCTTGGGCTGTCTCCCAAAACGTAGATCATAAGATGTCAAGTTTAAAATTGAGCGCAAGAATATTCGGTTTGAGATGTAACATGGAGTGTTCATGGCCTCAGCCCAGAATTTTCTAGGAGTCCTGTGCTCATCGAGCATCGTCCTAGCCATCTCAACCAAAGTGTGGTTTTTCCTCTCAACGACACCGTTCTGTTGAGGAACCCGCGGAGCAGAGAATTGATGTTCTATGCCATGCTCCATGCAAAAGTCAACAAAGAGACTGTTTTTGAACTCAGTGCCATTATCACTTCGAATGAATTTCAATGCACCAGGGAGTTCAGTGAAAAGTCTCAAAGCCAAGCTCCGAAAGTGTGAAAACACTTCATCCTTGCTGGCAAGAAAGAAGACCCAAGAGTAGCGAGAGAAATCGTCGACAATAACTAATACATACCACTTGCCGCCTAAAGAACTAACCCGAGACAGACCGATAGTGTCCATATGGAGAAGTTCTCCGGGTTGTTCAGTCATCACTGTGGTGACTGGCGAATGCGAAGCAGCAATCATTTTTCCATGTCGACAAGGAGCGCAAACTAAATTCTTCTCAAACTTGAGCTTGGGCAATCCTCGGATCAGACCTAGGGCGCTTAGACGAGCGAGCAACTCAAAGCTCATATGCCCTAGTCTCCTATGCCACTTCCAAATCTCAGAAGTAGAATGTGCAACAAGACAATGAGAAGAACCATATGATTCTGAAAAATCAGCTCCAAAAACTCTCCCAACTCTAAAGATCTTACATACCACAACGCCATCAGAATTGAGTACTTGCGAAGTATCGCGATGGTATCGCACTTCGAAGCCCTCATCAAGAAACTGAGATACAGACAAGCAAATTGTATCCCAGGTTTTCAACCA
This sequence comes from Zizania palustris, assembly GCA_019279435.1. NCBI lineage: Eukaryota > Viridiplantae > Streptophyta > Magnoliopsida > Poales > Poaceae > Zizania > Zizania palustris. Next base: position 72,672,846 of record JAAALK010000080.1, read on the forward strand.
AAGCAACATCTTTGAGAGTGAAATTAGAGTTAATTCTTACCACACCTTTACCTTTCACTCTACTCCTTCGATTGTTTCCGAAGATGATATGTTCCCTTTGCTTGGTTGTGGTGAGGCTGGAGAACCATGCTGCATCTCCGGTCATGTGGCGCGAACAACCGAAGTCCATGATCCACGTGCCCTCCAAGCCTCGATCTGTCGCCTACACATGATAAGAAAATCTCGATCGCTCAGTGCTGGGGTGAGTGAAAAAATGACGAGGCATCCAGCACTGAGTGACACGAGTAGTAGGCACAGTAAAAGTAGACGGTCTACGCACATGATAATCTGAATGATGCAAAGTGCGAGGTCTACCTACATGCTGTGATCGAACAACATGTCGAGGTCTCCTACTCTGACGAGGTACAAAGCTACTCGCCCGGGGTCTACCACCATATGGAACATGGTGAACACCTCGAGGAGCAAAACCTCTCCGAGAAGCACGAGGAGCCTCAAAAGCAGGACGATAGTAAAACTCAGACTCATGCATACCTAAAGATGGGTAATGCATGTCCTGGTAACTCATCGCCTGAGAGCGTCGCTCATCCTTGATGCGACGAAAAACAGAACCCAACTAAATGACCCGCCCGCTGACAATAGGAATAATGAAAAACTCTCCTGGGGGCACTCTCATGGGTCTTAGGAGCAACTCTCACAGGCTCCTTGGGCTTCTGCTGCGTGGTTTTCTTGGGAGGATTTTTCTTGGCAGGAGGAGTGGTTTTCTTTGGTGGTCGGGTAGGCTTTTTGACTGATGGGGTGTCTAACAGAGCTCTCTCTTTCTCTAGGGTAGTGGGAGAGGTAAAAACAGTTTTGTTTCCACAATCTGAAGGTATCCTCTCAAAACCCAAACCTAGAGCTAACCCTGCTCTGTCAGCACACATCTTGGTCTTGGCCAAGAGCAGATCCATCCTACCCTTTCCCTCAGTGCATTTATTAACCACGGAAAGAAGGTATTCATTTTCTGTCATGAGGTTCTCAGCTCGCTCTCTAGCAGTACCTAGCTGGTCCTTAAGGGTAATGCATGTGTCACAAACAGGCTGCACATCCTTAGAACTACCGGCCCTCTCCAATCTAGCCTCTAAATCATGAACATGTTTATCACGTAAATTAATGCTCTCGCGCAATAAAGAACAGTTCATGCATTCAATAATATCATGAGGTCTAGAATCAACCACCAAAAGCTGCTTCTGTGCAGTCTCAAGCTCAGAAAGAGTTTGAGCATGTACAGAACGCAACTGAGCAAGCTCACCCATGACAACAGAACAAGAATCACAATCAGCATTATTTACTTTAGACTTAAGCATGGCATATTCAGTAGAAACAGATTCTAGCCTAAGTCTAAGGTCTTTTCTTTCTCTAGCGGCTTGTACAAGCAATCTATCCTGACCAAGAACTACTTCATTTAGCTCATCTAATTTTATTAAAAGCTGGTCAGATGATAGAGGTACCTCAGATGAGTCAAGCTCATCGCCGCTGTGATCGCTGTCGGCCATGAAGCAAAGGCCGGTGAAGTCTAGTCTCTTCTTGTCCTTCTTGTCCTCCTTCCTTGGGGACTCCTCCTCCTCAGAGCTCGACTCCTCAGTTGAGGAAGTGTCGATGTCGCTGAGAGCAGCAACAAATGCTTTGGAAGCGGCTTTGGCTACTCTCTTAGCCACCTTGCCGCGTTTGCCCTTCACAAAAGGCTTCCTCTCCTTTTTGTGGTATTTAGGGCGCTCACTCTCATCTCTCTTCTTGAGCTTAGGGCAATTGGCCTTGATGTGAGAAGTGTCGCCACATTCAAAGCAACCACTGAAACCACTTCTCCTCTGATCCCGTCTTTCATGATGAAAGCGGGTGAACCTTCTGGCAATGAGAGCAAGCTCATCATCATCCAGAGTGTCCACCTGCTCCTTTGTGACGGAGACCAGGGAGGACAAAGCAAAACCATCTGCAAGAACACAAGTACCAGATGTGCTTGGTTCTGCAGCGGTGCCACGGCTAGTGCTAGAAACCAATGCCAATGGCTGTGGCAAAGAGCTTCTGTGCACAGCAAGAGATGCCTTGGTAATCTCTGTGGACTTCAGCTTGCTGAAGAGCTCATCACAGGTCAATGTGTCATAACCTGCAGACTCCTCAATGCTGGATATCTTCACTTCCCATATGCTACGATCGAGAGCATAGAGAAGCTTGATAGCCCTGTCATGATCATTGTAAGAAAGTGTCCCGTTGGACCGCAAGTTACTCACTATAGCATCAAAGCGCGAAAACATGGCATCTATAGATTCACCAGGTGCCTGCACAAATAGCTGATACTGTTGATTGTATGTGCTTTGGCGCCTGGCCTTGATCTGAGTAGAGCCCTCATAAAAATAGTGAGAGTGGTCCAAATTTCCCTAGCAGTCCTAAGGTGCTGCACCCTATCAAACTCACTCCGGCTCAAACCAATGAACAGTATATTCCTAGCCTTGGAGTTGGCATTATACTGATCTTTTTCTGTTTGAAAGGTGCGAGTCTCAGGGATGGAGTATTGTGAGTCCACAATCTCCCAAATTGCATTTCCTTGGCTTAGCAAGTAAGCCTCCATGCGCACCTTCCAGTATGCAAAGTCAGTCCCATCGAACAGAGGAATTTTACTAGCTCTGTCCATGTTGCCCAACAGATCACAAAACCGGTTAAGGTCAACTGGTGATCTTGACCCCGCTCTGATAACCAATTGTTGGACCGGAAACGGCGACCAGAGGGGGGGGTGAATGAGAGCTTTTAAAATTTCAGGCTAAAAACAACCTTCGGTTTTAATTCTGTCTACTGCGGAACAGGCTTCGAACACCAACCTTCGAAGGTCTGGTTCTGAGGTACTTGACAGCTCCGAACACAGGCTTCGCAAGGAGTAAAAGTCCGAAGCCAAGCAGACTTCGCTCCACACACAACCCCGAAAACAACTCTGCTAAGTCAGTGCAGGCTCCGCACACAGGGTGCTTCGAGCAGGCTTCGCACTTCACCCTTCGCAAGAGTGAACTACCCTCTGAGGACTACGACCTAATACTTAGCGACAGCAACTGGTGCTGGGCTTCGTACTGCGAAGGTCTAAACGCACACAAGTGGACTTCGCCAAGGGCCTCGACACGAGAAGCAAAACGGGCTTCGAATAGGGCTTCGCTAGTAAGCAGCGAGGTCTAGTCTCCTGTTACACAGAGCGAACGCGCACTGAAAAACACACTTCGCACACAACACACTTCGTCAACACAGGCTTCGATGCACTGTCACAAGTCACTCAAGGTGACACACAAATGGACGAAGTATGTAGCGAGGTATGTAAAACAAGCTCAAGCAAAAAGCACACAGAAGCAGGGCTTCGCCGCTTGAACAAGGAACACTAAAATGAAACTCACTGGATGTATTCAAAGTGAGGAGGCTAGGTACAGGAGCTCAACAGTAAATGCTCAAAGTGTTAAATGTTACCTACCCAGTTCCCATATTTATAGCCCACAGTTCACCCAAGTGAAATGACTACTTTACCCCTAGGGTTTACACCAGTTTTGTCTCTACAGAATGGAGGGGTACAAAAGGTAGTCAGCTTTATTCTAGGAGGCTTCTCTGTCAGCTTTGCAGAGGGGACAGCGTCAGCTTTTTCAGAGCAGACAGTGTCAGCCTTTGCAGTCTTTGACCTTTCTGAAGCGTCCCTTCGCATGCGAGGGGTGCGGTAGCTTCGGTGAGAAGCCTTGAGCCTGACGGCCTTCGCTTCACCGAAGATAGCCTCCGATACAGTGACAGTTTTGAGCCGAAGCCGTCAAAGCCCTTGGGCCTTCGCACCACCACCTCCAGAGTGGACCACCACGGCTTCGCAGCTACTCCCAGCTCGAACTCCGTTAGTCCATGTACCGAAGCCATGCATGGCCGAAGCACCACAAGTCAACCTCGCTCCGGAGCTAGCCTCGCTCCGAAGCCTTCCTCACTCCGAAGCCCCACCTTCGGAGTACCACCCTTCGAAGTCCCTCCTTCGTCCAAGGCCTCCGCACGAAGCATTCCATGAGCACATCGTCGCAGTGTCTCTCCCCGAGCACACTCCTCGACGAGCCTCACCCGGACCATGCCTTCGATGCGCCTCGACTTCTGAGACCTTCGTCGGGTATCTTCGAATGTCTCCCTCCAGAGCACACTTCGAACGTCTTGCCTCCGCAGAGGACTTGATCCACCAAACTCCGAAGTCACTCCATCCGGAGTACCTTCGAAGTGCCTCACCTCCGAGGACTTTGTCTCGGAGTACCTTCACCCGGAGCTACGCTCTGCACTTACTACCTTCTCCTGGTGCACCTCGACCCGAGGTCCAAACCAGACCCCTTCGCATCCACCGTGACGGAGTTCCCCGCTTCCCTGGCATCAAGCCTCCCGCTTGACCCAGGTTCACCTGTCGCGAACCGTCCGTCGCCTCTGAAGTCCCCTGTGCACCACAGACAAACAGACAAGTGTATCCAGTACTCCGGAGTCCTCTCCGGGTTAGCAACCTTTTGTACACACTCCGGTGTACCGCCCAAAGTACCGAGACCTTCGGTACGAACCCAGTACATCGTGTACGGTCGGACCCCTCCGACAGGCACACTCCGCTGCAACAGCTGCAGCAACCAAACCACCGAATCCTTAGGTGAAACCACCTCCGAACACCTTCGGAGGTCCAACCTCCGAACCCCCTTTGGAGGTACCCCTTCGAAACAGAGGTTAAAAGCGTGTCAATCACTCATCACAAACACCGAAACCAAGCCTATGAACCGATGGATCTAGATCCAACGGTCCAGATCCGATCGGCCCACGTGCACAGTGCGCGGGTCCATGGTGGACCTGGCTCACCGTGGACCCACGCAGGTTTTCTGATTTAAATAAAAATACCAGAAAATAGTTTAAACTTTTAAAATTCATATCTTGCTCAAATTAACTCCAAATTTGACCATTTCAATTCTGGAAAATTTGTCTTTTTAATCTCTACACTTTCATGCAATAAAAACAATATGTTTATTTGGCACATAATAATCTTATTAAATAATAAAGAAAGTCCCCTTTAGGATTAATATCATATTTCATTTAAATAATCCAGAAAAACCCTTAAAAATATATATGTTAATTTCTGGGGACATAATGACTCCATGACACTGTTTATAAGCCAATAAAAATATAATGATTCATTTTGCCCATTTCATTTTATTAAATAACATTTCCAAGGCCCTTTAAGATACATGATTAACTCATATAATAAAAATGCAACACTTTACAAAAATATCATGAAAAATTATATAATAAATTCAGAGTACTTAATGACTTTATTCCACTGTTTTAATGCAACAAAAATAGTATGTTCACTTTGCCCACTTTAATCTATTAATTAATATTGCAAAAGCCCTTGTAGGATAATTAAGTAATTCATATAATAAAAGTTAAACACTTTATAAAAATGTCATGACAACTTATAACTTCAGAAAACCTAACAACTTGAGTTCACTATTTTTAATACAATAATAATGTTATTATATAACTTTTTGGTTCATCTCTAAAAAGGGAAAATAAAAACCCCTAGGAAAAATAATTACATCAAGTCGTAAAATTCAGAACTCTCATTAGAAATCAATCCTAAATATTTAAGTAACAACTCCCTAAACTTTAAGACTCTATCTCCTTTACTTAATCCAACATAAACATGTATGTTGGTATGGTTGATTTGTTTTGGATTGTTTATTGAATGTTTTATTTACTTTTCCGTATCGAGAAGACTACGACGTCGTGGAAGATCCAGAGTTCTATTCCAAGGTTCCACCTTCACCCTTTGCTGAGCAAGGCTAGTCATCGACCACCCCTGTGGAAACAGTTGATCATCATTGAGCCCATGTTTTAATAAATTATCACTATAACTCATAGGTTAATATTGCATTAGTCCAATATCAAGCCCTACACTTATATTTATTAGATCCCTGTCCTTGTGTGCAACCCAAGCCATGCTTATTGAGCCTTAACTCCTTGTCACTCTACAAATATTATATTAGCTAGTGCCCAATGTACCGGCACAACTGCTATAGGATGAAAAGAATGAGTCGTTGATAGCTGGATTCTGATATATGAATTTCCCTGTTATTCTCGTCTCTGGACTATGTTGGAGTTGGCTAAGTTATAAGCATGGTGGGTTCCGGGTGCAAGCTCGGGCATTGGTTGGTCGCACCCGGGGCACTATAAGGACCGGTCCGTGGGATCTGTTGCAAAGCACTTCCGTACCAACCCCAAGTCTAATGGGTAAGTCCTAACTGGAAGTGTGGAACACTCCGACTCGATGCACCATAGTGGAGGGGGCAAGGGGCAAACCTGTGGGCGACTTGTACCGACGAGGCTCAAGGGGGGTATGGTGAGGCACCGACGCGTCGGGGCACCATATGAAACCTATAAGAGGGTGCATTTGAATCGAGGCGAACCATACATAAGGTTTTGGCACGAGTTCCCATGAAATGGGTCATCTCATTACACTTTGGTGTAAGTGATGAGTGCGTGCTTTGTGGGTACAGTGGTACATCTCTGATCAGAGTAATTTAATCTTTTCGAAAAGCCGAGCCCACGGTCAAGGGCGGGTTGTGTGACTACTCGCAGTTAGTTTACTAATGTTTGAATGGTTGAGTTATTCATGGCATGTAAGGAATGTTGTGCGAGGAGGTGAAACGTACTCCTCGAGTTAGAAGTAGATGATGCATACACATGTTTACGTTTCAGTACTAATAAATTGTTCACATTTAATTGCTGTACAAAGTACGCGCTTCCGCAAAATTAGCCACTATCTCCCTTGTTATTATCTTGCATTATATTTGCATTCGGTGGCTTGCTGAGTACACCTGTACTCACCCCGTTGACTTACACCATCAGAGCCCGTCTACTACAAGGAGGATGCAGGTCTAGAGTAGCGACCCAGTCAAGGCAAGACTGGAAGGAGGCGTTCATCTAGGACCCTTGATTTTATTAGTTTCTCTTCACTTTCATTCACTTTTGTATTAATGCGGTCTACGAACCGTGAAGGATTGCCCGTATTGATGGGGGAGTTGTCCTGATCTTCCGCTAGGTAAAGGATAAACTTGGGTTGGTGGAGAATCTCGACGTTGGCGATCCAAGGCTCCGGTCCGACGGATCAAAACCTTGCAATCGTTACACCACTGTCTCCGTTGGTTATCAACCACGCAGGACGCGATTGACCTCGCCACGAAGGTTAATTCCTGCAAGCGAACCCAAGAACACAAGCAAGAACAGGAAGGATACAAATCGAATACCAAAACAGACAAACGAAGATAAGGTGAGGTTTCACAAACGCCAATGCAGCAGCCAATCGGTCCGGTGCAAGAGGCGGGATCTAAACACAACAGTGTAGATGCAAACAAAGCAAAACCTAACCCTAGAGGTGGCTGGCGTGAGAATATATAGGGCGGCGGCCTGTGGAAGGCGAACAGACATGGGCTGTGGGCTAGAAGACGTTCAGACTCAGACTATGGGCCAACATGGCCCAGTTCTGTCACGCAGTACTGTTTTAAATACACAGGACGACTCGAGCCTCCAAATGAGGTGAAACCAACGGCAAACGATCCGTCTTCTCCTCAGCTTTCCAAAACGTCAAAGAACGCGCCAATCGGACTTCGTATGAGGAAGTTATGCCTATTTTGGTGAATGGTGGTCGATGTAGTCCGAACCAGCGAATTCTTGACTTCAAATCATCCGTGCGGCTCCGTCTTCAACTCCAACTCTCCTATTCCATCTCCCATGTTCCTAAGCAACAAAATATCACTAGTATTCAGTAGCATCCCATCCAAACAAATATAATCAAAGTTGCTAAGGAACGAATTAACCTCATGGTTCAAGCGACGGGCACGGGCGCGTGTGATTGGTCCTTGTAGTTGAATTGTAGGTGGAGGCTCCATGTGTGTATCATGTGAAGTGATGTCCTCATCATCCTCCCCCTCTTGAATTGGAGTCGTCCTCGACTCAAGCTCATCATCATCTCCCAAATAGGGCTTTAAATCTGAAATGTTAAATGTGGGACTAACCCCAAAAGCTGCAGGCAACTCAAGCTTATATGCATTGTCATTTATCTTCTCAAGCACACGGAAAGGACCATCAGCACGGGGCATCAATTTAGACTTTCGTAAATCAGGAAAACGATCCTTGCGCAAGTGCAACCAAACAAGATCACCCGGTTCAAATGTTATCTCTTTTCTACCCTTACTACCATAAGCACGATATTTCTCATTCATTTTCTCTATGTTTGCTTTAGTAGTTTCATGCATCTTAAGTAATAATTCAGCACGTGTAGTAGCATCAAAATTCAAGTTTTCAGATGGTGGTAATGGTAGCAAATCAATAGGAGCACGCGGATTAAAGCCATAGACCACTTGAAACGGACTTACCTTAGTAGTGGAGTGTACTGACCTATTATATGCAAACTCAATATGAGGTAGACACTCTTCCCAGAGCTTCAAGTTGGTCTTCAAAACAGCCCTCAACATGGTGGACAATGTGCGGTTGACGACCTCCGTTTGTCCATCCGTTTGGGGGTGACAAGTAGTAGAAAACAGCAGCTTCGTCCCCAACTTATGCCACAACGTCCTCCAAAAATGACTTAAGAATTTGGCATCACGATCTGAAACGATGGTATTGGGAACTCCATGCAAGCGTACGACCTCTCTGAAAAACAAATCAGCAACATTTGTAGCATCGTCGCTCTTGTGACAAGGTATAAAATGCGCCATTTTAGAGAAACGATCTACCACCACAAAAATACTATCTCTCCCCCTCCTAGTTCTAGGTAATCCTAACACAAAATCCATAGAAATATCCTCCCAAGGTATACTAGGAACGGGCAGAGGCATATAAAGACCATGTGGGTTTAGACGGGACTTAGCTTTATTGCAAGTAGTGCATCGTGCCACATAGCGCTCAACATCTCGTCTCATCCTAGGCCAATAGAAATGTGTGGACAGCACATCTTCGGTTTTCTTGGATCCAAAATGACCCATCAAACCACCACCGTGTGCTTCCTGCAATAACAACAAGCGAAGAGAGCTAGCCGGAACGCATAACTTGTTAGCACGAAAAAGATATCCATGATTCAGCACATATTTGTTCCAAGCACGGTCATTTGTACAATTTGCAAAAGCATCTTTGAAGTCCAAATCAGTAGCATACATGTCCTTCAATGTTTCTAAACCAAAGATCTTATAATCAAGTTGAGAAAGCAATGTATATCGTCTAGATAAAGCATCAGCAATCACATTATCTTTCCCTTTCTTATGCTTAATGATATATGGAAAAGTCTCAATAAATTCTACCCATTTAGCATGTCGTTTATTCAGATTTGCTTGACTACGTATATGCTTCAATGCTTCATGATCCGAATGAATAATAAACTCCTTAGGCAAAAGGTAATGTTGCCAAGTTTCAAGCACACGCACTAAGGCATATAATTCCTTATCATAGGTAGAATAGTTCAACTGTGGGCCATGTAATTTCTCACTAAAATAGGCCACAGGTTTACCTCCTTGCAGCAGCACACCTCCTAATCCAAAACCACTAGCATCACATTCTAACTCAAAAGGCTTACCGAAGTCGGGTAACTGAAGTAGAGGTGCATGTGTAAGGCGATCCTTGAGTGTGGCAAAAGCTTGTTCTTGTGCTGGTTCCCAAGTAAAAGTAACTCCCTTCTTGGTCAACTCATGTAAAGGACCGGCTATGGTGCTGAAATCTTTCACAAAACGCCGGTAGAAACCTGCAAGACCAAGAAAACTACGTACCTGTGTGATAGTTTGGGGTTGCGGCCAACTGTTGATTGCTTCGACCTTTGTCGTGTCAACCTCAATACCCTGTGAAGTGACAACATATCCAAGAAACACAACTCGATCCATGCAAAATGTGCACTTCTCAATGTTACCAAACATTCTAGCTTCACGGAGGACAGAAAAAACAGCACGTAGGTGTTCAACATGTTCAGTGAGAGACTTGCTATAAACCAAGATATCATCAAAGTATACAACCACAAAGCGTCCTATAAAGTGCCGTAGGACTTCATTCATCAAGCGCATGAAGGTACTAGGTGCATTAGTAAGTCCAAAAGGCATGACAAGCCACTCATATAATCCAAACTTTGTTTTAAAAGCAGTTTTCCATTCATCACCTAGTTTCATGCGAATTTGGTGGTAGCCACTACGGAGATCGATCTTAGTAAAGATAATGGCACCACTAAGCTCATCAAGCATGTCATCCAATCTAGGAATAGGGTGTCGATATCGAATGGTGATATTATTAATAGCACGACAATCAACACACATGCGCCAACTACCATCTTTCTTAGGTACCAAAAGAACGGGTACTGCACAAGGACTAAGGCTTTCACGGACGTACCCACGATCAAGAAGGTCCTGTACTTGGCGCTCAATTTCTTTTGTCTCCTCCGGATTGGTACGGTACGCTGCACGATTAGGAAGAGACGCTCCCGGGACCAAATCAATTTGGTGCTCGATGCCGCGTATCGGTGGCAGCCCGGGTGGTATCTCAGCAGGAAAAACATCTTTAAACTCCTACAAAAGGTCAGTGATTGCAACAGGAACAGAGCTAGGAATGTTCGCAAGTGAAAACAACACGTTTGTGCAAATCAAGCCATATAGCAAGGCGGTATCATCACAAATTTCAGCAAGGTCAGTTTTAGTTGTAAGCATGACACGCCCTTTCAGATTTATAACTTGTGATGAAGAAGGAGAAGCAATTTTATCTTTCTGTTGCCTCAAAAGCGTCTTAGCTACTTGCTGATTTTCAGAAGGTTGTTTGCTCTTTTGTGCATCCCTAGCATGTTTTTCTTGTTCAAATTTTACAATTTCAGCAGGAGTCATAGGAAGCAATGTAACTTTCTTTCCTTTATACATAAATGTGTACGTATTGCTTCTACCATGGTGTGTAGCATCAGTATCATACTCCCAAGGTCTACCAAGTAACAGAGAACATGCTTGCATTGGTACTACATCAAAATCAGCAGCTCCGAAGTATGTACCAATGGAAAATTTGATGTGAGCAGTTTGTGTTACCTTGACCTTACCGCTATTGTTGAACCATTGCACATGGTAAGGGTGTGGATGCGCACGTGTCGGAAGTTGAAGCTTCGTTACCATGTCGTGGCTCACCAAATTGTTGCAACTACCGCTGTCGATGATGACACGTACACGACGGTCATTGACACCGAAGAAGGTCTGAAACAGATTGTTCCGTTGTGCCTGTCGTCCTGCTCCATGTGAGTGCTCAAGACGCGTTGTACAATAAGTGCTTCAAGGTCGGCAGTGGCATCCGACGCAATAACAGCGTCATCGTCGAATGTATCATCATCTCCTGCAATGTTAGCAGCAAGTGCATATTCATCTTCAACATCACTAGCACTTACATAGCCACCGTCTTCCGTAGCAATATAAGCCCGCTGACTAGGGCAGTCTTTCATCACATGGCCAAATCCTTTGCATCTGTGACACTGGATCGCTGCAGAACGTGCAGTAGAGGCTGCCGAGGAGGTGGGCTTGGCTGGCGCCTTGGATGCTGCAGTCTTGGAACTCTCAACCTGGGCTGTAGATGTAGAAGGTGCTGATGTAGCCGCCGGTCGAGAAGGGGGTGCGGGTGGTCGTTGCTGCTGCCCACTTGAGCGTGAAGTAGCACCACCAATGTTGGTCCTCATGCTGCGTTGTGGTTGTTGGCGACCCTGCAATTCTTTTTCTGCAAGCATAGCAAGGTGGAAAAGACGAGTGATAGTATTGTATTCTTTATAATCAATGATATCCTGAATTTCACGTCTTAAACCACCATAAAAACGGGCCATTTTATCCTCATTGTCTTCCTCAATTTCAGCACGCATGCAACCTATTTGCAACTCCTGATAATACTCCTCTACCGATTTATTTCCTTGGTTTAGGCGCTGCAATTTTTTTCTCAAATCACGTTTATATGAAGGAGGGACCCATCTACCACGCATTTGCCGTTTTAACATATCCCAAGTTTGTGGTTCATTGCCAACCTGAACTATTTCAGTCCACCAAAGAAGAGCATATCCAGTGAAGTCACTAGTAGCTAAGCGCACACGGTGGATAGCAGGAACCATGTGAGCATTAAATTTTTGTTCGACTGACATCTCCCAATCTAAATATGCATCTAGATCATAGGTGCCAGCAAAAGGAGGTACTGAAAATTTTACCTTAGAGTAGGGATCATTGTTCCTGTGGTTGTCATTGTTACCTCGTGGAGGGCGGTTGCGGTGGCCGCCCATACCTTGACGGTTGAACTGAAAGCGATGATGTGCAGCCTCATCAGGTCCAATGCCATTGTTCCCAGCATAGGATAGGTCGTCTTCCTCTTCAATATGGTCGTCTTCCTCTTCAACATGGTCATTGTTGGCTCGTGCAGCAGGCAAGCGTGTTTCCAAGGCAGTCATCCGGTCTACTAGGTCAGCCACAGTACGTGCGAGACATTCGATGGAATATTGGGTCTGCCACTGAGACTCTAGTAGAGCACGTCGTGAGACACATTCATTAAAATCAGATGGAGGGGTACCGCTGTTATCTGCCATGTTAGTGAAAGACAAAACAACAAAGAATAATCCTGATGGAAAAGAGCTAGGTGTGGTGGTGGGTGTGGGGTGGAAGCAATCCGTCAAGCACCTTACCCACGCTTGCAAGTGTTCTTACCATGCCGCAGGGAGGTCACCGGCCTACAGGTGATGAACCAAGTGGAGGGTGGTGTACAATTGCAAGAAATGAACCTGTCCTAACCAAGAGAAAGGTGTAGCTAGGAAGGCAAAGTGAGTAGCAAGGATTAGTGATAATAATAACAGTTAAACCAAGTTCAATAAGTATTCCCTAGTACTCGTCAAAGTTGCTGGCCTTAGTGCTCCCAAGGTGAAAATTCAAGCAATAGAGGGAAACTATGTGCCCAAAACTCAATGGAAGCAACACAGGCCAAATTCAGCTCTCTGCAGATCGGACAAGAGATCGGACAAGAGATCGGACAAGGGATTGGACAAGCAGAAACTGCCACTGGAACTGCCACTGCCTGCCACTGATCGGACAAGAGATCGGACAAGAGTTCGGACAAGGGATTGGACAAGCAGAAACTGCCACTGCCTGCCACTGATCGGACAAGAGTTCGGACAAGAGTTCGGACAAGAGTTCGGACAAGCAACTAACAGGACCGCTTCTCTTTTTTTTTATATTTTTTTCTTTTTTTTTCACTCTATTTTTTTTTGAACAAGGATGACCAGAGAAGCAACCACAAAAATTGGCACCTACAACTGAGGTGGGATGTGGCTCACAAAATTCAAACAAGTTCGCTGTCCGGCGAGCAAAAACTTTGACCAATTTTTTTCTTTATCTTCCTGATTTCTTTGGCGACTTTGGTGAGGGCTAACCAGCATAGACGGTTAGGGTACCCACCCAAATTGGGTCAGGAACACGCTCAAAAAATTTCAGATTTTTCTGCCAAACGAGCGAAAAGTTATGCCTGTTTTACTGAAGGGGGGTCACAAGAGTCGATGTGGAAAACAAAGTAGGGTTGCGGAAGGGGGGGGGTTTCGGTGGGGAATTTTTTTCTGAGACACAAGAACAACTACTACTCAAACGACACAGAGGGGTGACTAAACCAGCAACAAGACTCGACCAAGAACACGAACTCAACAAAGTTAAAACTGAAATTAAAATCGCAAGGCACAAAGGGGTTCTCGGTGGGGAATTTTTTGGTGCGGTTTTCTGGACTCTGGGTAAAAACAAAAGCAGATCGAGATTACCTAACGGGAAATCTGAGCTCTGATACCAACTGATGGGGGAGTGGTCCCGATCTTCCGCTAGGTAAAGGATAAACTTGGGCTGGTGGAGAATCTCGACGTTGGCGATCCAAGGCTCCGGTCCGGCGGATCAAAACCTTGCAATCGTTACACCACTGTCTCCGTTGGTTATCAACCACGCAGGACGCGATTGACCTCGCCACGAAGGCTAATTCCTGCAAGCGAACCCAAGAACACAAGCAAGAACAGGAAGGATACAAATCGAATGCCAAAACAGACAAACGAAGATAAGGTGAGGTTTCACAAACGCCAATGCAGCAGCCAATCGGTCCGGTGCAAGAGGCGGGATCTAAACACAACAGTGTAGATGCAAACAAAGCAAAACCTAACCCTAGAGGTGGCTGGCGTGAGAATATATAGGGCGGCGGCCTGTGGAAGGCGAACAGACATGGGCTGTGGGCTAGAAGACGTACAGACTCAGACTATGGGCCAACATGGCCCAGTTCTGTCATGCAGTACTGTTTTAAATACACAGGACGACTCGAGAGTCCAAATGAGGTGAAACCAACGGCAAACGATCCGTCTTCTCCTCCTCTTTCCAAAAAGTCAAAGAACGCGCCAATCGGACTTCGTATGAGGAAGTTATGCCCATTTTGGTGAATGGTGGTCGATGTAGTCCGAACCAGCGAATTCTTGACTTCAAATCATCCGTGCGGCTCCGTCTTCAACTCCAACTCTCCTATTCCATCTCCCATGTTCCTAAGAAACAAAATATCACTAGTATTCAGTAGCATCCCATCCAAACAAATATAATCAAAGTTGCTAAGGAATGAATTAACCTCATGGTTCAAGCGACGGGCACGGGCGCGTGTGATTGGTCCTTGTAGTTGAATTGTAGGTGGAGGCTCCATGTGTGTATCATGTGAAGTGATGTCCTCATCACGTATTGTACGTGGTCGCTTGATGAACGTCTTGGTTTATTGATTTTCTTTGGAATTTCAATAAAAGTCCTGATTTATTAAATCGGGGCGCGACAGAAGCTCAATCATATCATACACATACCATCTATAGCCATATGCACTACACCATGATTGTACACATACAGAGATAAGTGTTTTCAGGCAATAGCATCATCACATGAAAATATGATATAATTAAATAGAAAATCAAGACAAGTTCAAGTGTTCATTTGTTTAACAATCAAAGTAGCACTAGAGAAAAACAATTGATGCATCCTTTGCCATTAAATTCTGATCTACTATTACTATACATCAATCTACAAATTTAACAGTCACACAACAAGTAAACAAACAACACAAGAATAACAACACTTCTGCAAAGTACCAACTAATCAACCTATTATGCCAGACAATTGATTGAGTACAAGTTTGAAAGCCTAACAATAGACAAATTTGCAGTATTGCACACTGCACTGTATATGATTACAATGTTTAAATCTACACAAGTAGGCAGCAGCCGGTGTACATTGCAGAAAATTAAAAAAACTTAGGGAAGAATAAAAGAAGGGATAGGATCGGACCTACCTTTTGTTGCCTCTGGAGTTCGAGGCGCATAAGAGTGACGACGCGTGATGGGATGTCGGGGCACGCAGTAGCGCGATGGGGGGTGGCGACGCGATGGGAGGCTTTGGTGGGATGGGAGGGAGCGAGTGTTGACGGAGAGCGAGGAAGTGGTTGACGGTGGGATGGGAGGCGCCGGCGCGTAGCCTGCCGATGGTGCCTGAGAGGAGGCTGCAGCGGTCGATGGAGGAGCTGTCGGCGGCGGCATGCACGGGCGGTGCGGCAACACAATAAACTCAATTTGAGAATATTGCTGATTTGGGTCGTGGGTGTATATGGTAGCTGAAGATATGTCTATTTACATACTTTGACCTGGTAAAAAAACACAAATGTGTTGGTAGCTCAATTTGTATATGTTTTTTAGCATGTACATATATAATATAACTTATTTAATTTATTCATTCCGAATAATATTTTTTTCATGTACATATATAATATAACAATATGTTATATATGGCACGTAGTTGTATTTTTTACCATATCAAATATATTATTTCTTCATCATTCACGATGCATGATTACAAACAATTTTTTGATATGCTTTAAAATGTGTCAACAGGATAATGACACTTCAAAGCGTGTTTATGTCCGTGTCATTTTCTATTGATGGTTATTTTATACGATTTACGACTAATCTACATGCTATTCGCGGAATGACAACATGTTAAACTTTGTGTCAATTCAATACGCTTTTCTAATCAAGTTAGAAAGCATCTATACCTAGCTAAAAACAAATGTTTGATACACTTTACAACGTCTCTATGTGATAATGACACTTTAAATTGTGTCTAATGTCGTGTCATTTTGAGATGACTTCAATAGCGTGTCAAAAAATGTCTTCGTATGATTCGTAACAGTATATGCGTGTCTATTATCGTAACAATCTGACATGCTTTCAAAATCGTGTCAACAAGCATCTTTATATGTGGATGTAGAGATGCTTTTACATGGCGTTACTACTATGGCGTAGCTACAGGGGGGTTTTTCTATTAGTGTGTGCTAGAAGGTACCGATCTATGATCTCGCACGCACATGGTTCTTGGGCTTGGGGTAAAATTTTTGAAATTGTCGGCTAGTGTAGCTTCACCTATTCTCCAACAATGGTGTCAGAGCCTACGTGCGTAGTGTTCGATCTGGATCCCTCATGTATGGTGATACATAGTGAAAAAATAGATTAGATCTATTTTCTGTCCGCAGAAAATAGGAAGTTCCGATGCCATATCGGAAGTTCCGATGCTAGATCGGATGTTCCGATATTGAATACGATTCAATATAGAGAGCAATTTTGCTTTTAAGAGTTCCGATTTGGATCGAAAGTTCTGATGTCGGATTTTAATCGATATAGAGAGCAATATTGCAGTTGGAAGTTTCGATTTGAAATCGAAAGTTCTGATCCAACTCAGTCACTTGTAGATTCTTTGCCTAACTTTGTTTTGCAGAGAATATTGTGACTGACATGACCTTGATAAATGTGATGTATGAGATGCATGCAATAAATGTAAATTTAAATATGGCATGTGTGTCATTAATATTTACAGCTAAGGCTGGTGTACATTTGCGACCTGCGAGTCGAGAATTCGTGCTTCGACTCATGTAACTAGTATAGGTGTTATATGAAGGTTATGCCTAAGAAAATTCCATGGATCAAAAGTTTCGATAGGAAGTATCGGAAGTTCCGGTTATTTTCTAGTCTAGAATTCAGAGAGCAAATGTTGCGTTGGAACTTCCGACAAGCCAGAAGTTCCGATTCGAAATTGTGGAATTTTGTACTGATCGGAAGTTCTGATATAGTATCAGAAGTTCCGAGGTGGGCGATAACAGATTGAATCTGTTGCGTGTCGTACTGTATTAGGAGACCCAAAATACCTTATCGGACGTTCTGATCCAGGATCGGAAGTTCCGATGTGGGAAAACATATTGGATCTAATACGATTTTAAGGTTTTGGGATGAGCACGACCAGGAGTCTCTCAGCCCTATAAAAGAAGAGGAGGAGGACGTCTTGGCACAAGCAATAAGCCTAGATTAGACCTAGCCACCCAAGAGTTCTCTCCTTCCTTTCTTGATCTCAAACGTTGAGGTCAAGGATCCCTGTCTCTCACGTGCGGTGGTAGCATGTTGCTGTTGGAGGTACTCCATCCCTATACGTGTGGACTTTGTGGAGGCATTGCTCCAATAGCGACGCTCGTGGACATCTACATACGAACGACTATGTCGTCTTCCTTGATCAGATCAACGAAGGACGACAAGGACGAAGTGAGGAGAGGCTTGACGCGCTGCTCCCACATCTTCTTCCGCTGCACCTAGCGTGTCTCGTGCTAGAAGGTACCGATCTATGATCTCACACGTGCATGAGCCGTGGACCTAGGGTGGAATTTTTGAATTTGTCGGCTAGCGTAGCTCCCCTATTCCCCAATAGTGGTATTAGAGTCTACGTGCGTAGTGTTCGATCTGGACCCCTCATGTATGGAGATAAATGGTGGAAAAATATATTAGATTTGTTTCTGTCCGCGGCAGATCGGAAGTTCCGATGGAGGATCAGAAGTTTCGATAGTGATCGGATGTTCTGGTATGGAATAATGATTCGATACAGAAGACAATTGTTGCGATGCACGATTCCGATATTGATCGGAAGTTCTGAGGGATTGGAAGTTCTGATGCCAGATCGGAAGTTCTGACCCGCGCGATTTTGAAAACATAGCTTGTTGACCTGGGTTTTTCAGATCCAGAATCCAATCACTTGTAGATTGCTCGCCTAACTTTGTTTTGTAGAGAATGACGTTACTGGCATGACCTTGGATAAATGTGATGTATGAGATGCATGCAATGAATGTAAATTAAATATGACATGTGTGTCATGGTTATTGTTGGGGGAGATAATCCCGACGGCGGAAGGGGGCCCACTACCAGGGGGGTCTGAAGCCAAGGATACCAGAGGCCACCCTCCGGGAGGAGAATACCGGATGCCACCCTCCGAGAGGAGGATACCGGAGGCCACCCTCTGGGAGGAGGATACCGGAGGCCACCCTCCGGGAGAAGGATACCGGAGGCCACCCTCCGGGAGAAGGATGCCAGAGGCCGCCCTCCGGGAGAGGAAGGCCAGAGGCTGCCTTCCGGGAGACGAAGGCGGGAGGCCGCCCTCCGGTACAAGGACGCCAGAGGCCACCCCCAGGAGAGAGATGCCGGAGGCCACCCTCCGTGAGAAGGTCGCCGGAGGCCGCCCTCCGGGAGGGAATTGCTGGAGGCCCTCCCTCGGACCACAGTAGCGAACCCGAAGGAAGCGTTGGCGGGAAAAGGATGGGACAAATATACAGGGGGACAGGATCGCGATCCTCTGAGCCATGTCGGGCGGCGCAGGCAGCGTCCGACACGGCTGATATGCTGTCAGAGTCGAATCTTCTTGTCTGTACTGTGTATAGTCCGTTTTGTCTGTACTATCGACCAGCGGTTGACCGTGTAGCCGTTGGTTGTCCAGAGGTTCTTGGCCCTCTGGACGGGGCGCCTTATAAATACCCCTCAACTGTAGTTGTAAGGGACAAGCTCAAGGAGCATTGAATACACTACCCTCATTTCCACCAAGAAAACCTGCTGGTCCGATCCGTCGTTCCAACAGTTGGCGCCGTCCGTGGGGACCTTAGTCCAAGAAGCTATCATCCGCTACACCCACTCACCAAACCATGTCAAGTCGAAAGGGAGCAAGCGCGGTTCCCCCGCGCTGGTCAGCCCGCACCGCTGGGGTCGAGCCCGCCGTGATCCCTGACCCCGGCCCTTCGGTTCCTGCCGATACGCCGGTCGGGGCGCCCTCCCTGGAGCCAACCCAGATGCTGGAAGGGACGCCCGAGGCCGGAGGCCCTGCCGGCATACCTGAGCCAACCTCCGTCAACCTGGAGGGGGTGCCAGAGGTACCGCCGGAGCAACACGCTCCAGTCGGACCCCCGGTGGTGTCCCTTCGGACTGACTACGCCCGCTCGTGGGACCCCGACACCGCTTCAGGAGGAAGCGGGAGTCAAGCCGATGCCCTGGCCGCTGAGAATGCCCGGCTGAAGGCAGAACTGGCCTTGTGGCGCCAGGAGGCGTCGCTCCGCCCTCCAGAGCCCCTCCGCGCCACAAAAGCTATGGCTGTGGTGCTAGGCGACGATGAAGATCCAGAGGACGGAGAGAACCCGTCGTACGATGAGGAGTCCCCCTTGCATCCGGACCTTAGAGGGTGCGCTTCGGCTCGAAGTTTCGCGCCGCCAAGCTCCCCAGCTCCTCTACCACCGGGGCTTCGTGGAGCCGCAGGTAATAGTTGTGGACCGGGGCCACCCTGGACGCGAAGTCCTCGCTGTTCGCCAGGAAGGGGCGCAGGAGGGGCACCGTAGCACGCGCGCCCTGGTTGGAAGTAGGGGCCCGAGGTGAGCCCCTGGCGCCCTCGGCCGCCTCCGGAGAAGCCCCTTCAGAGGCCCCCGCCTCCGCACCGGCTCGCCGCTCCGAAGCCTCCGTCGCATTGACAGGGGCTGCGGGCCTCTCGTCTGCGGCGTCGTCCCGAGGCAAGACGACTGGCTCGGCGACCCGGGAAGACGTGTCTGCGTGGATGAATGGGGTTGAAGTTCGAAGGAATCCCAGGGTTTGAAGAAAGATGGGTAAGCTATCTTACCTTCATCCGTGCCATCGCCAAGATCCTCCGAAGGCGGAGTTGGACCAGACGGGCTCGGGCGGAAGAAGAGGTCGTCGATGGAGTTCATGGGGGAACCCGCCACCGTCGCGGCGAGCTCGGCTTCCATGGCCTCGCGCCCTTCAACGGCGCCGAGCGGGTCGGCCAGCCCGCCGCGATCCAGGTTGTTTGTCGCCCTGCTCCCGTGGGAGCCGACGGAGCCCCCCTCCAAAGTCGGTTGGTGCGAGGGAGAAGTCTCTAGAGGCGGTGTTGTCCGGGCGGCAGGGACCCCTTGCCTAGCCCCCGGCGCAGGGTCCTCGAAGTCCGAACGAGGGAGAGCACCCTCGGTCCTCTCGGTGCCCGAGCAGATGGGAGGAATCGGGTCCGGAATCACCGGAGGACCCCCCGACTCCGATTGAGCCCCTTCGCTAGATTCTCCTCCTTCGGAGCGAGAGGCGGAGGTTGGTTCCGGGGAAAGCCGCTTGGGCCCTTTCACTATCTTCTTCTTCTTCTTGGAGGGGCGCCTGGGCGAGAGGCCACCGTCGAGGTCGCCCACCTTCCTCTTCGAGACATCCCGAAGGGCCTCGCCCTCCGGAAGAGGCGGAGGCGAGATCTCAAGTGCGCCCCACACTCGGTTGAAGCGCTCCCAGGAACCCACCAGTTCCAACCGTCGGGTGCGTTCGGCTTGGGTAGGGGCTCCAAGGATCCCCTCCGTCACGCGGGCCACCTCTTCGGGGGTCCAGGCCACAAGCGACCCTGTAGTTCAAGGTCAGAATCAAAATACCCTCCGAGCAGAAAGCGGAGTCAAAGTAAACAAGCGCGAATGCTTACCGAGTTGGCGGGAGAGCTCCGCTGGCATCGATTCATCCCGGCTGCTCCGGAGCGACGCCGACCATTCCTCCTTCAGCGGAGGGATTTCGAGGGCCACGAATTCCTCCGCTAAGTCGCGCATGCTCATTCGGCGAGCAACGATCTGAAGAAGCTTGATCCTCGCGGAGATCGAGCCGGAGTCAACTTCAACGCGTGCCTCCTTCCGGAACTAGATGTGGCGCGGAATCCCAGCGAGTCCGAAGCTAAGCCCCACGTGGACGTAGAACCACCGGCTCACCCATTTGGAGTACCACCTCTCGTTGATGGCCTTTGCCGGGAAGTGGTCCACGTACTTCCTCCGGAGTTGGAAATTAATGCTTCCGAAAGCTAGTATTTGACCTCCTTTCTTCTTTGGCTGGCAGAGGGCCTCGTGCATCTCCGCGAAGACCTCCACCCTTCCTTCACAGCCCTCGGCGCGCATGGCCCACTCGAATATGGCGAGGCGGGCTACGGCGTTGGGAGACAGCTGCGGGAGCTCCACGTGAAACGCGTCCAGCACCCCGGCGAGGAGCTCCGAGGTGGGAAACCATAGCCCCGCCTCGAAGAAAGACTCGAAGACGACGACATCGCCCTCTTGCGGCTGCGGGGCCATCTCCCGACCCGGTCTCCTTGCCAGCATCTCGGGACCAAGGCGGCCCCTAGTTGCTTGCTCGATCGACGCCTCCGTGCATGTAGATGGGCCGGGCTCCAAGGTCTGCTCCCGGAACTGCTCCGAGGCAGGACGAAGCTCGCGCGAGCCGCGTGTCTCTGATGGGCCTGTGGCCGCCACCGCCGCCGCTGCCATCTGGCGCTGCAGAAAGCGCGGATCCATCGCCATTGCCGGGGCGTCGCCCCTCCCCATCGCGCAAGGAGTGAGAAGAGGACTAGCGCTCAAGGAGCAAAGTGGGTGCAGGCTGGTGTGGCTGGAGTGTGTGCGATGAAGTCAGGAAGTAGGAACTAGGCGCGTAGCGGGCGGTATTTAAGTACGAAGCCGGCAGTTTCCTCTTCCACTCGTTCCGCGTGTGAACGCGGCGGTTGCATGGCGCCTACATTTAATGTCTAACCGGTGCCTCGGGGCGCAGCGGTCTGCCGACGGTTCGCCTCCCCAACGCCGAGTGCACGCGCGCGCGGCATTAACTGCCTTGGGTGGTGTTGGGCCACCTCCTCGGGGCTGGAGCCCTATGGTCAAAGGCGCGTAAACATCTGGGGAGCCGGTCAAACTTCTCCCAACCCTTCGGGAGGGGGAACTCGAAGCGGACCTCCGCCTTCCGGTCCGGCTGCGCCCGCCCGCTCCAGAGCTCCTCCGCATCCGTCGAAGGGGGCCACACTACAGCCAGACCCGACACCTCAATGTAAGTTACATCCTTATGAAAGTTATCGGAATTATCATGTGCGCTTCCACCCTCTCTTAACGCAGGGCTCCCGAGAGGAAAGAAGCGAGGGGCTACTGTTGGGGGAGATAATCCCGACGGTGGAAGGGGGCCCACTACCAGGGGGTCTGAAGCCAAGGATACCAGAGGCCACCCTCCAGGAGGAGAATACCGGAGGCCACCCTCCGAGAGGAGGATACCGGAGGCCACCCTCCGGGAGGAGGATACCGGAGGCCACCCTCCGGGAGAAGGATACCGGAGGCCACCTTCCGGGAGAAGGATGCCGGAGGCCGCCCTCCGGGAGAGGAAGGCCGAAGGCTGCCTTCCGGGAGACGAAGGCGGGAGGCCGCCCTCCGGTACAAGGATGCCGGAGGCCACCCCCCGGAGAGAGATGCCGGAGGCCACCCTCCGTGAGAAGGTCGCCGGAGGCCGCCCTCCGGGAGGGAATTGCCGGAGGCCCTCCCTCGGACCACAGTAGCGAACCCGAAGGAAGCGTTGGCGGGAAAAGGACGGGACAAATATACGGGGGGACAGGATCGCGATCCTCTAAGCCGTGTCGGGCGGCGCAGGCAGCGTCCGACACGGCTGATACACTGTCAGAGTCGAATCTTCTTGTCTGTACTGTGTATAGTCCGTTTTGTCTGTACTATCGACCGGCGATTGACCGTGTAGCCGTTGGTGGTCCAGAGGCGCTTGGCCCTCTGGACGGGGCGCCTTATAAATACCCCTCAACTGTAGTTGTAAGGGACAAGCTCAAGGAGCATTGAATACACTACCCTCATTTCCACCAAGAAAACCTGCTGGTCCGATCCGTCGTTCCAACAGTTATTTATAGCCCAAGGCTGATGTAAAATTTATTGCGACCTGTATGTTGTTTCCACGGTGCTTCGACCCATGTAATTAGTATAGACTATGCGAGATGGACTAGTACTCTTCATGGAGGATGAGAGCACACACTCGATGATAGGAGCCATGGAGATGGAGATCGCCATGTGAAGAAGGTCATGCTATGTCATAGTTAATATGATTGTCTGTGATGCTTTCTTATGTTCATGTTATTCTATTCTTGCATATTTCGTGTGCGCTAGGGACGTTACGATGCTAGAATAGTTTTCCCTCAGAAAATTAAGTGTCGATGGTCTTCCCAATATCAGCATCTACCAAGGTTCGTGCTCATCGATAGTGGGTCTGCCAAAGTAGAGTGCTATCTTTTATCTCGACCAGTTGGGGCGAATTACAGACTTCTGCACGCATAGTGTTGGTTCACTTGACAAGGCTATCAAAATGGTTTTGGGCCTTGGAGCATAGGAGTTGGGGTCAAGCATTGGATGCTTCTCCAATGTCAAGAGTCACATACGATGTGATTTGCAAAGAGTTGCTTACCTATGTCAACTAGCTTCTAACAGTGATGCCAAAGCTCACTAGGAGATAGCGTGGCCATGGATCTTGCACAACTATTAGTCATGAGAGGGAAAGTGACTGGTTTAGATAGTGGAACATCTTTTATTGGATAGAAGATAAACATTGCATAGTGCTAACCTCACATTTAATCTTTTGTAGATTATGACACCTACTACGTCTACTATTAAGAGCACTCTAGTTTTTAATTTGCGATCTATTCTTGAACGAGATAAATTTTTTGGAACGAACTTTATGGATTGGTATTGAAACTTGAGAATTGTTCTCAAGCAAGAGAAAAAAGTATTATGTTCTAGAGGAACCCCACCCTCATGAACCATGGGAGGATGATTCTACAGCAAACAAGAGTGCTTATGAGAAGCATGCTAGTGATTCTGTGGATGTTAGTTGCCTGATGCTTGCCTGCATGTCCTCTCATTTTTAGAAACATTATGAGGAACATGATGCTTACGATATGACTGTAGGTCTTAAGGGCATGTTTCAGGACCAAGCAAGGGCAGAAAGATACAATGTGTCTAAATGCTTATTTGGTAGCAGGGTGTATGAAGGGAGCCCAATGAGCCCTCACGTGATCAAGATGATTGGTTGCGTGGAGACTCTAGAAAGACTAGGCTCTCCACTGGATCCACACCTCGCTATTGATGTCATGCTCGAGTCACTCCCAATGAGCTTTGAGCCATTCATCATGAATTACAACATGGTTGGACTGGAGAAGACACTAGCTGAGTTGCATGGGATGCTAAAATCTGCTAAGGAGAGTATCAGGAAGTCTCCAAACCATGTGATGGTTGTTCAGAATGAGGGCAAAAAGAGGAGAAGGAAAAAGGCTAAGACTACAGCTGTGATCTTTAGTGTGAAGTCTAAACCGACTAGAAAGTCTAGGTCTGGTCCTGCCAACTCTGATGTGTGTCACCATTGCCACAAGCGTGGGCATTGGAAGCACAATTGCAAGGTGTACCTAGAAAAGCAAAAGAACAAGAAGGGAAGTGGTACTTCCACTTCAGGTATTAATGATATTGAAATTAATCTTGCTACTCGTCCAAATGATTCATGGGTATTTGATACCGGCTCGATGATTCATACTTGCAAATTGTTGCAGGGGCTAAGTAGAGTAAGAAAGTGTGCAAGTGGCGAGCTGGATATCCGTGTTGGGAATGGTGCAAAGGTTGCAGCGTTGGCCGTCGGCGTCTATTCACTATCGCTACCGTCAGGATTAGTTTTGGAGTTAAATAATTGTTATTTCATTCCCGCCTTAGGCAGAAACATTATATCTTCTTCATTTTAGAGGAAGATGGTTTTAAATTCATAATAAAGAATAAGAGTTGTTCAATATTTTCAACTGGCATGCTCTATAGTGTTTGTCCATTAGTGAATGGATTGTATATTTTGAGTCTTGACGATGCACACGCTTATAACATTAGTACTAAGAAACAACAACTCAATGATTTGAATCCCATCTACGTCTCGCATTGTCGTTTGGGTCATATAAATAAGAAGCGCGTGCAGAAGCTCCATAGTGATGGACTTTCGGAGTCATTTGATTTTGAATCATATGACACATACGAGTCTTGTTTACTTGGCAAAATGACAAAGACGCCTTTTACTGGACAAAGTGAGAGGGCGAGTGAGATATTGGCCATAGTACATACTGATGTATGTGGTCCAATGAGTCACACGACTAGGAAATGATTTCAATACTTTATTATTTTTACCGATGACTTTAGTAGATATGGATATGTCTACTTGATGAGGCATAAATGGGAATCCATCGAAAAGTTCAAGGAGTTCCAGAATGAGGTACAAAATCATACGGGCAAGACAGTTAAATTTCTATGATCGGATCATGGGGGTGAATATTTGAGCCATGAGTTTAGTGATCATCTGAAGCAGTGTGGGTTCCACAGCTGACTCCACCTAGCATGCCTCAATAGAATGGGGTGTCCGAGCGGATAAACCACACTTTTTTGGACATTGTGCGGTCCATGATGAGTCACAGTGATCTTCCATTATCCTTTTGGGGTGACGCTCTAGAAACTGCAACTTTCACGATTAATAGAGTCCCATCTAAATCAGTAGAGAAGACGACATATGAGATGTTGTCTGAGAGGCGTCCTAGTTTGTCTTTTCTAAAGATTTGGGGATGTGAGGCGTATGTCAAACGCATGACGTCTGACAAGTTCAGTCCTAAGTCTAACAAGTGTTTCTTTGTGGGGTATCCTAGAGAAACCAAAGGATACTATTTCTATAATAGAGAGGAGGGCAAATTGTTTGTCGCTTGAAATGGTGTGTTCCTTGAGAAAGAGTTTCTCTCAAAAGGAGTTAGTGGGAGGACTGTGCATCTCGAAGAGGTTCGAGAGCCACTAGAAAGTGTTCAAGATCCCACTGAACCAGAGTAGGAGGCACAAGATGTTGTAGACAGTGTTATGGATGTGCCAGCCCCATGAAGGTCTGGGAGATTAGTCCATGCGCCAGAGAGGTACATGTTCTTGAACACTGGGCATCGCGACGTGTTGTTGTTGGACAACGACGAGCCCAAGACCTATGCGGAAGAAGTGATGGGACCAGACTCTGAGAAATGGCTTAGAGCCATTGGTTCAGAGTTGGAGTCCATGCGAGTTAACCAAGTTTGGAACTTGGTTGATCCACCCTATCGTGTAAAAACCATTGAGTGTAAATGTATCTTCAAGAAAAAGATAGACGTTGATGGAAATGTTCACATCTATAAGGCATGATTGGTGGGGAAAGGTTTTCAAACAGATTCAAGGTGTTAATTATGATGAAACATTTTCGCCGTCTCTATTCTTAAGTCTATTCGGATCATCCTAGCTATTGCCACATTTTATGATTATGAGATATGGCAAATGGATGTCAAGACGACTTTCCTGAATGGAAACCTATGTGAGGATGTGTACATGACAAAACCTGAAGGTCTTAACGGTCCGGGGAATGCTGGGAAGGTTTGTAAGTTGCTAAAGTCCATTTATGGATTGAAGTAAGCTTCTCGGAGTTGGAATCTTCGTTTTGATGAGGTAGTCAAAGGGTTTGGCTTCATCAATAACGAAGAAGAAACTTGTGTTTACAAGAAGGCTAGTGGGAGCTCACTTGTGTTTTTGGTCCTATATGTGGATGACCTATTGTTGATTGGAAATGACATTCCTTTGTTGAATGCAGTCAAGACTTAACTGAAAAATAGTTTTTCGATGGAAGATCTTGGAGAGGCAACATACATTTTGGACATAAAGATATATAGATAGATCAAAACGGTTAATTGGATTAAGCCAAAGAATGTACATTGACAAGGTTTTGAAACGGTTCAAAATGCAGAATTCTAAGAAGGGTTTTCTACCAATGTCACATGGTATTTCTCTTAGTAAGACTAAGTGTCTTGTGACACCTTATGAGCTAGAGAAGATGAGTGCAATCCTGTATGCCTCCACAATTGGATTCATCATGTATGCCATGTTGTGTACACGTCTAGATGTGTCATATCCTCTAAGTGTTACAAGCAAGTACCAATCGAACCCAGGTGAAAGTCATTGGGCTGTAGTAAAGAGTATCCTCAATTACTTGAGAAGGACTGAGGAAATGTTCTTGGTATACGGTGGTGAAGAGGAGCTCGTTGTAAGTGGTTACACGGATGGTAGCTTTCAGACCGATAAAGATGATTCTAGATCGAATCTGGCTTTGTGTTCTTCCGCAATGGAGGCGCAGTGAGTTGGAAGAGTTCCAAGCAAGACATGGTGGCCGATTCTATAACAGAAGCTGAGTATGTCTTTGCTTCATAAGCGACGAAGGAGGCTATTTGGATCAGGAAGTTTGTTTCTGCGCTAGGTGTTGTTCCGAGTGTATCCAGTCCAATCGACCTCTACTGTGATAATAGTAGTGCCATTGGGCTAGCCAAGGGGCCTAGATCGCACCTAGAAATCCAAACATATACTTCGGCGATATCACCTGATCCACGAGATCATTGAGAGAGGTGATGTGAAGATTTGCAAGGTGCGCACGGATTTGAATATGGCGGATCCATTGACGAAGCCTCTTCCACAGCCCAAGCATGAGGTGCATATGAGCTCCATGGATATTAGATACTTGTGCGAGTGAGTCGTGTGTTTGTGGAAGATGCTAGTAGAGTGTATGCTAATGTATGAGGATAAATGTTATCTTGTTCCTTGAATAAATATCGTTTGCATTTAATTAATGAGTATGACTTGTTATGTGAAACTATTTGCTTTATGACGATGTTGTTCAAAAGGATCCCTGATCTTGTCATCATGTGCGACAATGATGATACATGGATTAACACATCTGACTTATTGATGATTGTGTTTCACAGATCATAGACATAGAGATGTCAAATCAGTGATGTGGACACATGTTGGTGAACATGGTGTTGGACAGACCCACTTGAGATATTGCTGAGATTGTTATGTGCCAACAGTTGTCATCTCAAATGGTGTACTTGCAGAGTCCCTTGGACCTGAGATTGTCATTTGATTCCAGAATGCGTAATGACACACTAAGATGCTTGCTAACACAATTCCATAATAGGGTAGTAATAAGGGTTGTTTTCAGGTGCTGTTGTGAAACATGTCTTTGGATGTGAGCGGTCAAGATGAAATTTTCCCCTCCTAATAATGAGAGATTCGTCTCTAGGCCCCTCGAGGTATTAGATTGGAAAAGTGCATGGTCGTTCCACTATGACTAAGGAGTTAGTCATGATTTGAATCTGATACTTGATCGAGTGAAAATGTTAAGTTAACTAAAAAGGGTGGCACATATATCACCTTGAGCTTGACTGACGGCGTGTGGTAAAGGGACTGGTGCTTGAGTATATCAAGGTTCATGAAAATTTCATTTTGTACGCTTTCGGGGGTCAATATGTGCTGCTAGGTACCGATATTGATCAGTGAGTCGGAACTAGTTTCCGGTGAACAACCATTAGTGTATGAACCTATCAGGTCACACACTTACGGGGATGGATTAAAACAGGCAAACAATTGGTTCTTGTGCAAGTGGGAGATTGCAAGGTTATGCCCAAGAAAATTCCATGGATCGAAAGTTCTGATAGGAAGTATCGGAAGTTCTGGTTATTTTCTGGTCTCGATACAGAGAGAAAATGTTGCTTCAGAAGATCCGATATGGTATCGGAAGTTCCGACGAGCTAGAAGTTCCTATTTGGAATCGGGGAATTTTGTACTGATCGGAAGTTCTGATATAGTATCAGAAGTTCCGAGGTGGGCAATAACAGATTGGATCTGTTGCGTGTCGTACTGTATCAGGAGACCCAAAATACCTTGTCGGAAGTTCCGATCCAGGATCAGAAGTTTCGACGTGGGAAAACATATTGGATCTGTTTCAGTTTTTAGGGTTTTGGGATGAGCATGACCAGGGATCTCTCAGCCCTATAAAAGGTGAGGAGGAGTGAGGAGCCATGCTGAATAGCGTGGGCCTCATGGCTCCAGATGTGATGAGTCATTGTCAACGATAGTCAAAGAGGACAAAAAAGAGAGAGAAGAACTGTTGCGTCTGGGCCGCGTGTGACTCAGGTACACGGGCAGCGAGCAACTGTCGGGCAGAGGGGCCGCGAAGTCGGGCTGGCCCAATCCGGGTAGATGGGCTAGGAGCAGCAGAGGATCCACTGGGCTATTGACCGGGATTGACTCAAGTACACGGGCGGCGAGCGATTGCCGGGCTGAGGGAGCTGCGGAATCGGGCCGGCCCAATCCGGGTACCCGGTGTGCAGACGGTGGACGCTTTGTCAGTTTCGGCGCAAAACTGACGACCGCTGATCTCGGATCTGACCGTTCTGAGGCGAAGCCGTAGCTGCTACGAAAGCTCCGCATCAGGACAAGTTACCTTTATTTAGGTTTTTACTATTTTGCCTTTAGGCCCACAGTCTGTCAGTCGAGTCTGTAAAAAATCCTAAGGGCATTTCGGTCTTTTCCATTTTTATTCAGCGTCTGTAAAAAACCCTAGGGGTATTTCTGCATTTTTCCATTTAATGGGCTGCCTATAAATAGGCCCCAATATCCTAGGGTTAGAGCACCCATTTTTGAAATATCACTTTACCAATTCTGAAATTTGTGGGTCACTTTTTTCCCTTCCTCTCCACTGTTTTCCGCCGCCCGCAGTTGTTCCTCTGTTCTTCCGTGTATGCGCTGCCGCCGCTTCTCTTGCCTAGCAATGGCAGCAGCAGCCTAGCCGGCGCATCTAGCCAAGCCACGCACGTGGCATTCGACGCAGCAAGCAGCAGTTCAGCGGCGTGAACAGCAAGCACACGGGCACGAGTTGCAAGGCAAAATGCAGCCTACCTGGATGAACTAATCAAGTGGCACGCAGATCAAGGTACAAGTTCACTGTAGAAATTAAATTCTTGATTAAAATGCTAGATTAGTCCGTAACTTTTTCTGATCTTCAATACTGTTGCTGCACGTTTCTTTGTGTATATCTCCTAATCTTGCATAGGGAAACGTGCCTAATCATGTGCTTAACTTGTTGCCTAGATTAATGTTTGCGTGTTGTTCGTATTTTTTTTAATGCTTTCCGTAACATCCAGTTGCATGTGATGTAATACTGCTAAGAAGTATTTTTATTATGAATGTATTTCATCTATTGATTTAATCTTTGTGCTGTCAGTTGGTTCATCTGCTGTTTTGATTAAATAGATGATATTGAATCTGGTGCTTTAATCTGTGCACTGTTTTTATTTCGGTTGGAACTTCACTATTTATCATCTTCATGTTTGTTGGTCTGATTAAATATCTATGAGTTAATTAATCTGTTAATCTGCCTTTAAGCACTGTGTTGGTGTCTTTTTGTTTAGGACACCGGTCGTTTTTAGGCTAGACCTTTTTAGGTTCCGTTGATCTATTTATTTTTCCTTGTTAGTCAATTGAGGTGCGTTGGGTGTTGGGAGCAGGCCATTGATTCGAAAGAATTTTTTTTAGGCGCCCATTCACCCCCCCTCTGGTCGCTACTTTCGGTCCTACAAGTGGTATCAGAGCTTGGTTAGGGTTTTTCCATACCTTAACCGGTTCTAAACCCCAGTAGTGATCATGACTTCTCCTGGCAAGGTCCCGTCCTTGGAAGCTTATGGCTATAATTATTGGAAGACTCGCATGCGAGCCTATCTCATGAGCCAAAGCTCGGACATCTGGGACATTTGCGTTCACGCTACGTTTGTTGTATTGCCAGTTGCTGAGCAAGGTACTCCTGGTATCATTGCCCAGCATCTGAACAATAGTAAAGCTGTGAACATTCTGTTTTCTGGTTTAGGTCCCACTGAGTTTGAGCGTGTGAGCCATCTCTCCACTGCGAGAGAGATCTGGGCTACCCTCAAGGCACACCATGAGGGAATAGCCCAGGTCAAGGCTCGGCTCTATCAGACCTACCGGCGTGAATATGAGAACTTCTCACAAAAGCCGGGTGAATCTGTTGAAGTGTTGTTTGGTCATTTTCAATCGATCATAAACAAGCTTCGGGACAACAAGGCTGATGGTGCTCAGTTAGTCTCAGATCATGAGCAGGCGCTCAAGGTTCTCCATACCTTGGACCCAAAGATCTGGGAGATCAAGGTATCCTCTATCGTTGAGAGTACATCTTATGATACCTTGACCATTTCTGAGTTGTTTAGCAAGCTGAAGGCCACCGAGGTAGATATCCAGTTGAGATCAAATCTCACTAGACTCCGGATCAAAATCTCTGGCTCTTGCTACACCTTCTGTTGATCCCTCTTCTAGTGAGCTGTGCTGGGTTCTCTTTGATGTCTATCACTGAGGACCAGCTTGAGTCTTTGGGAGATGATGATTTGTGTCTGTTTAACAACCGGGTGCGTCGTGTTTATGACAAAAGGATGTTCAAAAGACACGGCACAAAGACCGGATGCTTTGAGTGTGGTGATCCAGGACACTTCATCGCCGACTGCCCCAAGCGCAATGGCCACAAGAAGGGCACCGGTGGTGGCTTCCACGACTCCGGCAAGCACGACAGCTCTCCTTCAACAAGGGCAAGCTAAAGACCAGATTCTTCAGAAAGGCCTTGAAGGACTACCAGCGAGAGAACAAGAAGCGCGACAAGGCCTTCTTCGCTGAGATGGAAAAGAGCTACTCCAAGCGGTCCACGTCTTCATCCTCTTCATCGAGCTCAAGCGATGAGGAGATCATCGTCAGGAAGGGGAAGGACAAGGACGATCCAGCAGGCCTTTGCTTCATGGCCTTCGGGGACAGACCGAAGAGCCGCTCACATCAACGCCGAAGATCCCGCAAGAGTTTCTGCTCAATGGCTCTTGGGGATAAGAAAGAGAAGAGCTCCTCCGATGACTCCGACGACGACAACGAAAAGGTATCATCTTATGAACGTGAAATTGTTGATTTACTTGAAAGCAATCGTCAGGAGATAAAGTATCGGGAAAACTGCTTAGAGGGGCTAAGAAGAGGATAGATGAGTTAGAAAGTGTGAGGTGCTTCTGTGTGACCTGTCGACTGTGAAGTCCAGGTACACAGAAAGGGTTGATGAGAGGGATGCTTTGGCCACTGAGCTTGAAAGCGCTCAGCTGGAGCTGAAAGATGCTCAAGCCACTGTCGTCGTACCCTGTGCTGATTGCCCATCTCATCTTGCTAGTTTAGCTGAGCTGAAAGCCAAGGGCGATGAGCATCTGGGTGATTTGGAGAGATTGAGAGCTGAGCTTGCGCAGACTAGGCTAGAACTTGAGACATTGTCAGTTCCACCCACTGTCTGTGAGAACTGTCTGTCTCTTAGACTTGAGTTGATTAAGCTGAAAGCTGAGAAGTTTGTCCAGGTAGATAGTGAGTGTGAGACCTGCTTGTCTCAGGTGGAGGTACTAGCTTCCTTGAGAGAGGAGCTAGCTGATTCTCAGAATGAGAACTTTTACCTCCGTTCTATCCTGAGTTGGATCAGTGCCAGCGAGCCACAGCTCGGCATGATGATCCAGCAGTTCAAGAGGCAGGATGGGTTTGGGGTAGGTTACACCTACACCAAGGCTGACTTTGAGAGTGCCATTAGCCGGGCAGTGGAGTGGAGTAAAATGACTCCTGAGCAAAGATATCCCAAGACTCACTCCACTGAGTCTTCCCTGGCTAGTCAGCCCAAGGATGGAGTAATCCATGAATAGCCCAAAGCTCCACCCAAGAAGCCCATTGGGTTCCAAAGCCCAAACACCTCCACACTTCTCTTGACTCTCTTCCTGGACCCTCTCAACCCAAGAAGCCGACACCAAACACCACTAAGCCCAAGAACACCAAGCCTCAACCACATCCCAAGAAGCCCACCTATCATTGCGAGTATTGTCAAGAGACGGGCATCTTGCGGAGTTTTGCTTCAGGAGGAAGCGGGTTGAGAGAGCAGAGAGAGCTCGTGGTGGTCAGGAGCAGTTCTACCAGCAGGGTGGTAGACTGCGTGTTCCTCGACACGGGGAGAGGCTGGAGGCCAGGCCGCGTCGTGTAGGTGGTGGTAGAGGAGACGACTTTCTTGCCCGTACTCCAGTTGGTGGTGTTCGTTCCGGTAGAGCTCCAGGCCGTTTTGGCTACGGTCCTGGAACTCGTGGCCGAGGTTTTAGGAAGAACCAAGGACCGCGCTTTGAGCCGCGTTTTGGTCCAAACATTTCTGATGATTTCTGCTTTCCGTCTTTTGAGCAGATGGCTCGACACTGGTTTAGCTCTTTTGCTAAACCTGGTGCCGGACCATTTGCTCCCACTTACAGCCACTGATTGTGCAGGATCGGGGACTGGAGGATGTTTGGATCATGGACTCAGGGTGTTCTCGCCACATGACGGGACATCGTAGATGGTTCTCCAGTCTCACTCCCCCGAGCTCCAAAGAGTACATCACTTTCGGGAACAGTGGTCAAGGGAAAGTAAGTGGCATTGGCTCAATTCGCATTTCAGACCATTTTTCATTGAAGAACGTTGCTTTGGTTGGAAACTTGAACTTCAATTTGATCTCTGTTTCGCAACTTCTTGAGGATGGTTTGGAGGTGCGTTTTAAGAAGGGCAATTCTTCTGTGTTTGATTCTAGAAGGTCTTTGATTTGCCAGATCTTACCTTTCGGTAAAGTTTTTCGAATTGACTTCTCTAGTTCTTTTGGCCCTTCTCGCTATTTGATTGCTGGATCTTCTTCTGAGCTCTGGAAGTGGCATAGGAGGTTAGGTCATTTGAGCTTTGATCTGCTAGTCAGGTTAAGCTCTATTGACCTCATCCGAGGATTGCCCAAGCTTAAAATGGAGAAAGGTCTAGTTTGTCATCCCTGTCGTCACGGGAAAATGGTTGCCGCTTCTCACTCACCTGTGACTCAGGTGATGACTTCGTATCCAGGCGAGCTGTTACACATGGACACTATCGGTCCAGCTCGGGTACGCTCAGTCGGTGGGAAGTGGTACGCACTTGTGATTGTTGACAACTTTTCTCGATTCTCGTGGGTTTTCTTTTTGGAGTCTAAGGATGAGACTTTTCATTTTGTTCATGACCTGATTCTGAAGTTGAAGAATGAGAACAATGGTCGGATGCGAGCAATTCGCTCCGACAATGGCTCTGAGTTCAAGAACTCTCAGTTCGTCAGCTTCTGTAGTGATCAGGGTCTTGACCATCAGTTTTCTGCTCCTTACACTCCCCCACAGAACGGCGTTGTGGAACGAAAGAACCGCACGCTAGTCGAGATGGCCAGGACGATGCTCGATGAGCACAGGACTCCTAGGCGTTTTTGGGCTGAAGCCATGAACACGGCTTGCTATCTGGCCAACCGCATTTTTCTTAGAGCTTACCTAGGTAAGACCTCATACGAGTTGCGGTTTGGCAGACAACCCAAGGTGAGCCACTTGCGAGCGTTTGGCTGCAAGTGCTTTGTGCTCAAGAAGGGAGGGCATTTGGACAAGTTTGAGTCTCGTTGCTGGGACGGAGTTTTTCTTAGTTATGCATTGCATTCTCGAGACTTGTGAGGTTTCTTTTGATGAGTCCTTGCCTTCTTTAACTCCTTCTTTTGAGCTTTCTGGTGATGGTGAGCTCGGAGAGTCCATCTTCGAGGAAGATGAGGATACTCCAGCTGCTGATGAGAGTGGGCCTTCTGCACCTCCTGTAGAGCCCACACCTTCTGAGACTTCGACTGAGGATGAGGGCGGACCTCTGATCACTTCTTCCACTTCGATCGAGCCCCCTCAGTCGAGTCCAGAGGTGCCAGCTGCTGACTCCGGTGAGGTGACTTCAGATCACTAGGGATCCCGAGCAGTTCAGCGTGATCACCCCTCAGAGCTCATCATCGGTGATGTGTCTACAAGAACTTTGCGTTCGTCTGTTGACTCTCTTGTTGTGTTTGCTGAATCTGCTTTTGTTGCATCTTTTGAGCCCAGAGACATTTCTCATGCTCTTTCTGACTCGAACTGGATTAATGCCATACAAGAAGAGCTTGAGAATTTTGTCCGCAATCGGGTTTGGACACTGGTTGAGCTGCCACCCGGATGCAACCCCATAGGCACCAAGTGGGTGTTCAAGAACAAGCAAGGTGAAGATGGGGTTGTGGTGCGCAACAAAGCTCGACTAGTTGCCCAGGGTTTTTGCCAGAAGGAAGGTATTGATTTTGAAGAAACCTTCGCTCCCTGTTGCCCGTCTTGAGTCCATTCGCATTCTCTTAGCTTTTGCCACTTCGAAGGGTTTTAAGCTTTTTCAAATAGACGTCAAGAGTGCTTTTTTGAACGGGTACATAGAGGAGGAGGTTTATGTTAGGCAGCCCCCCGGTTTTGAGAACCCTAAGTTTCCTCGACATTTTTTTAAGTTGCAAAAAGCTTTATACGGGTTGAAGCAAGCCCCCAGGGCTTGGTATGATCGGTTGAAGCAGTTTTTGTTGGGAAAGGGTTTTGTGATGGGTTCTGTGGATAAAACTCATTTCTTGCTCAGAGATGCTTCAGATTTCTTAGTCGCTCAGATTTACGTGGACGATATTATCTTAGGCGGTACTACTAATGATCTTGTGTCCAAGTTTTCTGAGCAGATGCACAGCGAGTTTGAGATGAGCCTCATGGGTGAGCTCAAGTACTTTCTAGGGCTCCAGATCAAGCAGACCAAGGACGGCACCTTCATCCACCAGGGTAAGTACACTCGGGACATGTTGAAGAAATTCGACTTTGGTGGAGAGCTGAAGCCTCAGATGACCCCAATGGGCACATCTGGGGGCCTGGACAAGGACGAGAGCGGCGTCAAGGTCAACGAGAGAGAATTTCGAGGGATGATCGGTTCGCTGCTGTACTTGACGGCGACGAGGCCAGACATACAGTTCGCCGTGGGATTGTGCGCGCACTTCTAGTCTTCACCTCGCGCGTCTCATCGGCAAGCTGTCAAGCGTATCTTCAGGTATCTTACCTATGCGCTTGATCTTGGTCTTTACTATTCAGCATCATCATCTCTTGATTTATCTGGCTTTTCGGACGCTGACTTTGGTGGGTGCCGGTTGGATCGCAAGTCGACTTCCGATACTTGCCAGTTTCTTGGTTCGTCTCTTGTGTCTTGGTCTTCTCGAAAGCAATCTGGAGTTGCTCTTTCGACCACTAAGGCTGAGTATGTAGCTGCTGCTAGCTGCTGCTCACAGTTGGTTTGGATGATTTCCACTTTGAGAGATTTTGGGTTGTTCTTTCCTACCAGAGTTCCTTTGTTTTGCGACAGCACTAGTGCAATTAGTGTAGGGAAAAACCCATGTCTCCATTCAAAAACCAAACACATTGATGTGCGCTTTCACTTTTTGCGGGATCAATATGAGAAAGTGTCATTGACCTTGTTCATGTTGATACCCATCATCAGTTGGCTGACATATTCACCAAACCCCTAGATCAGTCTACTTTTGAGCGTTTACGAGGGGATTTGGGTGTTGTGTATCCTTTCTAGGATATTTTGCGTCAGTTTTTTCTTTCTTCTTTACTCTTTTCTTGAGTCTTTTTGTGTGTGTTCATATCATACATATTCACATATCACAATTTTGAGCCTGCTTCTGTTATATGATTGAACTGCTTTACTTATTCTAGCTGGTACATGCTTTTGATTACTTGTCGATGATCATGCTTTGTTTCAGTTCATTTGATATGTCTGATATCTGTCATATGCATGGTTTTTACGCTTTAAAATTGAAAAATGATCACCATTGCTTCTGGTAACTAGCATGTGTAGGCTGAATGCTTTTGCTATCTGTTATATGCCTTGTAGTGTAACACCCCAAGAAATAAAAACAAATAAAATAAAAGAAAAATATTAGTTAATCATTTCTGGATTTATTTATTAAAGGAAAATCATAAAAGAACACAAATAAAGCCAAACAGGGAGAAATATACAAAATATGGACCTGAAAATTTTATGAGATGAACTAGAGCCCAAGATATAATTTTAGGAATTTTTACAAATTTTTACCAACAGTGATTCAACCCTTAATCAAATAAATGAATTACTGGAATTATTTTAAATCAGAAAAGATATTAAAACCTTAACGGGCCTCAACCTCAAAACCACCCCGAGCCCGGCCCAATCCAAGCCATGAGCCACTGACATGTGGGACCCGCCTGTCGGCGCGTTCCCCCGCCTCTCTCTCTCACCCGCGCCTCGCCCCGGCCCCACTTGGCAGCCTCCGGCACCCGCCTTTCACCCACTGACCGATCGGGCCCGCCTGCCGGCACTCGTTATCCCCCTCGACCTCTGACAGGTGGAGCCCACCTGTCAGGATCGTCTTCCTCGTTGGAAGGGGATCCCCTTTCCTCCCCGCCGGCGATCTCCTTCCCTTTTTCGCCGTCGGCCGCCCGCGTTCGTCTTGATTCGCCCCGGATCACCTTCCCCAACCGCTGATGATCTCCTTCCATCTAAACCCGACGCGTTTTACCGTGTATAGAAGCTCGGCCGTGAGTTAGGAAACCCTCACCGGAGTTCTTGGAAACCCTCGGTTCCCTTCCCTCCTTACGCCGGCGAGCCCCTATAAATAACCCTCTTCGGCCCCCGCCCTCAGCCACACCGCCTAAACCCGAGCTAAAGCACTCCAGAGCGCTCCCTCTCGATTTTAGGCTCCTCTCCCCTGCTCCACCTCCGGTGAGCCCTCGCCGTCGATCCCGGCCCCCATTGCCCTAGCCACCGCCACCAGAGTGACCATCGACAACTGCCCGTCCTCGGCCACATCTCTGTTGGCCGTGAACGCCGCTGGATCACCGTCGCCGTCGACCACCCGAACCCCCTACTTCATCTACCCTCGTCGCCGGCCGCCGTCCGTCGCCCTCTGTCGCCACCGGAGGTATCATCGTGATCGCCATCCTCTCCTCTTTCCATTTTCGCCATGGGCTAGGCTCCTAGGCCCTCGCCGCCGCCGTCGCTGCCGCACCCGAGGCCGCCGTCGCCAGAGACGAAGGGGGTACACGCCCCCTTACGTCGTGCCGTGCCGGATCGCGCCCTGACGGCACGATCGCGATCAGAGGGCTAGGATTAAATCCCTCTGGGATTTAATCTGGGCCCTCGGATCTGGTCAAAGGGGTATCGATGCCTCTCGGCCGTCGATCGCCACTTAAAACCCCCGATCGATCTCAGGCGTCCACGCGTACCCGTTCGCTCTGTTTTAATCTGAGCCGTCCATTTTCACTTAAAGGATCCCACCTCGGGCCTGGTTGCTGGATCTAGATCCAACGGATCTGGTTGATCTGGTCCACGCGCACAGTGCCGCGGTCCACCGTGGGCCTGGCTCACCGTGGACCAGAGCCCATTTTCCAGTTTAATTAAAATTCAAGAAATTGATTTAAACTTTGAAAATTCATATCTTGCTCATTTTAACTCCAAATTTCACCATTCAAATTTTGTTAAAACCAGAATATTATTCTCTACACTTTAATGCCATAAAAACAGTATGTTTCTGTTACCCAAAATAACTTTAATAAATATTTAAATGAAACCCCTTAGGGATAATTTATTTAATTCAGAAAAATAAATTAGAAAAACCTTAAGAAACTAAGTTTACTGTTTATTCACCAAACATCAGAATGTTAAAACTTTATTCCACATAATAAAACCCACAAATATGTATGTTTAGTATTTAGTGGATTTTTGTCTGTTTATTGAATGTACTGTTTATTTTTCCGTATCGAGAAGACTACGAGTTCATCGAGGAGCAGGAGTTCTACCCCGAGGTTCCTCCATCCCCATTTGCTGATCAAGGCAAGTCATTGACCACCTCTGTGGAAAACAGTTGATCATATTTGAGCCCATGTTTTAATAAATTATCGCTATAACTCATAGGTTAATATTGCATTAGTCCAATAATCAAGCCTTACACTTATATTTATTAGATCCCCGTCCTTGTGTGCAAACCCAAGCCATGCTTATTGAGCCTTAACTCCTTGTCACTCTACTATAACAATATTAGCTAGTGCCCAATGTACCGGCACAACTGCTATAGGATATAAAGAATGAGTCGTAGATAGATGGATTCTGGTATATGACATACCTCGTTATTCTTGTCTCTGGACTCTGTTGGAGTTGGCTAGGTTATAAGTATGGTGGGTTCCGGGTGCAAGCTCGGGCATTGGTTTGTCGCACCCGGGGCACTATAAGGACCGGTCTACGGGATCTGTTGCAAAGCACTTCCGTACCAACCACAAGTCTAATGGGTAAGTCCTAACTGGAAGTATGGAATACTCTGGCTCGATGCACCATAGAGGAGGGGGCAAGGGGCTAGCCTGCGGGCGACTTGTACCGACGAGGTTCAAGGGGGGGTATGGTGGGGCTCCGATGCGTCGGGACACTATATGAAACCCATAAGAGGGTGTTGTTGAGTCGGGGAGGACTATATGGAAGGTTTTGGCACGAGTTCCCGTGGTATGGGTCATCTCGTTACACTTTGGTGTAGGTGATGAGTGCGTGCCTTGTGGGTACAGTGGTACATCTCTAATCAGAGTAAAATCAATCTTTTCGAAAAGCCGAGCCCACGGTCAAGGGCGGGTTGTGTGACTACTCGTAGTTAGTTTACAATTGTTTGAATGGTTGAGTTATTCATGGCATGTAAGGACTGTTGAGCGAGGTGGGGCTGACTGTACCCCTCGAGTTAGAAGATGATGATGCATACACATGTTTACGTTTCAGTACTAATAAATTGTCCACATTAAATTGCTTTACAAATTTCTCGCTTCCGCAAAACTAGCCACTATCTCCCTTGTTATTACCCTACATTATATTTGCATTCGGTGGCTTGTTGAGTACTCTTGTAATCACCCCGTTGACTTACACCATCAGAGCCCGTCTACTACGAGGAGGATGCAGGTCTGGAGTAGCGACCCAGTCAAGGCGAGACTGGAAGGAGGCGTTCATCTAGGACCCTTTTTTTATTAGTTTCTCTTTACCTTTATTTCACTTTTGTATTAATGCGGTCTACGAACCGTGAATGATTGCCCGTATTGTACGACGTCGCATGATGAACGTCTTGTTTTATTGATTTTCTATGGAATTTCAATAAAAGTCCTGATTTATTAAATTGGGGCGCGACAAGATGGTATTAGAGCCGACTTGACTGCAGGAAGCCAAACAGACCTGACCTTAGGACTTATACTTACTATATTTTCTTACAAACACTACTTATCCTCTCATCTTCCAAGATTTTCACAAAAACTTTCTCTCTTTTGTAGATGTCGGTCCATACCATGAGCGGGACTCTTCGTGATGAGGACGGATTCATCCGTGAGCTTCGCGTGCTCGTTGACTTCTTGGGTTTCCCCATGAGCCCGCGTTCCATGGGATCTTTCCCGATGCGAACGAGAGCTACTGCGAGGTCACGGTTGTGATCCGCCCCTCCTCCACGCAGCCACCCTTCTACACCCATGGAATTGGAGGACCTTCATTCGTGGTGGCTAGCCAGCGAGCCGCTCTTCAGTCCCTCGCCGAGCTTCGACTGGTATACGACTGCCACCTCCGCGACACCGTCTACCGCTTCATGCCCATGCGCACACCCGGGAGTCACCGCAGCATCTACATCAGCCCCCTCACGCAGAGCAACTCCGCCATCACCCGCACGATGAGACTCTTAGAGGCCATGGACAA
Source organism: Zizania palustris (assembly GCA_019279435.1). Taxonomy (NCBI): domain Eukaryota; kingdom Viridiplantae; phylum Streptophyta; class Magnoliopsida; order Poales; family Poaceae; genus Zizania; species Zizania palustris. The sequence goes on from JAAALK010000080.1 coordinate 72,713,571, forward strand.
CCTCCACACAGAGGCCGTCCTCGACGCAGACAGCCAGCACGACACCATCGACTTCTACCGCCACACTTCTGAGAACCTGACCCGTGAGAATGCCGAGCTCCGTCGACAGCTTGAGCAGAACCCCCTGTTGACCCTCGAGGTGGAGGAATTGAGGCGCCAGAACAAGCTCCTACGCCAGGGCGCCATGGTCCACACCAGCTCCGCCAACAGCTCAAGGAATTGAAGAAGGACATTGAGGAGATCACACCTCTTCCGCCTCGCAAGAAGAAACCCCTTCGGATCCCTACCGTGAGGCCCAAGAGGATCTCCCGCAGTGCACCACCCACCGGACCATCCAGCTCCTCGACCCCGACCATCTCCCACGAGCCCGAGATCGAGCCGTCCCCGAGCTACCCTAGACGTAGTTTACGATTGATTGTTTTTTCATTTTGCTTGCTTGTATTACCATTCATGTCAAAACATAAGGCATGAATGAAGAAATAAATAAATGTAACCGCAAGAACGGTACCTTTTGAAATAAAACATAAAGAGTTCTCTAAAATAAACGTTGTCTACTTTGAAAAACTCCAGGATGACCAACACTCAGGGTTCCGACGCTCCCCAGAATGGAGGAGAGAGTGGCAACTTGCCACAATGGGGAGCCACGGGACAAAGGCAAGCCCCAATCGCTAATCACCCTACAGTGGCCGAAATGATGGCCACCCAAAACCAGCTAGTCACTGCTCTGTTGAACCAGATGCAACAACAGCAACAGCAGATGCAGGAGCAGCAGGCTCAGTTCTTCCGCCTCCACCAACAGCCCGAGCTGCATCATCTCGCCGCACCAGCTCCCGCTCCCGCCTCTCAGCTCTCGGAGTTCCTCCGAGTTCGCCCACTGACCTTCTCAAGCACCACCAACCCCATGGAGGCTGGGGATTGGTTGAGGACCATTGAGAAGAAGCTCGATCTGCTGACTTGCACTGAGCAGGAGAAGGTGGCCTTCGCCACCCACCAACTCCATGGTCCCACTGTAGAGTGGTGGGACAATCTTTGCGAGACTCTGCCCGAGGGCCACGCCCATACTTGGGTAGAGTTTTCGGCCGCTTTCCGTGCCGCCCACATCCCCGACGGTATTATCGCGCAGAAACAATAAGAGTTCAGAGACCTTCAGCAGGGGAGCAGGTCCGTGACCGAGTATCTGCACGAGTTCAATCGTCTGGCCCGATACGCACCTGAGGAGGTTCGTACGGATGCGGCCAGGCAGGCCAAGTTCCTTCGGGGACTGAAGGATGAGTTGTCCCTACAACTCATCTCTGGAGATTTCGCCAACTTTCAAAGTTGGTGAACAAAGCTATTATGCAGGAGACCCAACAAAATAAGGTTGACCTGAAGAAGAAGCGGATGATTGCCTTCAGGCAGAACCAAGGCATGGCACAGAGGCCCCGATTCACCCCTCCTCCACCAGCACCGCAGTACCACCCCCGCCCAGTGTATCGTCCGGCACCACCTGCCGCCAATGCCGGAGTCGGACAACCTCGCCCCGCTCCCGCCGCACCAGCCGCCCCAGCTGCCCCGGCCAAGAAGCCGGAGATTCTGAGAGATAGGCACAGCAAGCCTGTGGTATGCTTCAACTGCCGCCAGGAGGGGCACTACTCCCATCAGTGCCCTCATCCCAAGCGTACTCAAGGCGTCTCCTCAAACCCCGCCATCCGCGCCAAGGTCAACCACGTCACCGCCGAAGAAGCCCAGGACGCCCCGGAAATTGTCATGGGTAAGTTTATAGTTCATTCATCGCTTGCAGTGGTATTATTTGACACCGGAGCTACCCACTCCTTTATATCAACTGCTTTTGTGGAAAGAAATTCCCTGGACATAAGTGAACTACCCAGACCAGTGTTAATAGCTACCCCGGGCAAGCAAACCCTCGCCTATTCTTTTAGTCCAAGGGTATGGGTAGATATCCAAGGCACGATATTTTGGGCCGACCCCATTCTAATAGAATGTCAAGGTTTGGATCTCATTCTAGGGATGGATTGGCTAAATAAACATCAAGGAGTAATAGAATGTGCCCAGAGAAAAGTGACGGTGACTAATGAAGAAGGGACTATCGTCACTTTCCAGATGCCAAGCATGAAGGCCAGAAGGACAAGACTACATCAGATTACCTTGGAGGAGATACCAGTAGTCAATGAATACCCGGACGTATTCCCAGAGGATCTACCAGGCATGCCACCCAAGAGGGACATCGAGTTCAGGATTGACTTGGTGCCCGGAACCACCACTATTTATAAGCGACCATACCGGATGGCCGCTAATGAATTAGCTGAGATGAAGCAGCAATTGGAGGATCTCGAAAGGAAAGGTTACATCAGACCTAGCACATCGCCATGGGGTGCCCCCGTCATCTTCGTCGAGAAGAAAGAAGACAAGGCAAAGCGTATGTGTGTGGATTATCGTGCTTTGAATGAAGTAACCATTAAGAATAAGTACCTGTTGCCTCGGATCGACGATCTCTTCGACCAGCTAAAAGGCGCTACAATATTCTCGAAGATCGACTTGCGTTCTGGTTATCATCAGTTAAGGATTCGAGAAGAAGATATACCCAAGACGGCCTTTACCACCAGTTATGGATTGTACGAGTGTACGGTTATGTCCTTTGGATTGACCAACGCCCCTGCATTCTTCATGAACATGATGAATAAGGTGTTCATGGAATATTTGGATAAATTCATCGTAGTCTTCATAGACGACATCCTCATTTATTCCAAGGACCAGAAAGAGCACGAGGCTCACCTCCGGTTAACCTTAGGGAAGCTAAGGGAACACCAATTATACGCCAAGTACAGCAAATGCAAGTTTTGGGCAGTGGAAGTAAAGTTCCTTGGTCACATCATCTCCGCGCAAGGAATCACAGTAGACCCTGCCACAGTAGAAGCAGTTACGGATTGGCTGCCACCCACGAACGTATCTGAGATACGAAGTTTTCTGGGTTTGGCCGGATATTATCGGAGGTTCATTGAGAATTTTTCTAAGATAGCCAAGCCAATGACCAAGTTGTTGCAGAAAGGAGAGAAGTTTGAATGGACTCCTGAGTGCGAGGAAAGTTTCCGCACCCTCAAGACCCATTTGGTATCTGCACCCATACTGACCCTACCCGATATCCGGAAAGACTTCCATGTCTATTGTGACGCATCCCACCAAGGATTGGGGTGTGTTCTTATGCAATATGGAAAAGTCATCTCTTATGCCTCCCGTCAGTTGAGACCTCATGAGTTGAACTACCCGACCCACGATTTGGAATTAGCCGCTGTGGTACACGCCCTTAAGATTTGGAGGCACTATTTGGTTGGAAATCGCTGTGAGATCTTTACGGATCACAAGAGCTTGAAGTACATCTTCACACAGCCAGACCTCAATCTGAGGCAAAGACGATGGTTGGAACTAATAAAGGACTATGACTTAGGTATTCACTACCACCCCGGAAAAGCAAATGTGGTAGCTGATGCATTAAGTCGCAAGGGATATTGCACAGCCATGATGATTCAAGAACACGCACCCTTGTTATGTAGAGAGATGGAAAAGTTGAATCTTGGATTAACCACAAGAGCATATCTAGCAACCTTGGAAACTCAACATGTCCTATTCAAACAAATCCGAGAAGCTCAGTCAGAAGACTCGGATATAGCAGCCATCAGGAAGAACATGAGGCAAGGAAAAGCCCCAGGATTTTCAGAGGACGAGAATGGCACCATATGGTTTGGAACCCGGATATGTGTGCCGGATAAGCCAGAGATAAGACCCTTATCCTGAGAGAGGCCCACGAGACGTTGTACTCCATTCATCCTGGCAGTACCAAGATGTACCAGGACCTGAAGGAACGTTATTGGTGGGTCAGCATGAAAAGAGAGATTGCCCAGTTCGTCGCCGAGTGTGACACCTGCAGAAGAGTAAAGGCTGAACATCAGAGACCTGCAGGATTGTTACAGCCACTTAAAGTGCCCGAATGGAAGTGGGAAGAGATCGGTATGGATTTCATCACCGGACTACCAAAGACCCAATTAGGGTATGATTCTATTTGGGTAATCATCGATCGGCTTACGAAAGTAGCGCATTTCATAGCGGTCAAGACAACCTTTAGTGGCTCTAAGCTTGCAGAACTATACATGGCCCGCATTGTGTGTCTTCATGGAGTGCCCAAGAAGATAGTGTCTGATAGAGGAAGTCAGTTCACCTCTCGTTTCTGGAAGAACCTTCAAGAGGAGATGGGCACAAGATTGAATTTCAGTACGGCCTACCACCCTCAGACGGATGGACAAACGGAGAGGGTGAATCAGATATTAGAGGATATGCTGCGGGCATGTGTCTTGGATTTTGGAGCCACTTGGGACAAAAGCTTACCGTACGCTGAGTTTTCGTACAACAATAGTTACCAAGCCAGCCTTCAGATGTCTCCTTTTGAAGCCCTCTATGGACGTAAGTGCAGAACGCCTCTACTTTGGGACCAAACTGGTGAATCCCAAGTGTTCGGAACAGACATTCTTCGTGAAGCTGAAGAGAAGGTACGGATCATCGGAGATCGACTCAAGACGGCCCAATCATGACAGAAGAGCTACGCAGACAATCGTCGCCGAGACCTAGCCTTTGAAGAAGGAGATCATGTCTACCTTCGAGTTATGCCCCTACGTGGTACTCAACGGTTTAACATGAGAGGAAAGTTGGCCCCTCGATATGTCGGACCATTTCCCATTGTTCGACGCCAAGGAGAAGTTGCATATCAGTTGGAATTACCGCCCTCATTGGCTGGAGTACATGACGTATTTCACGTATCCCAACTCAAGAAGTGTCTGCGCGTTCCGACAGATCAAGTGGACCTACATCAGTTGGATGTTCAAGAGGATCTGACCTATGTGGAAAAGCCTGTTAACATATTGGAGATCAAGGAAAGGATCACCAGGAGTCGGGTCATCCGTTTCTGTAAAGTGCAGTGGAGCAATCATCCGGTAGAGGAAGCTACATGGTAAAAAGAAGATGAACTCAAGGCACAACATCCTGAGCTATTCGAGGATTGATCCGAATCTCGAGGACGAGATTCTCTGTAAGGGGGATAGGATTGTAACACCCCAAGAAATAAAAACAAATAAAATAAAATAAAATATTAGTTAATCATTTCTGGATTTATTTATTAAAGGAAAATCATAAAAGAACCCAAATAAAGCCAAACAGGGAGAAATATACAAAATATGGACCTGAAAATTTTATGAGATGAACTAGAGCCCAAGATATAATTTTAGGAATTTTTACAAATTTTTACCAACAGTGCTTCAACCCTTAATCAAATAAATGAATTACTGGAATTATTTTAAATCAGAAAAGATATTAAAACCTTAACGGGCCTCAACCTCCAAACCACCCCGAGCCCGGCCCAATCCAAGCCATGAGCCACTGACATGTGGGAGCGCCTGTCGGCGCGTTCCCCCACCTCTCTCTCACCCGCGCCTCGCCCCGGCCCCACTTGGCAGCCTTCGGCGCCCGCCTTTCACCCACTGACCGATCGGGCCCGCCTGTCGGCACTCGTTATCCCCCTCGACCTCTGATAGGTGGAGCCCACCTGTCAGGATCGTCTTCCTCGTTGGAAGGGGATCCCCTTTCCTCCCCGCCGGCGATCTCCTTCCCTTTTTCACCACCGGCCGGCCGCGTTCGTCTGGATTCGCCCCGGATCACCTTCCCCAACCGCCGATGATCTCCTTCCATCTAAACCCGACGCGTTTTACCGTGTATAGAAGCTCGGCCGTGAGTTAGGAAACCCTCGCCGGAGTTCTTGGAAACCCTCGGTTCCCTTCCCTCCTTACGCCGGCGAGCCCCTATAAATAACCCCCTTCGGCCACCGTCCTCAGCCACACCGCCTAAACCCGAGCTAAAGCACTCCAGAGCGCTCCCTCTCGATTTTAGGCTCCTCTCCCCTGCTCCACCTCCGGCGAGCCCTCGCCGTCGATCCCGGCCCCCATTGCCCTAGCCACCGCCACCAGAGTGACCGTCGACGACTGCCCGTCCTCGGCCACATCTCCATTGGCCGTGAACGCCGCCGGATCGCCGTCGCCGTCGACCACCCGAACCCCCTACTTCGTCTACCCTCGTCGCCGGCCGCCGTCCGTCGCCCTCCGTCGTCGCTGGAGGTATCATCGTGATCGCCATCCTCTCCTCTTTCCATTTTCGCCATGGGCTAGGCTCCTAGGCCCTCGCCGCCGCCGTCGCCGCCGCACCCGAGGCCGCCGTCACCCGAGACGAAGGGGGTACGCGCCCCCTTACGTCGTGCCGTGCCGGATCGCGCCCTGACCGCACGATCGCAATCAGAGGGCTAGGATTAAATCCCTCCGGGATTTAATCTGGGCCCTCGGATCTGGTCAAAGGGGTATCGAGGCCTCTCGACCGTCGATCACCACTTAAAACCCCCGATCGATCTCAGGCGTCCACGCGTACCCGTTCGCTCTGTTTTAATCTGAGCCGTCCATTTTCACTTAAAGGATCCCACCACGCGCCTGGCCGCCGGATCTGGATCCAACGGATCTGGTTGATCCGGTCCACGCGCACAGTGCCACGGTCCACCGTGGGCCTGGCTCACCGTGGACCAGAGCCCATTTTCCAGTTTAAATAAAATTCCAGAAATTGATTTAAACTTTGAAAATTCATATCTTGCTCATTTTAACTCCAAATTTCACCATTCAAATTTTGTTAAAACCATAATATTATTCTCTACACTTTAATGCCATAAAAACAGTATGTTTCTGTTACCCAAAATAACTTTAATAAATATTTAAATGAAACCCCTTAGGGATAATTTATTTAATTCAGAAAAATAAATTAGAAAAACCTTAAGAAACTAAGTTTACTGTTTATTCACCAAACATCAGAATGTTAAAACTTATTCCACATAATAAAACCCACAAATGTGTATGTTTAGTATTTAGTGGATTTTTGTCTGTTTATTGAATGTACTGTTTATTTTTTCCGTATCGAGAAGACTACGAGTTCATCGACATCCCCATTTGCTGATCAAGGCAAGTCATCGACCACCTCTGTGGAAAACAGTTGATCATATTTGAGCCCATGTTTTAATAAATTATCGCTATAACTCATAGGTTAATATTGCATTAGTCCAATAATCAAGCCTTACACTTATATTTATTAGATCCCCGTCCTTGTGTGCAAACCCAAGCCATGCTTATTGAGCCTTAACTCCTTGTCACTCTACTATAACAATATTAGCTAGTGCCCAATGTACCGGCACAACTGCTATAGGATATAAAGAATGAGTCGTAGATAGATGGATTCTGGTATATGAAATACCTCGTTATTCTTGTCTCTGGACTTTGTTGGAGTTGGCTAGGTTATAAGTATGGTGGGTTCCGGGTGCAAGCTCGGGCATTGGTTTGTTGCACCCGGGGCACTATAAGGACCGGTCTACGGGATCTGTTGCAAAGCACTTCCATACCAACCACAAGTCTAATGGGTAAGTCCTAACTGGAAGTATGGAATACTCCGGCTCGATGCACCATAGAGGAGGGGGCAAGGGGCTAGCCTGCGGGCGACTTGTACCGACGAGGCTCAAGGGGGGGTATGGTGGGGCTCGATGCATCGGGACACCATATGAAACCCATAAGAGGGTGCTGTTGAGTCGGGGAGGACTATATGGAAGGTTTTGGCACGAGTTCCCGTGGTATGGGTCATCTCGTTACACTTTGGTGTAGGTGATGAGTGCGTGCCTTGTGGGTACAGTGGTACATCTCTGATCAGAGTAAAATCAATCTTTTTGAAAAGCCGAGCCCACGGTCAAGGGCGGGTTGTGTGACTACTCGCAGTTAGTTTACAATTGTTTGAATGGTTGAGTTATTCATGGCATGCAAGGACTGTTGAGCGAGGTGGGGCTGACTGTACCCCTCGAGTTAGAAGATGATGATGCATACACATGTTTACGTTTCAGTACTAATAAATTGTCCACATTAAATTGCTTTACAATTTCTCGCTTCCGCAAAACTAGCCACTATCTCCCTTGTTATTACCCTGCATTATATTTGCATTCGGTGGCTTGTTGAGTACTCCTGTACTCACCCCGTTGACTTACACCATCAGAGCCCGTCTACTACGAGGAGGATGCAGGTCTGGAGTAGCGACCCAGTCAAGGCGAGACTGGAAGGAGGCGTTCATCTAGGACCCTTTTTTTATTAGTTTCTCTTCACCTTTATTTAACTTTTGTATTAATGCGGTCTACGAACCGTGAATGATTGCCTGTATTGTACGAGGTCGCATGATGAACATCTTGTTTTATTGATTTTCTATGGAATTTCAATAAAAGTCCTGATTTATTAAATCGGGGCGCGATATGTAGCTAGTTCCTCACATAGATGTAGATATGCAACTTGGACATCTTTATGCTTTAACATGGAAAATGTGCTATAAAAATGATAAAAATCAAAAAATGAATGAGAATTACATGCCTTTTTATGCTTGAGTTGAAAAGATCCAAGTGGGTTTGCTTTGCCGCATTGCATTGTTCTGGACTGCTTACCATAGCACTTTGGTATGAACTAGGACAGTGTAGTGTATGCCAAGACCAATGTCTTAAGCTTCCGATGGTCCAGTTCTGGCCTAGGCTTGACTTGGTCGGTTAGCATAAGGTTTGACATGCAAATAACCCTTGGCAAAAATGAAAAAGGAAAATGAAAAAAGCATGAAAATTAAAAAGACAACAAGTTTGCTAAAGCACTTTGTTTTGGACAATGCTTATCTTGGTAGATATCAGTTAGCTTCTGCATCTCATGCCTTATCTTGCTTGTCATCTGGAAAATGTGGTGATGCTTTTATTTGCAAAAATTGAGGAAAATGCGTGCTAATGACTTTCTTTAGATATCATCTATTGCACTGATCATGCCATGTGTCTTAGACAGTATGTCTTTTGCTATACTTGTTAGATGATGTAATTGCAGTTAATCATATCTGAGAAGCATGCTTTCTACACTCCACCTGCACCCTAGTTGCATTCATTGCATATTTTGAGGGGAGTTGCTTTTCAGGGGGAGTCAGTGTCATTTTAGAGTGCTTGATGAGTTCACTTGTCAACAAGGGGGAGAAATTTTGGGAGAAGAGTTTAAGGGGGAGTTTTGGCTTTCTCTGGGATTTGTTTCAGGGGGAGTTTTTGTCCCGTTTGTCCTTACTCTTTTGATATCCTTGTTGATGATTCTGAGATTGCACTCGTTTTGAGTTTTTACCTTTGGTTAACCATAATGACTGTTTCTTGCTTTGTTTGGCTTTTGGTCATTAGGGTTAAACTTTTACTTTATTTTTCTTCTTCCTTGTTTTCTTTTGTTTTGTTTTCGTGTTTCCACAGTTGCTTGCAGATACTGGAAAGCTGAAGAAGAGAAGTGTTGACAATGCACTCATCAAGGGGGAGATTGAGGAGCCATGCTGAATAGCGTGGGCCTCATGGCTCCAGATGTGATGAGTCATTGTCAACGATAGTCAAAGAGGACAGAAAAGAGAGAGAAGAACTGTTGCGTCTGGGCCGCGTGTGACTCAGGTACACGGGCAGCGAGCGACTGTCGGGCAGAGGGGCCGCGAAGTCGGGCTGGCCCAATCCCGGTACATGGGCTAGGAGCAGCAGAGGATCCACTGGGCTGTTGACCGAGATTGACTCAGGTACACGGGCGGCGAGCGATTGCCGGGCTGAGAGAGCTGCGGAATCGGGTCGGCCCAATCCGGGTACCCGGTGTGAAGACGGTGGACGCTTTGTCAGTTTCGGCGCAAAACTGACGACCGCTGATCTCGGATCTGACCATTCTGAGGCAAAGCAGTAGTTGCTACGAAAGCTCCGCATCAGGACAAGTTACCTTTATTTAGGTTTTTACTATTTTGCCTTTAGGCCCACAGTCTGTCAGTCGAGTCTGTTAAAAATCCTAAGGGCATTTCGGTCTTTTCCATTTTTATTCAGCGTCTGTAAAAAACCCTAGGGGTATTTCTGCATTTTTCCATTTAATGGGCTGCCTATAAATAGGCCCCAATATCCTAGGGTTAGGGCACCCATTTTTGAAATATCACTTTACCAATTCTGAAATTTGTGGGTCACTTTTTTCCCTTCCTCTCCACTGTTTTCCGCCGCCAGCAGTTGTTCCTCTGTTCTTCCGTGTATGCGCTGCCGCCGCTTCTCTTGCCTAGCAATGGCAGCAGCAGCCTAGCCGGCGCATCTAGCCAAGCCACGCACGTGGCATTCGACGCAGCAAGCAGCAGTTCAGCGGCGTGAACAGCAAGCACATAGGCACGAGTTGCAAGGCAAAATGCAGCCAACCGGATGAACTAGTCAAGTGGCACGCAGATCAAGGTACAAGTTCACTGTAGAAATTAAATTCTTGATTAAAATGCTAGATTAGTCCTTAACTTTTTCTGATCTTCAATACTGTTGCTGCACGTTTCTTTGTGTATATCTCCTAATCTTGCATAGGGAAACGTGCCTAATCATGTGCTTAACTTGTTGCCCAGATTAATGTTTGCGTGTTGTTCGTATTTTTTTAATGCTTTCCGTAACATCCAGTTGCATGTGATGTAATACTGCTAAGAAGTATTTTTATTATGAATGTATTTCATCTATTGATTTAATCTTTGTGCTGACAGTTGGTTCATCTGCTGTTTTGATTAAATAGATGATATTGAATCTGGTGCTTTAATCTGTGCACTATTTTTATTTCGGTTGGAACTTCACTGTTTATCATCTTCATGTTTGTTGGTCTGATTAAATATCTATGAGTTAATTAATCTGTTAATCTGCCTTTAAGCACTGTGTTGGTGTCTTTTGTTTAGGACACCGGTCGTTTTTAGGCTAGACCTTTTTAGGTTCCGTTGATCTATTTATTTTTCCTTGTTAGTCAATTGAGGTGCGTTGGGTGTTGGGAGCAGGCCATTGATTCGAAAGAATTTTTTTAGGCACCCATTCACCCCCCTCTGGTCGCTACTTTCGGTCCTACAAGGAGGACGTCTTGGCACAAGCAATAAGCCTAAATTATACCTAGCCACCCAAGAGTTCTCTCCTTCCTTTCTTGATCTCAAACGTTGAGGTCAAGGATCCCTGTCTCTCACATGTGGTGCTAGCACGCTACTATGGGAGGTACTCCATCCTTGTATGTGTGGACTCTATGGAGGCGTTGCTCCAATAGCGACGCTCGTGGACATCTACATGCGAACGACTACATCATCTTCATCGATCGGATTGACGAAGGACGACAAGGATGAAGCGAGGAGAGGCTTGACGCGCCGCTCCAACATCTTCTTCCACTGCACCTAGCGCGTCTCATGCTAGAAGGTACCGATCTATGATCTCACACGCGCATGAGCCTAGGACCTAGGGTGGAAATTTTGAATTTGCCGACTAGTGTAGCTCCCCTATTCCCCAACACTATAGTGATAGACTAGTACAATTCTTTGAGGTCGGAAGCACAAACTCATTGATGGGAGCCATGGAAATGGAGATCACCATGTGAAGAGGGCCATGCTATGTCACAGTTAATATGATTGCCTGTGATGCTTTCTTATGTTCCTGTTATATTATTCTTGCATGTTTCGTGCGCCCTAGGGACGTAATCTTGCTAGAATAGTTTTCCCTTTGAAACTTAAGTATTGATGCTCTTTCCAATAGCTGCACCCACCAAGGATCTTGATCATCGATAGTGGGTCTGCTAAAGCAGGGTGCTACCTTTTATCTTTACTAGTTGGGGTGGAAGTTGGACTTCTGCACGTATAGTATTGGTTTTCTTAACAGGGCTATCAAAACGGTTTTGGGCCTTGTGGAATAGAGTTGGCACAGAGCATTGTATGCTTATTCAATAACAAGAGTCACATACAATGTGATTAGCAAAGTGGTGCTTACCTATGTCACCTAGCTTCTAGCAGTGATGCCAAAGCTCACTAGGAGTTAGAATGAATATAGATATTACACCACTATTAGTCATTAGAGGAAAAGTAACTGTTTTTAAAATAGTGTAACATATTTTATTGGAAGAAAGATAAACATTGCATAGTGCTGAACCTTGTATTTAATCTTTTGTAGATCATGACACCTACTACTACTTTTGTTAAGCGCACTCCAGTTTATAATTTGCGATCTATTCTTTAATGTAAGAAATTGTCTAGAACGAATTTTATGGATTGGTACCAAAACTTGAAAATTGTTCTTAAGCAAGAGAAAGGATTATGTTCTAGAGGAACCTCACCCCGATGAGCCAATATAAGATGCTTTTGCAGTAGACAAGCATTCTTATGAGAAGCATGCTAGTGATTCCATTGATGTCAGCTATCTGATGCTTTCCTACATGTCCTCTGAGTTTCAGAAACAATATGAGGAACATGCTGCTTACGATATGATCGTAGGTCTCAAGGGCATGTTTCAAAACCAGGCAAGGGCCGAGAGATACAATGTGTCTAAAGCTTGTTTGGGAGTAGGCTGGATGAAGGGAGCCTAGTGAGTCCTTATGTGATCAGGATGATTGGTTACATTGAGACTCTAGAGAGACTGGGTTCTCCACTTGATCCATACTTATCTATTGATTTCATTCTCTAGTCTCTCCCACTGAGCTTTGAGCCGTTCATCATGAATTACAACATGGTTGGATTGGAGAAGACGCTAGCTGAGTTGCATGGGATACTCAAGGCTGCTGAGGAGAATATCAGCAAATCTCCAAATCATGTGATGATGGTTCAGAAGGAGAGCAAAAAGAGAAAGAGGAAGGGCAAGGCTAAGACTACAGATTCGATCTCTAGTGCGAAGTCTAAACCGATTGGAAAGTCCAAGTTAGGTCCTTCTAGCTCGGATGTGTGTCACCACTGCCACAAGCTTGGGCATTGGAAGCGCAATTGCAATGTGTATCTGGAAGAACAGAATAACAAGAAGGGAAGTGTGACTCCGCTTTAGGTATTAATGTTATTGAAATTAATATTGCTACTCGTTCAAATGATTCATGGGTATTTGATACCGATTCGATGATTAATACTTGTAAATCGTTGCAGGGGTTGAGTAGAGTAAGAAAGTGTGTTAGTGGAGAAATGAATGTCCACATCGGGAATGGTGCAAAGGTTGCAGCGTTGGCCATCAGTGGTTATTATTATCACTACCTCCAGGACTAATTTTGGAGTTAAATAATTGTTATTTCATTTCCACCTTAGGCAGAAATATTATCTCTTCTTCATGTTTAGAAGAAGATGGTTTTTAATTCGTAATAAAGAACAAGTGTTGTTCAATATGTTTGAATGACATGCTCTATGATGTTTGTCCATTAGTGAATGGATTATATATACTGAGTCTTGAAGATGCACACATTTGTAAAATTAGTACTAAAAACAATCACTCAATGTTTTGAATCCTACCTATGTCTGGCATTATCGTTTGGGTCATATAAATGAGAAGCGCGTGCAGAAGCTCCATAGTGATGGACTCTTGGAGTCTTTTGATTTTGAATCATATGACACATGTGAGTCTTGCTTACTTGGCAAAATGACAAAGACGCCTTTCACTGGACAAAGTGAGAGGGTGAGTGAGCTATTGGCCATAGTACATACTGATGTGTGTGGACCAATGAGCCATGTCGCAAGAGGTGGTTATAAGTACTTTATCACTTTTACCAATGACTTTAGTAGATATGTTTATGTCTACTTTATGAGGCATAAGTGAGACTCCTTCGAAAAGTTCAAGGAGTTTCAAAATGAACTACAAAATCATACGGGCAAGATAATTAAATTTCTACGATCTGATCGTGGAGGTGAATATTTGAGCCATGAGTTTAGTGATCATCTGAAGCAGTGTGAAATTGTTCCACAACTGATTCCACCTGTCATGCCCCAATGAAATGGAGTATCGGAGCGAAGGAACCACACCTTGTTAGATATGGTCCGGTCGATGATGAGTCATGCTGATCTTTCATTATCCTTTTGGGACTCGCTCTAGAAACGATCGCTTTCACGATAAATAGAGTTCCGTCTAAGTCAGTAGAGAAGACGTCATATGAGATGTAGTCTAGGAGGCGTCCTAGTTTGTCTTTTCTAAAGATTTGGGGGATGTGAGGCATATGTCAAACATTTGACGTCTGACAAGCTCACTCCTAAATCTGACAAGTGCTTCTTTGTGGGGTATCCTAGGGAAACTAAAGGATACTATTTCTATAATACGAAATAGGGAAAGTGTTTGTCGCTCGGAATGGTGTATTTCTTGAGAAAGAGTTTCTCTCAAAAGGAGTTAGTGGTAGAACAGTGCATCTCGAAAAGGTTCGAGAGCCACTGGAAGGTGTTCTAGATCCCATTGAACCACAACAGTATATGCAAGATATTGCAGAGCCCGTTGTAGAGACATCAGCCCCACGAAGGTCTGGGAGGGTGAGTCACGCGCCATTGCGGTACATGTTTTTGACCACTAGTAAGCATGATGTGTTGTTGTGGGACAACGATGAGCCCAATACCTATGGGGAAGCAATGATGGGACTAGACTCTAAGAATGGCTTGGAGCCATTACATCCGAGTTGGAGTCCATGCAAGAAAACCAAGTTTAGAACTTGGTTGATCTACCCGATTGTGTAAAAACTATTGAGTATAAATGGATCTTCAAGAAAAAGATAGACATTGATGGAAATGTTCACATCTATAAGGCACGATTGGTGGCAAAAGATTTCACACAGATTCAAGGTGTTGATTACGATGAGACGTTTTCACCCATTGTTATGCTTAAGTATATTCAGATCATCCTAGCAATTGCCGCATTTTATGGTTATGATATATGGCAAATGGATGTCAAGATGACTTTCCTAAATGGAAACATGTTGGTAGAAATACTTTACCCTAACAAGAGCAAAATAATAGTATCTACTGTTAGGGGAAATAGTTTTACCCTAACAAGAGCCAAATAGCAGTATCTTCGAAGCCTCCAAGGAGCGGAGCCCTCTAGAATGACAAAGCCAAAGAGTAAACCCAAGACCTCTTCATCCTAAGTATGAAAAGAATATGAAGATTACTACAACATATCTCGAGGCCAGAAGCTAAGAGTGAAGGCCTCCTCCGAGGCCCCCTCCAAGGACCCCTCCAAGGCTCCCTCAAAAGCCCACTCCGAGGATCCCTTTGAGGCCCTCTCCGTGCCACTCCAAGCTCCGTACTGTGTGAATATGCGAAGCCCTTCTTTGCTTCTATCTATGATGAAGGCCTCTCCGGCATGTAGCCTTCGACCCACACTCAAGTAAAGGTTCTAAATATCTCAAAACCACTCCGGTGTAAATACCCAAACTAGGGGCCTTCACCCCTGGTATTTGCACATGTATTTGTATCATAGTTACTGTTTTACCCCTACAAAGTCTTGTAAATAGAGTCATGTATGACAATTCTAAGTAGGGGGTAAAATATACTTTTCCTATTGTATTTGCCTATAAAAGCAGGACACCTCCATTGTAATGAAGATAGAGGTTATAGAATAGAGAAATCACTATGAACTAGATGTAAGGCTATTATCCTTCAAGGAGGTCTGAACCAGTATAAATCCATGTCCCATACACGAACCCTTCGAGGTTCATACTCTTTTATACACTACCTCCTTAAAGGTTATCACCATTGTAGAAACCTGCTTGTAGTTAATGCAATTGCTACAACAGTTGTCGCTGTCTGTGGAGACCCTAGTACTAAAAGCTAGCATCTCTATCACTATCTACATAATTGATCTCGGAGTACACCTGCGAAGAGGGCTACGAAGTCCCATGGAATCCGCACACTCCTCTTCAGCAAGGGGCTTCAAGCATACATTGGAGGCTTCTCCGTATTCTCTCCAGTCTTAGAAGCCCCCAAGGGCTACGAGACAAACTTCGACACCCCACTTTGAAGCCCTCTGTCTCTGGACTTTTCAGGCTCTCAAAGGTATGTATAGCCTTTTCTCAACCCGATCTCGAAGGGCGGCTTGGAGGAAGATAAATAAGTCATCATATATATACGGGGTGGCATACTTCGCTTTAATATATGCTGACTTCGAGTTCTGTCAAATGGCCCCAAAATCGGTGTGATCCGCTCCACCTTTGTCGCTACATAGCGGCTCCGGGCCCATAGCGACAAAACAGGACTCTAATCTTTCTATTCAAAGCATCCTCGGACTCCAAGCTTGCAACTCAATGTGTCCTAAAAGAGCCGAAGGAGGCCAAAAAAGTGGTGCAACACGTTCCACTCTTCTTTACAAATCCAGAGCCATGCTCCATCATAAAAATCTTGAAGCCCTGCTTCTCTTATCATGCAAAATCTCGAAGCCCAACTTCGTGATAAGAAAAATCTCGAAGCCCAGCTTCGTATTAAAGAGAGAGAGAGTGAGCTGTGAAGCCTTGCCTCGGCTGTCTATCTTGGATCCCAACTTCGTCTTAAATAAGCTCCGAAGTCTCGCTTTGACCGTCTATCTCGAAGCCTAGCTTCATGCTAAATAAGCTCCGAAGCATTTCTTCGCTCATAAAACAAAACCCCGAAGCCATCATTTAGGTGTCGATCACGTATCTCAAAGCCTTGGTTCACCTCGAATATGGTTCGAAGCCCGACTTCACCTCAAGTAAAACCTGAAGCCCAGCTTCGATTGATGTATTTAAAAACTAAACCAGTCTTCACATGTTAGAAATCGAAGTAAAACTTGTCGATTTATTCCAAGTCAAGCGATCGAAGTACACATACAGGTTAAAACGAAGTATAAAGTTCGAAGCCACTTGACCGAACGCACCCTTCCTCATACTATGTTGCATTGAGTCACCACATGATTGCATGAACCATCTAGACCGAAGTCCCTAACCGCCACATGCAAGGGGGGACCAATAAGTATGAATGCGGAGTGAGCTTCATTATTGGTTTGTTCGAAGTACGAATAAAAACGAATTTCATTCATACTCTTGCGAAGTACATTACAATTGTGAAGTGCATTATAGTTGCGAAGTATAGCTACACACTTCAAAAATAAAATGCTACAAGTAAGAACTATCAAAACCTAAGTAAAAGTAGGCCCGAGACCCTGAAAAAATCGACCCTCACTTGCTCTTTTTTTTGACGAGAGACGCCTCGGCTGGATGAACCCTCACTAGAACCAGACCTCCCATAGCCGGACTGTTCGCGCCTCGAAGCCTGGAGAACTATTATTTCCTCTTGTAGGTCGGCCCAAGTACGAAGTGTAGGTGGCTCTGTATCAAAAGCAAAAAAATCCAAGACTTCATCACCTCCTTGTAAATACGCGCCCGAAGGCTGGGCCCCTTCATCATCCAGAATCACTTCGAAGCTACGCAAGTTCGGTGAAGACGGGGAGCTCCGAGCGAGCTCAACCTTTACGAAGGCTAATAACTCTTGGGCTACTTCAAGTATGGCTCCGCCATTAGGACCCTATGGTATTTTGAACCGAGGGGAGCCTTTAGCCCTAGCTACCTCGAGTACTACCTAGTGTTGGCAAAGCGCCTCCGAATCCTCAAGAGTTTCAACATAAACATTCAAAGGCTGAGCCTAGGCAGGTCCAAAACACTTAAGCTCATGAAATTTTCTTTATAGGCCTATAGCTAAGTATTACAAAACGAAGCCTAAAGAGATCTACACCTTCGAAGGCAGAGGGTTCGATCCCAGAGAGGGGGGGTTTACTGCCCCGATTAGCGCGATCGACCTTCCCTCTAGAGTTCGAGAGCTGCCTCACGCGCTTGATCCTTCCAAGGCTCGTGAAGGTGGCACCAAGCTTCAAGTACTTCAGGAGTTGGCGAAGTCAAGCGAGGCCCTCCGAAGACCGCCATCTTGATGGAGGTCGTCGCTTCGAGGTGTTGGCACACCACTTCGTGAAGCAGCTGCAGCACTCCTTGGTCAGCCACCCATCCAACGATCCACACGAAGCCCACCAAGTTGTCCTCCATTATGGAGGCAGTCGTTTAAAGAAATCCAAGTCGATATGTGGGATCAGAATGGCGACTAGACGGGGGGGGGTGAATAGGCGCATCGACAAATTCTCGTGAATATAATAGCCTTTTCAAATCACCCAATGCACCTCCAAAAATTGCAGTTTTGAAATTGAACCAAACAGTACAAAGTCAGATCACAACTTGTATCAAAATCACAATTCAACTGAATTCGGAGTTTGAAGTCACGAAATGCCCAAGTCAGACTTTGAAGTGCCGACTTCCTCAGGAAGTCGGAGTTTGAAACTCCGACTATCTCAGTCGGTCACTCAACTACTGACATTCTTCAGAAAGTGCAGAAAAACGCATGAAACAACAACTTCTCAATTTGATTCTGTTCAGAACATACTTACACTTCTTAAGAATTTGTTCTGAAAGTTTAAACAGTGTCTTTGTTTCACTTTTTCAGAAAGAGAACTTTGAAACACTTTTACTGCTTTTGAGTTGATTCTAGTAGATTCAATCAAACATTATACCACTCAATTCAGAATTGACAAATTGCAATTTCAGTTTGAAAATCTGAATAGTAATCATCTAACGAGTTGATGAATTAATCAAAACAATCAGCTCAAGAACTAATTAATCCAATCTAGTTCAGACATTTGATTTTCAACCAAACTGATCACAAATCAAGCTCAACTAAAGGACAAATCAGAGCAATGTCAATTTTCAGAATCAGAACAGATATGTGAAATAGACAGGATTAAAACTAGTACTGTATTTCTTCAACAGGACTATGAACAAAACTCCTGTTTTGAGTCCTGATTTAGTACTTGTGGCCTGGCAACAGCTCAAAACAACAGGAGGCAGAACTCACATCTGATTCAGCAGTCAAAAACAGCAAAAGAACCAATCTAATATTCCTTGAAAACTAAACAGTTCTAGTGACTATTGCAGAAATTAACACAGCAGCACTGTTTTTTAAAACACTGCACAAATTGATGAACATAGGCAGTAAAAAACACTTGAGCTCTTGTATGCAATCTGATTCTTGACAAAAAGACAGTTCTGCCAACTGAAACTTTGATCCACTGAACAGACCCCACAAATGCAACCAAACTGAAATCTACACCCAAAAACTTATGATCTGAAGTACTTTGCTGTCAGTCTAAGTGATAAAAATTGATTCAAGATCAGACCCAACTCAACATAGAAAACAAGCTTCAAATGTAAAGAAAACTGAACAAACTACTTCTTGAATAGATCAGCATGCTTGATACAGAAACAATCTATTGATGATCAATTTAGTGATGTTGTACAAGTTGATTGCTGGTGGTCAGAACTGTAGTTGATCAGAAGCATTTCACAAATGAAATCAGAATAACAACAATACTTATGATGAATAGTCAGCAAATAAGTATTTCATCTTCAATTTAACAATCTTGAAATCTGCTCTAGACAGATGTTCAGATTGAAATTTTATTTCGGTTTTCAAATGATGAGCAGTATTGGTAAAACCGAGAATACAGCAGATTCTGATTTCACTACCAAGAATACACAAATACTTGATGCAGAAATAATGCCTGAACAATTCTGCTTGAGAATTCAGTAGAATCAAGAAACAATGTACAAATCACAGAATCACAGAGAAATAATACCCAGCAAACAGAATTAATACTCAGATCTAGAAATACTGCAATGCCCTGCTTGATTTAATTCATATAGAACCAAAAACTCAGTACCAAAAAGCAGGGAGACAAGAATAGGATAATATCTGAAAAGTGATTCAGAACAGTTACTTTTCTGACAGATTGGAAACAATCCTGTTTCCTGTCAGCACAAAAGCAACCTGACAAGAATTACATCAGCAAATTCTGAGATGAAATGAGCAAGATTAAGTCAAACTTTCAGTTCCAAAAAAAAAACAACAGCCAAGAACTCTGCTGTGTATTTTGAATATGTTCTGCAGAGATGTTCTTATGCTGTTCATCATTTGGAAAACATCAAGATGTGAAAGATTCATAATAGATTTCAACTAAAAAGTTTCACAGCAAGTAGATCTACAGAACTGAATACAATTCAGAAACTTCTCAACTTCAGGACAAAAACTGTTTCATATCATGAATCCATATGATTAGATTGTCCATTGAGATGTATAAACCCTCAGATATCATCACATATCAAATCAACAATGAACTAGAATGAATTAGATGAACAGATTACAAAGTTCTGCAAGAACTATGCCATATTATAATTTGAGAAATTTTGAGGCAGATTTCTTTTCTAGACTGAGATGTTGCTCTTAAACAACAAGAGAACCAAGAAGAAATTGCAGAAACCAATTGCAAACTTCAAAAATGGAACATTCAAATCATCCACAACAAAAGTTGTATAAAATTCAATCTCATGTTCTGCAGTGAAATCACTAGAAAAAGCTCTCAAAAATTCAATCCAGAACATTCAGAATCAGGCGCTAGAGGAACTTACAGACATCGCTGCTCACTGTAGATTTTTCTGATGATGAACAGAGAAAAGGCTATTAGATGATCCGCTGAAAAATTGATGTAGTACCTATGTGTTTATGCCAAAAGAGAGACCCCAACCCATGGCTATGGACCTCTATTTATAGGCCAGCCATGGAGGGAATATTCTGAAAAGAAACCTTTAGGACCTCTATATTACATTAAGGTCCTATTCCTTGTAATATAATTTCAGAATTCAAGAAATCCTGAAAAATATATTAAAGGAGTACATTTACTCTAGACTATTAAACTTTTTATTACACAATGACTCAACACTTTTAATATTTTTTCAGAATTGGGAAATCCTGAAAAATACCAAAAGTTCACACATTACTCTAAATTACTCAAAACAAAAAGACTCCTAATTATTGAAATTAGCACATTTAGAGATGTGACGGTTTTCAACAAAAACAAACAAAGCCTCTTTGTGGGATCGAAATGGCGACTAGAGGGGGGTGAATAGGCGCCTCAACAAATTCTCGTGAATTAGATGGTCTTTTCAAAACACCCAACACACCTCAAAAGCTTAGATTCAAATTTAAACCAATCAATACAAATCAGAGCGACAAATCCTTTTCAATTCCATAATTCAGTCTTAATTCAGAGTTTGGTCGGTCGACCTATGTAGGACCGAAAGTAGCGACCAGAGGGAGGTGAATGGGCGCCTAAAAAAATTCTTTCGAATCAATGGCCTGCTCCAAACACCCAACGCACCACAACAGACTTAGCAAAGAAAGGTAAACAGATCAACAGAGCCTCAAAAGATCTAGCCTAAAAACAACCGGTGTCCTAATCGAAAAGACACCAATACAGTGCTAATAGGTAGATTAACAAAGCATTTAAAACATGGGCAGATCAAGCTTCACAGAGATAGATCATCACAAAGTTTTAACTTGAATGCACGTAAAAAGGAGATGAAGGTTTACTGTTCAAATTTGTCTCCTGTTCGATACTTGATGAAGCCTATAGTGTCGAAGCCTTTCGTGATTGTGTCGAAGCCTGCTTCGAAGTTCTTTGTGCGAAGTGAACGTGTGAAGTCTGATGTAGTCAAGGCTGGTTCGGAGCAGTCGTGCGAAGCCTGCCTCTCCGAAGTGTATACTTCAAAACAAACACAAAGATTTGAAGCCTACATACAACACATATTTCGCTTGAACAGTGAAGAGTCAAGAACTTCGTGTGGGATTTCGGAGTACGTAATGCTAGGCTAGGTAACAGCAAGAATTCTCCGAAATATGCAAAGGAAAATCATGTCAAGGCCTACTTCGAACAAGGTGATGTCTGTCAGAGCTTGAGTCAAGAAAAGACTTCGGCTTCGAAGTACCTTCACACGGGTGCTCGAAGCCAGACCTCCGCACAACTCAACAAACCTTCGCGTTGGACTTCGAATGAGACAAACACACAGAAGTCTGCCTCGGTAGAACCAACGAGGAGCGAGGCCTGCTTCGATAGAGCCAATGGGGGCAAAAACAACTAGGCGAATGTTGTAGGCTAGCGAAGCTAGCTAAGTCAAGCTCGTGCACTTCGAACACCACAACAAAGAAAAAAACCTGCTGACTTACGAAGGAAAGACTAGAACATCAAACGCCTTCTGCAACACACTAGCATATGCTAGCTAGCCTTTGTACTTTGCTGTTAGTAAAGCTAGCTGTTCATCGGCCTGCTGCCACTGTGAGACAAGACAATACAGCAAGAAATCCACAGTGCACACACAACAAAGGATCACGCCATTAAATCGTTGCACAAAACTTTTGCTTCTACAACCTCTACTGATCAAAACAGAACTCAAGTGCCTAGCACATAGCTAGAACGAGAGACAGAAGACTAGGTACTACTTCATGATTCAGAACTTGGCACAGATAAAAATAGCCATGCAAAATTCAACCGGTAGACAAAAATCACACGAAGAAGAACAGGATCGGTGCGCAAAACGATGCAATCGATTCGATGAATACACTGCTAAAAGCCGATGGCTAAGAACTCGAGATTAAAACCTGAGGAGGCAAAGAACTCATGGTGTGCGTATGATGAAAGTGATGGCGGCTGAGAGGAATGAACATCAGGACGATGAACAAAAAGTGACCCAATCTGTTGATTAGTAAAGTGATTTCAGAAAGAGTAACCCTAACCCTAGGGATTGGGGCCCTATTTATAGGCAACCCAATAGCATAGGAAAATACCAAAAGACCCTTAGGGTTTTTACAGACGCTGAAATAAAATGGAAAAGACCAAACTGCCCTAAGGATATTTTTACAGACTCAACTGACTGACTATGGGCCTAAGGACAAAATAGTAAACTCCCATTTATAGATGACTTATCCGGAAGCGGAGATTTCGTAGCGACTACGGCTTCGCCTCAGAACAATCCGATCCGAGATGAGCGGTCGTCAGTTTTGCGCCGAAACTAACAAAGCATCCACTAACTCTACGCTAGGTACTCGGATTGGGCCGGCTCAATTCCGCAGCTCTCTCAGCCCGGCAATCGCTCGCCGCCCATGTACCTAAGTCAATCCTGGTCAACAACCCAGTGGATCCTCTGTTGTTCCTAGCCCATGTACCCGGATTGGGCCAGCCCGACTTCACGGCCCCTCTGCCCGACAGTCGCTCACTGCCCATGTACCTGAGTCACATGCGGCCTAGTCACAACAGGTCTTCTCTCCTCATCAGTCTTCTTTGACTTCCGTTGACAATGACTCATCACATCTGGAGCCATGAGGCCCACGCTATTCAGCATGGCTCCTCAATCTCCCCCTTGATGAGTGCATTGTCAACACATCTCTTCATCAGCTCTCCAGTACCTGCGAGCACATGTGGAAACATGAAAAAAAAACACAAGAAAATAGAGAAGAAGAAAATAAAGTAAAAGTTTAACCCTAATGAGCAAAGGCCAAACAGAAGCAAGAAAGCGGTCATTATGGTTAACCAAAAGTAAAGACTCAAAACGAGTGCAATCTCATAATTATCAACAAGGATATCAAAGAGTAAGGACAAACGGGACAAAAAAAACTCCCCCTGAAACAAATCCCAGAGAAAGCCAAAACTCCCCCTTAAACTCTTCTTCCAAAATTTCTCCCCCTTGTTGACAATTGGACTCATCAAGCGAGACTAAATGCACTCTAAAGAGACACAGACTCCCCTTGAAATGCAACCCCCCCTCAAAATATGCAATGAATGCAACTGGGGTGCAGGTGGAGTGTAGAAAGCATGCTTCTCATATATGACTGACTGCAATTACAACATCTAGCAGATATAGCAAAAGACATACTGTCTAAGACACGTGGCATGATCAGTGCAACAGATGATATCTAAAAAAGTCATTAGCACGCATTTTTCAATTTTTGCAAACAAAAGCATCACCACATTTTCCAGTTGACAAGCAAGGTAAAGCATGAGATACAAAATCTAACTGATATCTACCAAGATAAGCATTGTCCAAAAACAAAGTGCTTCAGCAAACTTGTTATCTTTTTAATTTTTAGGCTTTTTCTTTTTTCCTTTTTCATTTTTGCCAGGGGTTATTTGCATGTCAAACCTTATGCTGACCGACCAAGTCAAGCCTAGGCAAGAACTGGACCATTAGAAGCTTAAGACATTGGTCTTGACATACATTACACTGTCCTAGTTCATACCAAAGTGTTATGGTAAGCAGTCTAGAACAATGCAATGCAACAAAGCAAACCCACCTGGATCTTTTCAAATTATGCATAAAAAGGCATGGAATTTTCATTTTTCTGATTTTTCATCATTTTTTATAGCTCATTTTCCATGTTAAAGCATATAGATGTCCAAGTTGCATATCTGCATCTAAGTAAGGAAGTAGCTACAAGGCATGTAACATATAGCAGAGGCATTCAACCTACACATGCTAGTTACCAGAAGCAATGGTGATCATTTTTCAATTTTAAAGCAGAAAAGCTATGCATATGACAGATATCAGACATATAATGTGAACTGAAGCAAAGCATGATCATCGACAAGTAATCAAAAGCATGTACCAGCTAGAATGAGTAAATCAGTTTAATCATATAGCAGAAGCATGCTCAAAGTGTGATATGTGAATATGCATGATATGAACACACACAAAATGACTCAAGAGAAGAGTAAAGAAGAAAGAAAACTGACTCAAAATATCCTAAAAAGGATACACAACACCCAAATCCCCTCGTAAACGCTCAAAAGTAGACTGATCTAGGGGTTTAGTGAAAATGTCAGCCAACTGATGATGGGTATCAACATGAACAAGGTCAATGACACCTTTCTCATATTGATCCCTCAGAAAGTGAAAGCGCACATCAATGTGTTTGGTTTTTGAATGGAGACAAGGGTTTTTCCCTACACTAATTGCATTGGTGCTATCACAAAACAGAGGAACTCCGATAGGAAAGAACAACCCAAAGTATCGTAACGTGGAAATCATCCAAACCAACTGTGAGCAGCAGCTAGCAGCAGCTACATACTCAACCTTAGTGGTCGAAAGTGCAACTCCAGACTGCTTTCGAGAAGACCAAGAGACAAGAGAAGAACCAAGAAACTAGCAAATACCGGAAGTCGACTTGCGATCCAACCGGACACCCACCAAAGTGAGCATCCGAAAAGCCAGATAAATCAAGAGATGATGATGCTGAATAATAAAGACCAAGATCAGGCGCATAGGTGAGATACCTGAAAATGCGCTTGACAGCTTGCCGATGAGACATGCGTGGTGAAGACTGGAAGCGCGCGCACAGTCCCACGACGAACTAAATGTCTGGCCTCATCGCTGTCAAGTACAGCAGCGAACCGATCATCCCTTGAAACTCTCTCTCATTGACCTTGACGCCTCTTTCGTCCTTGTCCAGGCCCCCAGATGTGCCCATTGGGGTCATCTGAGTCTTCAGCTCTCCACCAAAGTCAAATTTCTTCAACATGTCCGAGTGTACTTACCCTGGTGGATGAAGGTGCCGTCCTTGGTCTGCTTGATCTAGAGCCCTAGGAAAAACTTGAGCTCACCCATGAGGCTCATCTCAAACTCACTGTGCATCTGCTCAGAAAACTTGGACACAAGAGCGTCAGTAGTACCACCAAAAATGATATCGTCCACGTATATCTGAGCAACCAAGAAATCTGAGGCATCTCTGAGCAAGAAAAGAGTTTTATCCACAGAACCCATCACAAAGCCCTTCCCCAACAAAAACTGCTTCAACCAGTCATACCAAGCCCTAGGTGCTTGCTTCAGACCGTATAAAGCTTTTTGTAGCTTAAAAACATGTCGAGGAAACTTTGGATTTTCAAAACCGGGGGGCTGCCTAACATAAACCTCCTCCTCTATGTACCCGTTCAGAAAAGCACTCTTGACATCCATTTGAAAAAGCTTAAAACCCTTCGAAGCAGCAAAAGCTAAGAGAATGCGAATGGACTCAAGACGGGCAACAGGGGCGAAAGTCTCCTCAAAGTCAATACCCTCCTTCTAGAAAAAACCTGGACCACTAGTCGAGCTTTATTGCGCACCACAACCCCATCTTCATCTTGCTTATTCTTGAACACCCACTTGGTTCCTATGGGGTTGCATCCAGGTGGCAGCTCAACCAGTGTTCAAACCCAATTGTGGACAAAATTTTCAAGCTCTTCTTGCATGCATTAATCCAATTCAAATCAGAAAGAGCATGAGAAACGTCTCTGGGCTCAAAGGATGCAACAAACGCAGATTCAACAAACACAGCAAGAGAGTCAACATAAGAGCGCAAAGTCCTCTCAGACAAATCACCGATGATGAGCTTTGAGGGGTGATCACGCTGAACTGCTCAGGATCCCTAGTGATCTAAAGTCACCTCACTGGAGTCAGCAGCTGGCACCTCTGGACTCGATTGAGGGGGCTCGATCGAAGTGGAAGAAGTGATCAAAGGTCTGCCCTCATCCTCAGTCGAAGTCTCAAAAGGTGTGGGTTCTACAGGCTGTGCAGATGGCCCACCCTCATCAACAGCTGGAGTGTCATCATCTTCCTCGAAGATGGATTCTCCGAGCTCTCCATCTCTAGACAGTTCAAAAGAAGAAGTCAAAGAAGGCAACGACTCATCAAAAGAAACCTCGCAAGTCTCGACAAGCTGCTGGGAGTCGAGGTTCCAAACACGGAAGCCTCGAGAATGTAAAGCATAGCCAAGAAAAACTCCATCCCAGCAACGAGACTCAAACTTGTCAAAATGCCCTCCCTTCTTGAGCACAAAGCACTTGCAGCCAAACGCTCGCAAGTGGCTCACCTTAGGCTGTCTACCAAACCGCAACTCATATAAAGTCTTACCTAGGTAATCTCTAAGAAAAATGTGGTTGGCCAGATAGCAAGCCGGGTTCATGGCTTCAGCCCAAAAATGCCTAAGAGTCATGTGCTCATCGAGCATCGTCCTGGCCATCTCGACTAGTGTGCGGTTCTTTCTTTCCACAACACCATTCTGTGGGAGAGAGTAAGGAGTAGAGAACTGATGATCAAGACCCTGATCACTACAGAAGCTGACGAACTGAGAGTTCTTGAACTCAGAGCCGTTGTTAGAGCGAATTGCTCGCATCCGACCATTGTTCTCATTCTCTAGCTTCAAAATCAGGTCAGGAACAAAATGAAAAGTCTCATCCTTAGACTCCAAGAAGAAAACCCACGGGAATCGAGAAAAATCGTCAACAATCACAAGCACGTACCACTTCCCACCGACTAAGCGTACCCGAGCTGGACCAACAGTGTCCATGTGTAACAGCTCGCCCGGATACGAAGTCATCACCTGAGTCATAGGTGAGTGAGAAGCGGCAACCATTTTCCCATGAAGACAGGGATGGCAAACTAGATCATTCTCCATTTTAAGCTTGGGCAATCCTCGGATGAGGTCCATAGAGCTCAACCTGACTAGCAGATCAAAACTCAAATGGCCTAACCTCCTATGCCACTTCCAGAGCTCAGAGGAGGATCCAGCAATCAAACATCGAGAAGGGCCAAAAGAACTAGAGAAGTCAATCCGAAAAACCTTACCGAAAGGTATGATCTGGCAAATTAAAAACCCTCTAGAATCAATCACAGAAGAACTGCCCTTCTTAAAACGAACCTCCAAACCATCCTCGAGAAGTTGCGAAACAGAAATCAAATTGAAGTTCAAATTTCCAACCAAAGCAACGTTCTTCAAAGAGAAATGGTCTGAGATACAAATTGAGCCAATGCCGTGTACCTTCCCTTGACCACTGTTCCCGAAGGTGATGTATTCCTTTGAGCTCAGGGGAGTGAGACTAGAGAACCATCTACGATGTCCCATCATGTGGTGAGAGCATCCTGAGTCCATGATCCAAACATCCTCCAGTCCCTGATCCTGCACAATCAGTGGTTGTAAGGGGGAGCAAATGGTCCGGCACCAGGTTTAGCAAAAGAAGTAAACCAGTGTTGAGCCATCTACTCAAAAGACAGAAAGCAGAAATCATCATAAGAGTCTGGACCAAAAAGCGACTCAAAGCGCGGTCCTTGGTTCTGCCCAAAGTCTCAGCCACGAGGTCCAGGACCGTATCCAAAACGGCCTAGAGCTCTGCCAGAGCGAACACCACCATCCGGAGCACGGGCATGAAAGCCGTCTCCTCTACCACCACCTACACGACGCTGCCTGGCCTCTAGCCTCTCCCCGTGTCGAGGAACTCTCATTCTACCACCCTGCTTTTAGAACTGCTCTTGGCCACCACGAGCTCTCTCTGCTCTCTCAACCCACTTCCTCCTGAAGAAAAACTCTGCAAGATGCCTGTCTTTCTGACAATACTCACAGTGGTAGGTGGGCTTCTTGGGATGTGGTTGAGGCTTGGAGTTCTTGGGTTTGGTGGTGTTGGATGAGGTCTCCTTGGTGTGAGAGGGTCCAGGAAGAGAGACTAGAGAAGTGCGGAGGTGTTTGGGCTTTGGAACCCAGATGGGCTTCTTGGGTGAAGCTTTAGGCTGTTCTTGGAACACTCCATCCTTGGGCTGACTAGCCTGGAAAGACTCAGTGGAGTGAGTCTTGGGGTATCTCTGTTCAAGAGTCATTTTACTCCACTCCACTGCCCGGCTACTAATGGCACTCTCAAAGTCAGCCTTGGTGTAGGTGTAGCCTACCCCAAACCCATCCTGCCTCTTAAACTGCTGGATCATCATGCCGAGATGTGGCTCTCTGACACTAACCCAACTCAGGATCTGACGGAGGTAAAAGTTCTCATTTTGGACATCAGCTAGCTCCTCTCTCAAGAAAGCTAGTACCTCGACCTGAGACAAGCAGGTCTCACACTCTCTATCAACCTGGACAGACTTCTCGGCTTTTAGCTTAATCAACTCCAATCTAAGAGACAAGCAATTCTCACAGACAGTGGGTGGAACTGATAGTGTCTCAAGCTCTAGCCTAGTCTGCTCCAGCTCAGTTCTAACTCTCTCCAAATCGCCCAATTGCTCATCACCCCTGGCTTTCAGCTCAGCTAAACTAGCTAGATGGGATGGGCAATCAGCACAAGGCACGACGACAGTGGCATGAGCATCTTTCAGCTCCAGCTGAGCGCTCTCAAGCTCAGTGGCCAAAGCGTCACTCTCATCAACCCTTTCGGTGTACCTTGACTTTAGAGTCATCAGGTCACACAGCAACACCTCACACTTTGGGCACTCAGTGCTATCACCCAAGCAAGGGGAAAAAGATAGACTCTCAATTCTGCCGTTGGCCAAAGAAATCTCACTCTCAAGTTTATCAATCCTCTTCTTAGCCCCTCTAAGCAGTTTTACTCGATATTTTAACTCCTAATGATTACTTTCAAGAAAATCAACGATTTCACGTTCGTAAGATGATACCTTTTCATTATCTTTGTCGTCTGAGTCATCGGAGGAGCCCTTTTCTTCCTTATCCGCAAGAGCCATTGAGCAGAAGCTCTTACGGGATCTTCGGCATTGATGTGAACGGCTCTTCGGCCTATCCCCGAAGGCCATGAAGCAAAGGCCTGCCGGATCGTCCTTGTCCTTCCCCTTCCTAATGACAATCTCCTCATCGCTTGAGCTCGATGAAGAGGAAGAAGACGTGGAATGCTTGGAGTAGCTTTTCTCCATCTCGGCGAAGAAGGCCTTGTCGCTCTTCTTGTTCTCACGCCGGTAGTCCTTCAGGGCCTTTATGAGGAATCTGGTCTTTAGCTTGCCCTTTGTGAAGGATGAGCTGTCGTGCTTGCTGGAGTCATAGAAGCCACCACCGGTGCCCTTCTTGTGACCATTGCGCTTGGCGCAGTCGGCGATGAAGTGACCTGGATCACCACACTCAAAGCACCCAGATTCCGTGCCGTGTCTTTTGAACATTCTCTTGTCATAAAAACGACGCACCCGGTTGTTAAAAAGACACAGGTTATCATCTCCTAATGACTCGAGATGGTCCTTAGTGATAGACATCAAGGAAAAACTAGCACATCTCACAGAAGAGTGTAGGACCGAAAGTAGTGACCAGAGGGGGGTGAATGGGCGCCTAAAAAATTCTTTAGAATCAATGGCCTTTTCCCAACACCCAACGCACCTCAACTAACCACCAGTTGAAACAAGCAGATCTAACCCAAGAAAATAATCTAGCCTAAAAACAACCAGTGTCTTAAGCAAGAAGACACCAACACAGTGTTCAAAGGCAGATCAGTAAAGTATTTAAACCATGCACAAATCAAGCTCTACAGAAAAAGATCATCTCAGATATTTATCATGTGTGCTCGTAAAACGAGGAGTCTTACTGTTCAGAGTTGTCTCCTGTTCGGAACTTGACGAAGCCTGCTTCGAAGAACACAGTGTCGAAGCCTGTAGTGCATGTGCCGAAGCCTGCTTCGAAGTTGACGTGCGAAGGGTATTGACGTATGTAGAAAATGTGTGAAGCCTACTTTGAAACGAAGTAGCTTCGCAAGTTACAGTGCAAAAACCGACGTCAAAAAGAACTTCGACGCAACTAGATAAAAATCAACACTGCGAGGTCTCTACTCCGAAGGCCATGACCAGCTGACCCAACTGCGAAGCCTACTTCGGAGTCCTGGTGCGAAGGTTTGAGATACACACTTCAGAACTTTCGGAGCCTCGCAAGAACTTCGAATCCCGACTGTCCAAAAAACACCCTTCGAAGAAAGACACTCCGAAAGGATCTGACAAATCACGTACTACGAAGTTGATTGGCTGAAGTATTAAACTCGGAGTACTACTTCGCATGCAACGAAGCACAACAGAAATCGAGGCTAAGACAGTGCGAAGCCTAGCAGCATACTTCGCAAAAGAAACACCTCGCAGATTCTGATGAAGTTTTTACTTCGAAGGTAAAAGTAGCGAAGTATCTCCGACTCAAACAGCAATTCGCTTCCAGAACGAAAAAGCTTCGAAGTCTGTCACTTGACCTTCGCCTGGACAGCAGTACTTCGTGAGTAGTACTTCGAACTCTATAGCAAAACAGCTGACAAAATCCAAGGCTATCTGAGCAGGTTGCAGACTCTAGACTGTGCAAGGCCTATCCAAACAGAGCTAGCTGTAAACCTGTTCCTTGCGGGAGAAAATAAACAAGCCCATGCAGTAGCTACAGATCGAGAAAGCAAGTAGCCGCAGGCTATTTTCTAGGCAAGGACTCAGACCTATCAACTAGACCAAAAGACAGCTGAAACAACTACACACCTATTCTCAAACAACGAATCGCTACCTGTCAGAAGCAAATGAAAAAACAATTCGCAAATACCAGAAGCTGGTGCATGAAAAACTATAAGATAGAAACTGCAGCTCTAGGGGATAGGTACTACTAGCTGATCATCAAAGCGCATCTTCAATAAAGAACACAAGAATCGATGGATTTAACTCTGCGTGAATCTTTGATGCAACAGGAAAAACCAAACTCACAGTAATGGCAGAAGACAAGAACACCCTGTAGCAATAAATCTAGGCTAACGCATGCCGGAGAACAAATCACGCAAAATGATGCAGAGTCATAGCAAAACGTCAGAAATCTAGAAGAATAAAATTGATGAACCAGATGCTAGACGTGTGCATACAGAACACGATGACGGCTCCTGAAGAACAGCGGCGGCACATACAGGGAAACAGAGAGAAATGACCCAACAAACTTGATTAGAAAAGTGATTTCAGTAAAAAGGGTAACCCTAACCCTAGGGTTTGGGGCACTATTTATAGGCAGCCCAATAGCCTAGGAAAATTCCAACAGACACTTAGGGTTTTTTACATATGCTGAAATAAATGGAAAAGACCAAACTGCCCTTAGGATATTTTTACAGACTTGACTGACTGACTGTGGGCCTAACGACAAAATAGTAAACTCCTATTTACAAATGACTTATCTGGAAGCGGAGCTTTCGTCGCGACTACGGCTTCGCTCTAGGACAGTTCGATCCAAGATCAGTGATCGTCAGTTTTGCGCCAAAACTGACAAAGCGTCCACCGACTTTGCACCAGGTACCCGGATTGGGCCGGCCCGATTCCGCGGCTCTCTCAGCCCGGCAATCGCTCGCCGCCCGTGTACCTGAGTCAATCCTAGTCAATAGCCCAGTGGATCCTCTGCTGCTCCTAGCCCACGTACCCGGATTGGGCCAGCCTGACTTCACGGCCCCTCTACCCGACAGTCGCTTGCTGCCCGTGTACCTGAGTCATATGCGGCCTAGACACAGCAGGTCTTCTCCTCTCTTCAGTCCTCTTTGACTACCGTTGACAATGACTCATCACCTCTGGAGCCATGATGCCCATGCTCTTCAGCATGGCTCCTCAATCTCCCCCTTGATGAGTGCATTGTCAACACTTCTCTTCATCAGCTCTCCAGTACCTGCGAACACATGTGGAAACACAAAAACAAAGCACAAGAAACATGAGAAGAAGAAAATAAAGTAAAAGTTTAACTCTAATGACCAAAAGCCAAACAGAAGCAAGAAATTGGTCATTATGGTTAACCAAAAGTAAAGACTCAAAACGAGTGCAATCTCATAATTATCAACAAGGATATCCGAAGAGTAAGGACAAACGGGACAAAAACTCCCCCTGAAACAAATCCCAGAGAAAGCCAAAACTCCCCCTTAAACTCTTCTCCCAAAATTTCTCCCCCTTATTGACAATTGGACTCATCAAGCGAGAGTCAATGCACTCTAAAGAGACACAGACTCCCCCTAAAATGCAACTCCCCCTCAAAATATGCAATGAATGCAAGTGGGGTGCAGGTGGAGTGAAGAAAGCATGCTTCTCAGATATGATTAACTGCAATTACAATATCTAACAGGTATAGCAAAAGACATACTGTCTAAGACTCATGGCATGATCAGTGCAACATATGATATCTAAAGAAAGTCCTTAGCACGCATTTTTCAATTTTTGCAAACAAAAGCATCACCACATTTTCCAGTTGACAAGCAAGGTAAGACATGAGATGCAAAAGCTAACTGATATCTACCAAGATAAGCATTGTCCAAAAACAAAGTGCTTCAACAAACTTGTTATCAATTTAATTTTTCAGGCTTTTCGTTTTCCTTTTTTTTATTTTTGCCAGGGGTTATTTGCATGTCAAACCTTATGTTGACCGACCAAGCCAAGCCTAGGCCAGAACTGGACCATCACAAGCTTAAGACATTGGTCTTGTCATACACTACATTGTCCTAGTTCATACCATCATACACTACATTGCCCTAGTTCATACCAAAGTGCTATGGTAAGCAGTCTAGAACAATGCAATGCGACAAAGCAAACCCACCTGGATCTTTTCAAATTATGCATAAAAAGGCATGAAATTTTCATTTTTCTGATTTTTCATCATTTTTATAGCACATTTAGATGTCCAAGTTGCATATCTGCATTTAAGTAAGGAACTAGCTACAAGGCATGTAACAGATAGCAAAAGCATTCAGCCTACACATGCTAGTTACCAGAAGCAATGGTGATCATTTTTCAATTTTAAAGCATAAAAGCCATGCATATGACAGATATCAGACATATCAAGTGAACTGAACCAAAGCATGATCATCGACAAGTAATCAAAAGCATGTACTAGCTAGACTATGTAAAGCAGTTTAATCATATGACAGAAGCAAGCTCAAAGTGTGATATGTGAGTATGTATGATATGAACACATACAAAAAGACTCAAGAAAAGAGTAAAGAAGAAAGAAAAAAACTGACTCAAAATATCCTAAAAAGGATACACAACACCCAAATCTCCTCGTAAACGCTCAAAGGTAGACTGATCTAGGGGTTTGGTGAAAATGTTAGCCAACTGATGATGAGTATCAACATGAACAAGGTTAATGACACCTTTCTCATATTGATCCCTCAGAAAGTGAAAGTGCACATCAATGTGTTTGGTTTTTGAATGGAGACAAGGGTTTTTCCCTACACTAATAACACTAGTGCTGTCGCAAAACAGAGGAACTCTGGTAGGAAAGAACAACCCAAAGTCTTGCAACGTGGAAATCATCCAAACCAACTGTGAGCAGCAGCTAGCAGCAGCTACATACTCAGCCTCAGTGGTCGAAAGAGCAACTCCAGACTGCTTTCGAGAAGACCAAGAAACAAGAGACGAACCAATAAACTGGAAAGTACCGGAAGTCGAGTTGCGATCCAACCGGCACCCACCAAAGTCAGCGTCCGAAAAGCTAGATAAATCAAGAGATGATGATGCTGAATAATAAAGACCGAGATCGGGCGCATAGGTAAGATACCTAAAAATGCGCTTGACAGCCTGCCGATGAGACGCGCGGGGTGAAGACTGGAAGTGCGCGCACAGCCCCACGACGAACTGTATGCCTGGCCTCATCGCCGTCAAGTATAACAGCAAACCGATCATCCCTCGAAACTCTCTCTCATTGACCTTGACGCCGCTCTTGTCCTTGTCCAGGCCCCCAGATGTGCCCATTGGGGTCATCTTTCGCTTCAGCTCTCCACCAAAGTCGAACTTCTTCAACATGTCTCAAGTGTACTTACCCTGGTGGATGAAGGTGCCGTCCTTGGTCTGCTTGATCTGGAGCCCTAAGAAGTACTTGAGCTCACCCATGAGGCTCATATAAAACTCACTATGCATCTGCTCAGAAAACTTGGACACAACAGTATCAGTAGTACCGCCAAAGATAATATCATCCACGTAAATCTGAGCGACTAAGAAATCTGAAGCATCTCTAAGCAAGAAAAGAGTTTTATCCACAGAACCCATAACAAATCCATTCCCCAACAAAAACTGCTTCAACCGGTCATACCAAGCCCTGGGGGCTTGCTTAAGACCGTATAAATCTTTCTGCAGCTTAAAAACATGTCGAGGAAACTTAGGGTTCTCAAAACTAGGGGGTGCCTAACATAAACTTCCTCCTCTATGTACCCGTTCAGAAAAGCACTCTTTACATCCATTTGAAAAAGCTTAAAACCCTTTGAAGCGGCAAAAGCTAAGAGAATGCGAATGGACTCAAGACGGGCAACAAGGACAAAAGTTTCTTCAAAGTCAATACCTTCCTTCTGGCAAAAACCCTAGGCAACCAGTCGAGCATTGTTGCGCACCACAACCCCATCTTCACCTTGCTTGTTTTTGAACACCCACTTGGTGCCTATGGGGTTGCATCCGGGTGGCAGCTCAACCAGTGTCCAAACTCGATTGCGGACAAAATTCTCAAGCTCTTCTTGCATAGCATTAATCCAATTCGAATCAGAAAGAGCATGAGAAACGTCTCTGGGCTGAAAAGATGCAACAAAAGCAGATTCAGCAAACACAGCAAGAGAGTCAACAGAAGAACGCAAAGTCCTTTCAGACAAATCACCGATGATGAGCTCTGAGGGGTGATCACGCTGAACTGCTCAGGATCCCTGGTGATCTGAAGTCACCTCACCGGAGGCAGCAGCTAGCACCTCTGGACTCGACTGAGGGGGCTCAATCGAAGTGGAAGAAGTGATCAGAGGTCCACCCTCATCCTCAGTCGAAGTCTCAGAAGGTGTGGGTTCTACAGGCTGCGCAGAAGGCCCACCCTCATCAGTAGCTGGAGTGTCATCTTCTTCCTCGAAGATGGACTCTACGATCTCACCATCTCCAGAAAACTCAAAAGAAGGAGTCAAAGAAGGCAAGGACTCATCAAAAGAAACCTCACAAGTCTCGACAAGCTGCTGGGAGTCGAGGTTCCAAACACGGAAGCCTCGAGAATGCAAAGCACAACCACGAAAGACTTCATCCCTGCAACGAGACTCAAACTTGTCCAAATGCCCTCCATTCTTGAGCACAAAGCACTTGCTGCCAAACACGCGCAAGTGGCTCACCTTGGGTTGTCTACCAAACCGCAACTCATATGAAGTCTTACCTAGGTAAGCTCTAAGAAAAATGTGGTTGGCCAGATAGCAAGCCGTGTTCATGGCTTCAGCCCAAAAACGCCTAGGAGTCCTGTGCTCATCGAGCATCGTCCTGGCCATCTCGACTAGCATGCAGTTCTTTTGTTCCACAACGCCGTTCTGTGGGGAAGTGTAAGGAGCAGAAAACTGATGATCAAGACCCTGATCACTATAGAAGCTGACGAAGTGAGAGTTCTTGAACTCAGAGTCGTTGTCAGAGCGAATTGCTCGCATCCGACCATTGTTCTCATTCTTCAGCTTTAAAATCAGGTCATAAACAAAATGAAATGTCTCATCCTTAGACTCCAAAAAGAAAACCCACGAGAATCGAGAAAAATCATCAACAATCACAAGCGCGTACCACTTCCCACCGACTGAGCGTACCCGAGCTGGACCAACAGTGTCCATGTGTAACAGCTCGCCTGGATACGAAGTCATCACCTGAGTCACAGGTTAGTGAGAAGCGGCAACCATTTTCCCGTGACGACAGGGATGACAAACTAGATCCTTCTCCATCTTAAGCTTGGGCAATCCTCGGATGAGGTCCATAGAGCTCAATCTGACTAGCAGATCAAAACTCAAATGGCCTAACCTCCTATGCCACTTCCAGAGCTCAGAGGAGGATCCAGCAATCAAACATAGAGAAGGGCCAAAAGAACTAGAGAAGTCAATCCAAAAAACCTTACCGAAAGGTAAGATCTGGCAAATCAAAGACCCTATAGAATCAATCACAGAAGAACTGCCCTCCTTAAAACGAACCTCCAAACCATCCTCAAGAAGTTGCGAAACAGAAATCAAATTGACGTTCAAATTTCCAACCAATGCAACGTTCTTCAAAGAGAAATGGTTTGAGATGCGAATTGAGCCAATGCCATGTACCTTCCCTTGACCACTGTTCCCGAAGGTGATGTATTCCTTGGAGCTCGGGGGAGAGAGACTGAAGAACCATCTGCGATGTCTCGTCATGTGGTGAGAGCATCCTGAGTCCATGATCCAAATGTCCTCTAGTCCCCGGTCCTGCACAATCAGTGGTTGTAAGGGGGAGCAAATGGTCCGGCACCAGGTTTAGCAAAAGAACTAAACTAGTGTCGAGCCATCTGCTCAAAAGACGGAAAGCAGAAATCATCATAAGAGTCTAGACCAAAGCGCAACTCAAAGCGCGGTCCTTGGTTCTGCCTAAAGTCTCGGCCATGAGGTCCAGGACCGTATCTAGAATGACCTGGCGCTCTGCCGGAGCGAACACCACCATCCGGAGCACGGGCATGAAAGTTGTCTCCTCTACCACCACCTACACGATGCGGCCTGGCCTCCAGCCTCTCCCCGCGTCGAGGAACTCTCATTCTACCACCCTGCTGGTAGAACTGCTCCTGGCCACCACGAGCTCTCTCTGCTCTCTCAACCCGCTTCCTCCTGAAGCAAAACTCCGCAAGATGCCCATCTCTCTGACAATACTCATAGTGGTAAGTAGGCTTCTTGGGATGTGGTTGAGGCTTGGGGTTCTTGGGCTTAGTGGTGTTGGGTGTAGTTTTCTTGGTGTGAGAGGGTCTAGGAAGAGAGTTTAGAGAAGTGCGGAGGTGTTTGGGCTTTGGAACCCTGATGGACTTCTTGGGTGGAGCTTTGGGCTGTTCTTGGAACACTCCATCCTTGGGCTGACTAGCCTGGAAAGACTCAGTGGAGCGAGTCTTGGGGTATCTCTGCTCAGGAGTCATTTTACTCCACTCCACTGCCCGGCTAATGGCACTCTCAAAGTCAGCCTTGGTGTAGGTGTAGCCTACCCCAAACTCATCCTGCCTCTTAACCTGTTAGATCATCATGCCGAGCTGTGGCTCTTTGGCACTCACCCAACTCAGGATTGAACGGAGGTAAAAGTTCTCATTTTGGACATCAGCTAGCTCCTCTCTCAAAGAATCTAGTACCTCCACCTGAGACAAGCAGGTCTCACACACTCTATCAACCTGGACAGACTTCTCGGCTTTCAGCTTAATCAATTCCAATCTAAAAGACAGGCAGTTCTCACAGACAGTGGGTGGAACTGATAATGTCTCAAGCTCTAGCCTATCCTGCTCCAGCTCAGCTCTTACTCTCTCCAAATCCCCTAATTGCTCATCGCCCTTGGCTTTCAGCTCAGCTAAACTAGCTAGATAGGATGGGCAATCAGCACAGGGCACGACGACAGTGGCATGAGCATCTTTCAACTCTAGCGGAGCACTCTCAAGCTCAGTGGCCAAAGCGTCCCTCTCATCAACCCTTTCTCTGTACCTGGACTTTAGAGTCGACAGGTCACACAGAAGCACCTCACACTTTGGGCACTCACTACTATCACCGAAGCAAGGGGAAGAAGATAGAGTCTCAATTCTGTCGTTGGCCACGGCAAGCTCACTCTCTAGTTCATCTATCCTCTTCTTAGCCCCTCTAAGAAGTTTTTCCTGATATTTTAACTCCTGATGATTACATTCCAGTAAATCAACGATTTCACGTTCATAAGATGATACCTTTTCATTGTCGTCGTCGGAGTCATCGGAGGATCCCTTTTCTTCCTTATCCCCAAGAGCCATTGAGCAGAAGCTCTTGCGGGATCTTCGGCGTTGATGTGAGTGGCTCTTCGGCCTGTCCCCAAAGGCCATGAAGCAGAGGCTCGCTAGATCGTCCTTCCCCTTCCCCTTCCTGATGACAATCTCCTCATCGCTTGAGCTCGATGAAGAGGAAGAAGACGTGGAACGCTTGGAGTAGCTTTTCTCCATCTCGGTGAAAAACGCCTTGTAGCGCTTCTTGTTCTCACGCCGGTAGTCCTTCAGGGCCTTTCTGAAGAATTTGGTCTTTGGCTTGCCCTTTGTGAAGGAAGAGCTATCGTGCTTGCCGGAGTCATAGAAGCCACCACCGGTGCCCTTCTTGTGACCAGTGCGCTTGGGGCAGTCGGCAATGAAGTGACCTAGATCACCACACTCAAAGCACCCGGATTTCGTGTCGTGTCTTTTGAACATTCTCTTGTCATAAACATGACGCACCCGGTTGTTAAAAAGACACAGGTCATCATCTCCTAACGACTCGAGCTAGTCCTCAGTGATAGACATCAAGGAGAACCCAGCACAGCTCACAGAGGAGCGATCAGTAGACGGTGTAGCAAGGGCCAGGGTCTTTGATCCAGAGCCAGTGAGATTTGATCTCAACTAGGTATCAACCTCAGTGGCCTTCAGCTTGCTAAACAACTCAGAGATTGTCAAGGTATCATAAGATGTGCTCTCAATGATAGAGGATACCTTGATCTCCCAGATCTTAGGATCCAAGGTATGGAGAACCTTGAGCGCCTGCTCATGATCTGAGACTAACTGAACAGCCTCAGCCTTGTTGGCCCGAAGCTTGTTTACGATCGATTGAAAATGACCAAACAACGCTTCAACAGATTCACCTAGTGTCTGTGTGAAATTCTCATATTCACACCGGTAGGTCTGATAGAGCCGAGCCTTGACCTGAGCTGTCCCCTCATGGTGTGCCTGAAGGGTAGCCCAGATCTCTCTCGCAGTGGTGAGATGGCTCACACGCTCAAATTCAGTGGTACCTAATCCAGAAAACAAAATATTCACCGCTTTGTTGTTGTTCTGATGCTCGGCAATAATATCAGGAGTAGTACGCTCAGCAACAGGTAACACTGTGAAAGTAGCGTGAATACAAATGTCCCAGATGTCTAAGATTTGGCTCATGAGATAGGCTCGCATGCGAGTCTTCCAATAATTGTAGCCATAAGCTTCCAAGGACGGGACCTTTCCAGGAGACGTCATGATCACTACTGGGGTTTAGAACCGGTTAAGGTATGGAAAAACCCTAACTAGGCTCTGATACCACTTGTAGGACCGAAAGTAGCGACCAGAGGGCGGGTGAATGGGCGCCTAAAAAATTCTTTCGAATCAATGGCCTTTTCCTAACACCAAACGCACCCCAACTAACCACCAGTGGAAACAAGCAGATCTAACCCAAGAAAATAATCTAGCCTAAAAACAACCGGTGTCCTAAGAAAGAAGACACCAACACAGTGTTCAAAGGTAGATCAGTAAAGTATTTAAACCATGCACAAATCAAGCTCTACAGAAAAAGATCATCTCACGTATTTATCATGTGTGCTCGTAAAATGAGGAGTCTTACTGTTCAGAGCTATCTCCTGTTCGGAACTTGACGAAGCCTGCTTCGAAGAACGCAGTGTCGAAGCCTGTAGTGGATGTGCCGAAGCCTGCTTCGAAGTTGACGTGCGAAGGCTGTTGATGTATGTAGCAAATGTGTGAATCCTACTTTGAAACGAAGTAGCTTCGCAAGTTATAGTGAAAAAACCGAGGTCAAAAAGAACTTCGATGCAACTAGATAAAAATCAACACTGCGAGGTCTCTACTCCGAAGGCCGTGACAAGCTGACCCAACTGCGAAGCCTACTTCGGAGTCCTGGTGCGAAGGTTTGAGATACACACTTCGGAACTTTCGGAGCCTCGCAAGAACTTTGAATCCTGACTGTCCAAAAAACACCCTTCGAAGCAAGACACTCCGAAAGGATCCGACAAATCACGTACTGCAAAGTTGACTGGCTGAAGTATTAAACTCGGAGTACTACTTCGCATGCAACGAAGCACAACAGAAATCGAGGCTAAGAGAGTGCGAAGCCTAGCAGCATACTTCACAAAAGAAACACCTCGCAGATTCTGATGAAGTTTTTACTTCGAAGGTAAAAGTAGCGAAGTATCTCTGACTCAAACAGCACTTCACTTCCAGTGCGAAAAAGCTTCGAAGTCTGTCACTTGACGTTCGCCTGGACAGCAGTACTTCGCGAGTTGTACTTCGAACTCTGTAGCAAAACAGCTGGAAAAATCCAAGGCTATCTGAGCAGGTTGCAGACTCTAGACTGTGCAAGGCCTATCCAAAACAGAGCTAGCTGTAAACCTGTTCCTTGTGGGAGAAAATAAACAAGCCCATGCAGTAGCTACAGATCGAGAAAGCAAGTAGCCGCAGGCTATTTTCTAGGCAAGGACTCAGACCTATCAACTAGACCAAAAGACAGCTGAAACAGCTACACACCTATTCTCAAACAACGAATCGCTACCTATCAGATGCAAATGAAAAAACAATTCGCAAATACCAGAAGCTGGTGCATGAAAAACTACAAGATAGAAACTGCAGCTCTAGGGGATAGGTACTACTAGCTGATCATCAAAGCGCATCTTCAATAAAGAACACAAGAATCGATGGATTTAACTCTAGCGTGAATCTTTGATGCAACAGGAAAAACCAAACTCACAGTAATGGCAGAAGACAAGAACACCTTGTAGCAATAAATCAAGGCTAACACATACCGGAGAACAAATCATGCAAAATGATGTAGAGTCATAGCAAAACGTCAGAAATCTAGAAGAATAAAATTGATGAACCAGATGCTAGACGTGTGCATACAGAACATGATGACGGCTCCTGAAGAACAGCAGCGGCGCATACAGGGAAACAGAGAGAAATGACCCAACAAACTTGATTAGAAAAGTGATTTCAGTAAAAAGGGTAACCCTAACCCTAGGGTTTGGGGCACTATTTATAGGCAGCCCAATAGACTAGGAAAATTCCAACAGACCCTTAGGGTTTTTTACAGACGCTGAAATAAATGGAAAAGACCAAACTGCTCTTAGGATATTTTTACAGACTCGACTGACTGACTGTGGGCCTAACGACAAAATAGTAAACTCCTATTTACAGATGACTTATCTGGAAGCGGAGCTTTCGTAGCGACTACGGCTTCGCTCTAGGACGGTCTGATCCAAGATCAGTGATCGTCAGTTTTGCGCCGAAACTGACAAAGCGTCCACCGACTTTGCACCAGGTACCCGGATTGGGCCGGCCCGATTCAGCAGCTCTCTCAGCTCGTTAATCGCTCGCCGCCCGTGTACTTGAGTCAATCCTGGTTAACAGCCTAGTGGATCCTCTGCTGCTCCTAGCCCATGTACCCGGATTGGGCCAGCCTGACTTCACAGCCCCTCTGCCCGATAGTCGCTTGCTGCCCGTGTACCTGAGTCACATGTGGCCCAGACACAACATGTCTTCTCCTCTCTTCAGTCCTCTTTGACTACCGTTGACAATGACTCATCACATCTGGAGCCATGAGGCCCACGCTCTTCAGCATGGCTCCTCAAAGAGGGATCAGCAGAAGGTGTAGCAAGGGCCAAGGTCTTTGATCCAGAGCCAGTGAGATTTGATCTCAACTGGGTATCAACCTCAGTGGACATCAGCTTGCTAAACAACTCAGAGATTGTCAAGGTATCATAAGATGTGCTCTCAATGATAGAGGATACCTTGAGCGCCTGCTCATGATCTGAGACTAACTGAACACCCTCAGCCTTGTTGGCCTGAAGCTTGTTTATGATCGATTGAAAATGAACAAACAACGAATCAATAGATTCACCCGGCTTCTGTGTGAAATTCTCATATTCACGCCGATAGGTCTGATAGAGCCGAGCCTTGACCTGGACTGTCCCCTCATGGTGTGCCTGAAGGGTAGCCCAGATCTCTCTCGCCGTTGTGAGATGGCTCACACGCTCAAATTCAGTGGGACCTAAACCAGAAAAAAAATATTCACCACTTTGTTGTTGTTCTGATGCCGGGCGATAATATCAGGAGAATTACGCTCAGCAACAGGCAATACTGTGAAAGTAGCGTGAACACAAATGTCCTAGAAGTCCGAGCTTTGGCTCATGAGATAGGCTCGCATGCGAGTCTTCCAATAATTATAGCCATAAGCTTCCAAGGACGAGACCTTTCCATGAGACGTCATTATCACTACTGGGGTTTAGAACCGGTTAAGGTATGGAAAAATGGTAGCGACCAGAGGGGGGTTGAATGGGCGCCTAAATAAATTCTTTCGAATAAATGGCCTGCTCCCAACACCCAACGCACCTCAACAGACTTAGCAAAGAAAGGTAAACAGATCAACAGAGCCTCAAAAGATATAGCCTAGAAACAACCGGTGTCCTAATCGAAAAGACACCAACACAGTGCTAATAGGCAGATTAACAAAGCATTTAAAACATGGGCAGATCAAGCTTCACAGAGATAGATCATCACAAAGTTTTAACTTGAATGCACGTAAAAAGGAGATGAAGGTTTACTATTCAAATTTGTCTCCTATTCGATACTTGACGAAGCCTGTAGTGTCGAAGCCTGTCGTGATTGTGTCGAAGCTTTCTTTGAAGTTCTTTGTGCGAAGTGAACGTGCGAAGTCTGATGTAGTCAAGGCCAGTTCAGAGTAGTCGTGCGAAGTGATGGGGGATTGGTCCCAATCTTCCGCTAGGTAAAGGATAACTTGGGTTGGTGGAGAATCTCGACGTTGGCGATCAAAGGCTCCGGTCCGGCGGATCAAAACCTTGCAATCGTTACACCACTGTCTCCGTTGGTTATCAACCACGCAGAACGCGATTGACCTCGCCACGAAGGCTAATTCCTGCAAGCGAACCCAAGAACACAAGCAAGAACAGGAAGGATACAAGTCGAATGCCAAATCACAGACAAACGATGATAAGGTGAGGTTTCACAAACGCCAATGCAGCAGCCAATCGGTCTGGTGCAAGAGGCGGGATCTAAACACACAAGTGTAGATGCAAACAAAGCAAAACCTAACCCTAAAGGCGGCTGGAGTGAATATATAGGGCGTGGGCAGCCTGTGGAAGGCGTACAGACTTGGGTTGTGGGCTAGAAGACGTACAGACTCGGACTATGGGCCAACACGGCCCAATTCTGTTACGCAGGACTGTTTTAAACACACAGGACGGCTCGAGACTCCAAATGAGACGAAACCAATGGCAAAAGATCCGTCTTCTCCTTAGCTTTCCAAAAAGTCCAAGAACGCACCAATCGGACTTCATATGAGGAAGTTATGCCCATTTTGGTGCATGGTGGTCGATGTAGTCCGAACCAGCGAATTCTTGACTTCAAATCATCCGTGCGACTCCGTCTCCAACTCCAACTCTTCTATTCCATCTCCCATGTTCCTAAGCAACAAAATATCACTAGTATTCAGTAGCATCCCGTCCAAACAAATATTAACATAGTTGCTAAGGAAAGAATTAACCTCATGGTTCAAGCGACGGGCACGGGCGCGTGTGATTGGTCCTTGTAATTGAATTGTAGGTGGAGGCTCCATGTGTGTATCATGTGAAGTGATGTCCTCATCATCCTCCCTTCTTGAATTGGAGTCATCCTCGACTCAAGCTCATCGTCATCTCCCAAATAGGGCTTTAAATCTGAAATGTTAAATGTGGGACTAACCCCAAAAGCTGCAGGCAACTCAAGTTTATATGCATTATCATTTATCTTCTCAAGCACACGGAAAGGACCATCAGCACGGGCATCAATTTAGACTTTCTCAAATCAAGAAAACAATCCTTGCGCAAGTGCAACCAAACAAGATCTTCTGGTTTGAAAAACATCTTCTTTCTTCCTTTATTTGCCTTTTGAGCAAAATAGCGTGCCTTCTTTTCTATAACTTCCTTGGTCTTCAGATGCATAGCTTTCACAAACTCTGCACGCTTAGTTGCCTCCATGTTTGCTCTCTCTTGAAAAGGAAGTGGCAGCAAATCAAGTGGTGTGATTGGCTTAAAACCATACACCACTTCAGACGGGCACAATTGTGTTGTTGAGTGAACAGCTCTATTGTATGCAAATTCAACATGTGGAAGGCAGTCCTCCCATTCTTTCAAGCTCTTCTTAATCATTGTTTGCAGCAACATGGAGAGTGTACGGTTTACCACCTCTATTTGACCATCAGTTTGCGGGTGACAAGTTGTTGAAAATATCAATTTTGTGCCAAGCTTGGCCCACATTGTCTTCCAAAAGTAACTCATAA
Source organism: Zizania palustris (assembly GCA_019279435.1). Lineage (NCBI taxonomy): Eukaryota > Viridiplantae > Streptophyta > Magnoliopsida > Poales > Poaceae > Zizania > Zizania palustris. The sequence continues at coordinate 72,758,119 of JAAALK010000080.1, forward strand.
ACTTCATATCACGATCTAAAACAATGGTTCTAGGCATCTCGTGCAATCTCACAATTTCCCTAAAAAAATAAATCAACAATATGTGAAACATCGTCGGTCTTGTGACAGGGAATAAAGTGTGCCATTTTAGAAAACCTATCCACGCTTACAAATATGGAGTCTCTCCCCCTCTTTGTCCTAGGCAATCCCACAATAAGGTCCATGCTAATATCTTCCCAAGGTGCACTAGGAACAGGAAGTGGAGTATACAAACCATATGGGTTAAGTTTAATTTGGACTTAGCTTTATGGCATGTGGCACAATGCTGCACAAATCGTTCAACATCTCTCCGCATCTTTAGCCAATAAAAATTATTGGACGGCAGGGCCAAAGTCTTTTCTCTCCCATAATGTCCCATTAACCCACCACCATGTGATTCCTGCAACAACAGCAAACGTACGGACGAATCTAGAACACATAGCTTGTTAGTATGGAACAAGAAACCGTCAAAACATGAAATTTTTCCAGCCTTTCCCATCATTACATTTAGTGTATGGTTCAACAAATTCTTTATCTACAACATACAAATCTTTCAAACTTTCCAAATCTGGAACGTTAATATCAAGTTGAGATAAAAGAACAATCCTAAGAGACAATGCATCAGCAACCACATTTTCTTTGCCATTCTTGTATTTCACAATGTATGGGAAAGATTCAATAAATTCAACCCATTTAACATGTCTATGGTTCAGTTTAGCTTTCCCTCTCAAATATTTTAGTGCTTCATGATCAGAATGTATAATAAACTCCTTAGGCAAAAGGTAATGTTGCCAAGTTTCAAGCACACGCACTAAGGCATATAATTTCTTATCATAGGTAGAATAATTCAACTGTGGACCATGCAATTTCTCACTAAAATAGGCCATGGGTTTACCTCCTTGTAGCAGCACACCTCCTATTCCAAAACCACTGGCATCACATTCTAACTCAAAAGGCTTACTGAAGTCGGGTAGCTGAAGTAGAGGTGCACGTGTAAGGCGATCCACTGGTGTGGCAAAAGCTTGTTCTTGTGTTGGCTCCCACGTAAAAGTAACTCCCTTCTTGGTCAACTCAGGTAAAGGACCGGCTATGGTGCTGAAATCTTTCACAAAACGCCGGTAGAAACCTGCAAGACCAAGAAAACTACGTACTGCAAGGTTAGTTTTAGTTGCAAGCATGACACGTCCTTTCAGATTAATAACTTGTGATGAAGAAGGAGAAGCAACTTTATCTTTTTGTTGCCTCGAAAGTGTTTTAGCTACTTGCTGATTTTCAGAAGGTTGTTTGCTCTTTTGTGCGTCCCTAGCATGTTTTTCTCATTCAAATTTCACAATTTCAGCAGGAGTCATAGGAAGCAATGTAACTTTCTTTCCTTTATACATAAATGTGTACTTATTGCTCCTACCATGGTGTGTAGCATCAGTATCATTACCCAAGGTCTACCAAGTAATAGAGAACATGCTTGCATTGGTACTACATCAAAATCAGCAACTCCGAAGTATGTACCAATGGAAAATTCGATGTGAGCAGTTTGTGTTACCATGACCTTACCGCTATTGTTGAACCATTGCACGTGGTAAGGGTGTGGATGTGCACGTGTGGGAAGTTGAAGCTTAGTTACCATGTCGAGGCTCACCAAATTGTTGCAACTACCGTTATCGATGATGACACGCACACGACGGTTATTGATGAGGAAGAAGGTCTGAAATAGATTGTTCCGTTGTGCCTGGTCATCCTGGTCCATGTGAGTGCTCAAGACACGTTGTACAATAAGTGCCGCCATGTTAGTGAAAAGACAAACAACAAAGAATAATCCTATGTAAAACAGCTAGGTGGGGTGTGTGGTGGAAACAATCCGTCAAGCGCCTTACCCACGTTTGCATGTGTTCTTACCACGCCGCAGTGAGGTCACCGGCCTACAGGTGATGAACCAAGTGGAGGGTGGTGGCAATTGCAAGGAATGAACCTGTCCTGACCAAGAGAAAGGTGTAGCTTGGAAGGCAAGTGAGTAGCAAGGATTAGCGATAGTAATAACAGTTAAACCAAGTTCAATAAGTGTTCCCTAGTCCTCGTCAAAGTTGCTGGCCTTAGTGCTCCCAATGTGAAAGTTCAAGAAATAGAGGGAAACTATGTGCCCAAAAATCAAATGGAAGCAATAACAGGCCTAAATCAGCTCTCTGCAGATCGGACAAGGGATCGGACAAGAGATCGGACAAGGGATCGGACAAGCAGAAACTGTTACTGCCGCTGATAATCTGTTACTACCGCTGATCGGACAAGAGTTCGGACAAGGGATCGGACAAGGGATCGGACAAGAGATCAGACAAGCAGAATCTGTTACTGCCGCTGATAATCTGTTACTACCGCTGATCGGACAAGCAAAAGTGTGGTGCCCCGATTTAACAAATCGAGACATTATTGAATTTCCATAGAAAAACAATAATACAAGAGGTTCATCATGCGACAACGTACATACGACAATATCCATGGTACGCAGACCATATTTATTACATCAAAGTTTTAGTAAAAACAGTAATAAAATAATTAAACAGCGGCATGACGAACATCTTCTTCAGGATCTTTCTTCTCGACTGGGTCGCTACTCCAGACCGTCCTCAAAGTAAGCATCCTCTGTGGGGTCCAACGGGTATGAGTACAAAAAGTACTCAACAAGCCACCGCAAATGCAAGTAATAATGCAGGATAATAAACAAGGAAGGGTAATGGCTAACATTGCGGAAAAGTACAGTTTCAGTTATTGCATTTAGTGTAATCATATTTTAATCATGCGGAAAGTAAACATGAACATCATCAACATCAACTAACTCGAGGGGTACAGTCAGCCCTACCTCGCTCAACGGTCCTTACATGTCAATCCATCATGCACATTCATACTCAAAGTAAAATAACTGGGGGATGTCACGCAACCCGCCCTTGACCGTGGGCTCGGCTTTTCGAAAAGATTTTAGACTCTGATCAGAGATGTACTACTGTACCCACAAGGCACGCACTCATCCCAAACGAGATGACCCATTTCACGGGAACTCGTGCCAAAACCTCAATATGAGATGTTCCAAGCGATAACCACCCGCTCTAGGTTTCGCCGGCGCGCCGGGCCGCATCCCGGCTAACGTCGCACCCCCTTTTGCGCCACATTGGTACAAGTCACCCGCAGGTGCAACTTGACCCATCTCCAAATGGTGGCCTCGGTTTGGAATAACCCATACCTTAGTTAGGACTTACCCACTAGACTTGTGGTTAGTACGTAAGTGTATTGCAACGGATCCCTCAAACCGGTCCTTATAGTGCCCCGGGTGCTACTAACCAATGCCCTAGCTTGCACCCGGAACCCACCATGCATACATTATAAGCACATAAGTTACAGTTGGTTTGATTAAAATAAAATGATTTCAATTGTTAAGGTTCTGTGGTTTATCTCATAATTAAATTTTAAAGGAATTTAAAAAGTAGTCCTCTTTTAAAAAGGGGTTTTAAAAGGGGTTATTATCATTTTTAAGTTCTCTAAAAATGAAAGCTTCATAGAAAACTTAGTGATCTGTTCATATCATCATGAAATAAATAAATACAAACTCTACTGAAATTTAAATAATTAAATTTACATTTTTAACCTAAGGGTATTTAAACATCTATTTAAATAAACATGAAATGTCCAATGTAAACCTATTGTTTTTATTGTATAAACATGTAGAGAATAATATTATGAATTTTCTGAAATTGGAATGGCAATTTTTAGAGTTCAAATGCGCCAGATATGAATTTTACAAGTTTTAAACCTTTTCTGGAATTTATTTTCAAATTTTAAACTCCTCGGGTCCACGGTGAGCCAGGCTCACGGTGAACCCGCGTACTGTGCGCGTGCGCCGGGTCGATCTGGACCGTCGGATCCAGATCCGACGCGCGAGGGCGAGGCGGGGCGCTTAAGTTATAATAGACGGCCAGGATTAAAACGTGCGAAGGGGTACCACGTGGACGCACGAGATCGCACGCTGGTTTTAAATGAAAATGAACGCGTGAGATCAAAACGTAACGCTTTGACTAGATCCGACAGTGCGGATTAGATCGCGTATGTGGGCTCACGCGTGTCGTCCGATCGCGATCGCACGGTCGGGATCAGATCCGACACGGCACGGGTACTCGACCCGTGCCGGTCGTCTTCTCCGACGACGGCGAGTGGGCCAGCGGCCATGGCGAGCGACGGCGGTCCTAGCTAAGCCTAGAAATGGAAGGGGGACGCTACGGCGGTCACGATGGTAACTTGGCGGTGGTCCGGGGACGACGGGGCGTGGCCGGCGACGAGGGTAGACGGCGGAGTGGTTCGGGCTCCTCGTCGGCGATGGTGTTCCGGCGTGGTTCGACGTCGGCGGAGGGGTGGCCGAGGTCGGGGTGGTTCTTGCGGTCAAGTTGGTGGCGGAGGCACGGGCGGAGGTGGTCCGAGGCGACGGCGAGCGGTGGCCGGAGGAGAAATATAGGGAGTGCGCTAACAGGCGAAGCGCGGGCGCTCTGCTTGGTCTGAGTGCGAATGGATGCGTGAACCGAACGCGGTGGAGGGCAAGGGATTAAATAGAGGTACCGGCGGGGGGCAGGGAGGGCGCAATTGACGGTGGCCGAGGTTAATGATGCTATGACGCCGGTGAGCTCGGGTTGACGCGGTTCATCTAACCTGGACGTGGATCGGCCGAATTAATAGGGGGAAAACGGTTGGCGCGTTGAGGGGAATTCATTGCCGGCGAGTGATTAGGGTGAGGGGGCCGGCGGGGGCGGATTCGAGGGAGTAAAGGTGGCCGGCGTAGTTTGGGGGCGACGGCGCGAGGTTAAAGGCGAAGCTGACAGGCGGGGGCCACTGGCCAGCGGGCGCGAGTCGAGCGAACGGGAAGGCTGACGGGTGGGGCCGCGATGTCGGGTGCGCGCGCGAGGGGAAGGGTTCGGCGCCGACAGGTGGGGTCCGGTCGTCAGTCTGTGCGCGCGGGTGGAGTGGGCTGGGCCGGCCGGGAGTGGGAGAATGGAGGGAGGGGAGCCCATTACTGTTTTAATACATTCTGAATAAAAATAATTCCAGGAATTAGATTAAAATATTAGGGCTACTTCCAAGGTTGATAAAAATTTATAAAAATCCTCAAAATATTTCTTGGCTTTGGGAGTTTATACAAAAATTTTCAGCTCCTGGTTTGGCCATCTACTCTATGTTGTAGTTCAAAAGGGTATAAAAGAGTATTAAAAGTATTTTCAGAAATATAAATTCCAAGAAATTGATTTTAGTAATATTTTATTGTTTTGAAAATTTGGGGTGTTACAAACCTATCCCCCTTACAAGAATCTCGTCCTCGAGATTGGAACGTTACTTGAATAACTCGGGGTATTGTTCTTTCAGTTCGTCTTCCTTTTCCCAAGTGGCTTCTTCGGCGGGATGGTTGTTCCATTGGACTTTGCAGAAACGAACAACGCGACTTCTGGTTACTCTCTCCTTGGTTTCCAAGATCTTGACGGGTTTCTCTATGTAGGTCAAGTCTTCTTGGACATTAAGCTACTGAAGGTCGGCTTGCTCGGTGGGTACACGGAGGCACTTCTTCAGCTGAGAGACATGGAACACATCGTGAACGCCTGCCAAGGATGGGGGCAGTTCGAGTTGATATGCCACTTCTCCCTGTCGTCGGAGGATCTGGAAAGGTTCGACGTAGCGGGGTGCTAGTTTGCCTTTCATGTTGAACCTTTGAGTGCCACGGAGGGGAGTGACTTGGAGGTAGACATAATCGCCCTCCTCAAAGGCTAGGTCTCTTCGACGGTTGTCGGCATAGCTCTTTTGCCTAGATTGGGCTGCCTTCAATCGGTCTCTTATGATCTTAACCTTCTCTTCAGCTTCTCTTAATAAATCAGTCCCAAACAGTTGTGACTCTCCGGTTTGATCCCAGAGCAACAGCGTTCTGCACTTACGTCCATAGAGTGCTTCGAACGGGGACATTTGCAGGCTGGCTTGATAGCTGTTGTTGTAGGAGAACTCTGCATATGGTAAGTTCTTGTCCCACATTCCGCCAAAGTCTAGAGCGCAAGCTCTAAGCATATCCTCCAATATCTGGTTGACCCTTTCGGTCTGACCGTCGGTCTGTGGATGATAGGCGGTGCTAAAGTTCAGCCGGGTGCCGAGTTCCTCTTGAAGGTTCTTCCAAAACTTGGAGGTAAACTGACTCCCGCGGTCAGATACAATCTTCTTAGGAACTCCGTGGAGGCACACGATCCGGGTCATATACAACTCAGCCAACTTGGCGACGGTGTAAGTTGTCTTGACCGGAACAAAGTGAGCTACCTTGGTGAGTCGATCAACGATCACCCAGATAGAGTCATGACCAGCTTGGGTCCTGGGCAGTCCCGTGATGAAGTCCATCCCTATTTCTCCCACTTCCATTTAGGGACCTTGAGAGGTTGAAGAAGTCCGGCAGGCCTCTGATGCTCTGCCTTGACTCGCCGGCATGTGTCGCACTTGGCCACATACTCTGCTATTTCTCTCTTCATGCTGACCCACCAATATTTTTCCTTTAGGTCTTGATACATCTTTGTACTCCCGGGATGGATGGAGTATAGAGTATCGTGGGCTTCTTGAAGGATGAGGGTCTTCAACTCAGGTAGGTTGGGTACTTGTTCTTAATGGTTACGTCGTTCAAGGCTCTATAGTCCACGCACATCCTCTTGGTCTTGTCCTTCTTCATGGCAAATATAACAGGTGCACCCCAGGGTGAGGTACTTGGCCGAATATACCCTTTTTGTTCTAGGTCTTCGATGTTGCTCTTGACTTCGGCTAGTTCATTGGCGGCCATTCGGTACGGGCGCTTGGAGATTGGAGTGGTCCCGGGGACAAGTTCGATTCTGAATTCGATGTCCCGCTTGGGAGGCATTCCGGGTAGATCTTCAGGGAAGACATCCGCAAACTCCTTGACTATAGGCACCTCTTCAAGAGCCATCGAGCGAAGGGATGCTCCGAGTGGTTTGCGACTGGTCATCCGAAAGGTGACGGTTGCGCCTTCAGGGTTGGTCACCGTGACAGACTTGTGGGCACAGTCGATCACTCCCTTGTGCTTCATCAACCAATCCATCCCTAGGATGAGGTCAAGTCCGGTGCATTGGATGAGGACTGGCTTGGCCCTAAACAGTACTCCTTGGATGTCAATTTGAACCTTAGGGTTGTATAAGCGGGCTGAGGTCCTATTGCCGGGAGTGGCAATCACCATGGGAATGGGTAGAGGGAGCGCGTCCAGTTTGTTTGTTTTCACAAAATCTTCCGAGACGAAGGAGTGGGTTGCTCCAGAATCAAATAATATTACGGCTGGTACGGAATTCACAGTAAACGTACCGAGCACGACTTCAGGAGCCTCCTGAGCTTCCTCCGCACTGATGTGATTGACGCGGGCACGAACCGCCTGGTTGGGTGCCGCGCCTTGGGCTTGCTTGGGGTGGGGACACTAGTGTGCATAGTGTCCTTCCTTGCGGCAGTTGAAGCAGACTACCGGCCTTCCTTGGCGATCCTTCAAGATCGGGGCCTTGGCGGCTGGTGTCGGCTGAGCGGCCGGAGCTGGTGGAGCGGGGCGAGGGTGCCCGGCGTTGGATCCACCGGCGGCGTGAGGCGGCCTGTAGGCGGGCCGAGGATGGTAGGTAGGCGCTGGTGGCGGAGGGACGAAGCGGGGCCTCTGAGAGTTCGCCTGCTGATGCTTGAAGGCGATCATTTTCCTCTTCTTGAGGTCCAGCTTGTTCTGCTCAGTCTCTTGAATGAGCGCTTTGTTGACTAGCCGTTGGAAGTCGGCGAAGTCAGCGGCGACGAGCTGGATGGACAGCTCATCCTTAAGTCCCCTGAGGAACTTGGCTTGGCGGAGGGCGTCGGTGCACACTTCCTCCGGTGCGTAGCGGGCGAGGCGGTTGAACTCATGGAGGTACTCCATGACGTCCTGTTGCCTTGCTGTAGGTCGCGGAACTCCTGCTGTTTCACCACGATAACACCGGCGGGGACGTGGGCAGCACGAAAGGCGATGGTGAACTCCGCCCAAGTCACCACGTGGTCCTCTGGCTAGGACTCACGATAGTTGTCCCACCATTCAGCGGCGGGACCCTGGAGCGGGTGAGTGCGAAGGCCACCCGCTCCCGGTCGGTGCAGGGGAGGAGATCGAGCTTCTTTCCGATGTGCGAAGCCAATCTCCGGCCTCCATCGGGTTGGTGGTGCTCGAGAAGATGGGCGGGCGCACGCGCAGGAACTCGGAGAGTTGCGGAGTGGGCGCGGGTGCTGGTGCGCGAGGGGCGGGTTCCCCGTTCTGCAGACGGTCCAACTGAGCCTGTTGGTTCTGCATTTGGGTGAGGAGGGCGGTGATCAGGTGGTTCTGATTCGCCATCATCTCTGCCAAGGTGGGGTGGTTGGCAGAAGGCGATCCAGAGTGACGCGGGCCCATTGCACCCCAGTTGGGTACAACACCCTCGGGCGCATCACGGCTTCCTCCCTGCTCCGTGTCGGAGTCGGTGTTCTGGTGATCGGCCATCTTCTGAATATACATAGTGATAAAGCGAAAGATGACGAACAATAATGCAACCAAAACCACCAAGCACATAAATATATAGAGTGGCATAAATAGTTCATTACATCCAGATCTTATTCCCTCTACAACACAACTCGTTGCAGACGGCACCACATACAAAATTATGATTTTTATTTAAATAGCGTCTCCTAACGCCTACTCGCCACCGGAGGCGGTCTCCGTGCTCTCGGAACCACGAGTGCACGGCTCCAGAGAGATGGTGGGCTCGAGAAAATTCTCGATGATGGAGTCGGAGACGAGTCCGGGGCGTGGTGTAGGGGCGCTGGTAGAGGGCTTGGCGGGGGAGGGTCGTGGCGGGATCCTCTTGGGGCGAGGGAGGGGCTCACGGATGGGCTTCTTCTTCCTTGGAAGAAGAGGAACCATCTCCGCTATATCCTTCTGCAGCTGCATAATCTTGCGCTGCAACTCGCCATTCTGTTGGATCAAGTTCTTCGTTTCTTCACGAAGGAACTCAACCGCCTCATGGTGCTCGTCGGCATCGAGCACCGCCTCGGTGTGGAGATCATCCATGGCCTGCAGAAGACGCGACTGTCGGGCCATGACCGGATCACGCACGGAGTGAACTCCGAGGTAGATGCTACGGTGGGCTCTGGGAGTGCGCTTCGGCACGAGCCGGAAGGACGAGTTCTGAAGACGATCGTCGTAGATCATCCTCAGCTCCATGAGGGCCTGGAGGGCGACTCGTTGGCACGCGACGTCGAAAGTCGGGCCCCCAAGTGCGGTGGTGTAGGGCGGCAGGTGTTCTCCGGAGCCGTGGACGGTGAGGGAGACGTCGCAAGGCCCGGCGAACTCGTCGGGGTACACTCCTTGGAATTCGGGTTCGAAGAGGAACCCGAGGAAGGTGAGCATCATACGGAGCTCCCGGACGAAGCCCTCGTAGTGGCGGCAGTAGCTGTGGACTTGGTAAACAGGCATCTACAAAACAGCAAGTTGAATAAAAGTGAGGAGAGGAACAAAGTTTATGAAGTAGATTTTCGAGAAATAATTTCCTGTGGCTAATGGCTAGGCGGGTCTGTTTGGCTTCCTACAGTCGAGTCGGCTCTGATACCATCTTGTGGCGCCCCGATTTAACAAATCGAGACATTATTGAATTTCCATAGAAAAACAATAATACAAGAGGTTCATCATGCGACAACGTACATACGACAATATCCATGGTACGCAGACCATATTTATTACATCAAAGTTTTAGTAAAAACAGTAATAAAATAATTAAACAGCGGCATGACGAACATCTTCTTCAGGATCTTTCTTCTCGACTGGGTCGCTACTCCAGACCGTCCTCAAAGTAAGCATCCTCTGTGGGGTCCAACGGGTATGAGTACAAAAAGTACTCAACAAGCCACCGCAAATGCAAGTAATAATGCAGGATAATAACAAGGAAGGGTAATGGCTAACATTGCGGAAAAGTACAGTTTCAGTTATTGCATTTAGTGTAATCATATTTTAATCATGTGGAAAGTAAACATGAACATCATCAACATCAACTAACTCGAGGGGTACAGTCAGCCCCCACCTCGCTCAACGGTCCTTACATGTCAATCCATCATGCACATTCATACTCAAAGTAAACTAACTGGGGGATGTCACGCAACCCGCCCTTGACCGTGGGCTCGGCTTTTCGAAAAGATTTTAGACTCTGATCAGAGATGTACTACTGTACCCACAAGGCACGCACTCATCCCAAACGAGATGACCCATTTCACGGAACTCGTGCCAAAACCTCAATATGAGATGTTCCAAGCGATAACCACCCGCTCTAGGTTTCGCCGGCGCGCCGGGCCGCATCCCGGCTAACGTCGCACCCCCTTTTGCGCCACATTGGTACAAGTCACCCGCAGGTGCAACTTGACCCATCTCCAAATGGTGGCCTCGGTTTGGAACAACCCATACCTTAGTTAGGACTTACCCACTAGACTTGTGGTTAGTACGTAAGTGTATTGCAACGGATCCCTCAGACCAGTCCTTATAGTGCCCCGGTGCTACCGACCAATGCCCTAGCTTGCACCCGGAACCCACCATGCATACACTCATAACCATAACTCATCACCAACAGAATTTCCAAGGATAAGAAGTAACGGGGATCATATAATAGAACCATTTTGCTACGACTCATTTTATCCTATAGCGATCGTGTCAATACATTGGACACTAGCTAATATCATTGATCATATGGTGACAAGGAGGTTAGGCGAGATAGCATGGCTTGGGTTGCACATCAAGGTCGGGGGATCCTAATTAAATATAATGTAAGGGTTCATTTGACTAATGCATATATAACCTATGTGTTTTAGCGATAGTTTAATCAAACATGGGTTCAAGATGCTCAAAAGATTGGTTTGGTGACTTGCCTTGTTCAGCAAAGGGAGAGGGAGGGACTTCGGGGAAGTACTCCGGCTCCTCGGCGACGTCGTAGTCTTTTTAATAATAATAAAGTAAAATAAAAAGAACACATTCAATCAAACAATATAACATTACATTATAAGCACATAAGTTACAGTTGGTTTGATTAAAATAAAATGATTTCAATTGTTAAGGTTCTGTGGTTTATCTCATAATTAAATTTTAAAGGAATTTAAAAAGCAGTCCTCTTTAAAAAGGGGTTTTAAAAGGGGTTATTATCATTTTTAAGTTCTCTAAAAATGAAAGCTTCATAGAAAACTTAGTGATCTGTTCATATCATCATGAAATAAATAAATACAAACTCTACTGAAATTTAAATAATTAAATTACATTTTTAACCTAAGGGTATTTAAACATCTATTTAAATAAACATGAAATGTCCAATGTAAACCTACTGTTTTTATTGTATAAACATGTAGAGAATAATATTATGAATTTTCTGAAATTGGAATGGCAATTTTTAGAGTTCAAATGCGCCAGATATGAATTTTACAAGTTTTAAACCTTTTCTGGAATTTATTTTCAAATTTTAAACTCCTCGGGTCCACGGTGAGCTAGGCTCACGGTGAACCCGCGCACTGTGCGCGTGCGCCGGGTCGATCTGGACCGTCGGATCCAGATCCGACGCGCGAGGGCGAGGCGGGGCGCTTAAGTTATAATAGACGGCCAGGATTAAAACGTGCGAAGGGGTACCACGTGGACGCACGAGATCACACGCCGGTTTTAAATGAAAACGAACGCGTGAGATCAAAACGTAACGCTTTGACTAGATCCGACGGTGCGGATTAGATCGCGTACATGGGCTCACGCGCGTCGTCCGATCGCGATCGCACGGTCGGGATCAGATTCGACACGGCACGGGTACTCGACCCGTGCCGGTCGTCTTCTCTGACGACGGCGAGCGGGCCAGCGGCCACGGCGAGCGACGGCGGTCCTAGCTAAGCCTAGAAATGGAAGGGGGGGCGCTACGGCGGTCACGATGGTACCTTGGCGGTGGTCCGGGGACGACGGGGCGTGGCTGGCGACGAGGGTAGACGGCGGAGTGGTTCAGGCTCCTCGTCGGCGATGGTGTTCCGGCGTGGTTCGACGTCGGCGGAGGGGTGGCCGAGGTCGGGGTCGTTCTTGCGGTCACGTTGGTGGCGGAGGCACGGGCGGAGGTGGTCCGAGGCGACGGCGAGCGGTGGCTAGAGGAGAAAATATAGGGAGTGCGCTAACAGGCGAAGCGCGGGCGCTCTGCTTGGTCTGAGTGCGAATGGATGCGTGAACCGAACGCGGTGGAGGGCAAGGGCTTAAATAGAGGTACCGGCGGGGGCAGGGAGGGCGCAATTGACGGTGGCCGAGGTTAATGACGCTATGACGCCGGTGAGCTCGGGTTGACGCGGTTCATCGAACCTGGACGCGGATCGGCCGAATTAATAGGGGGAAAACGATCGGCGCGTTGAGGGGAATTCATTGCCGGCGAGTGATTAGGGTGAGGGGGCCGGCGGGGGCGGATCCGAGGGAGTAAAGGTGGCCGGCGTAGTTTGGGGGCGACGGCGCGAGGTTGAAGGCGAAGCTGACAGGCGGGGGCCACTGGCCAGCGGGCGCGAGCGAGCGAACGGGAAGGCTGACGGGTGGGGCCGCGATGTCGGGTGCGCGCGCGAGGGGAAGGGTTCGGCGCCGACAGGTGGGGTCCGGTCGTCAGTCTGAGCGTGCGGGTGGAGTGGGCTGGGCCGGCCGGGAGTGGGAGAATGGAGGGAGGGGAGCCCATTACTGTTTTAATACATTTCTGAATAAAAATAATTCCAGGAATTAGATTAAAATATTAGGGCTACTTCCAAGGTTGATAAAAATTTATAAAAATCCTCAAAAATATTTCTTGGCTTTGGGAGTTTATACAAAAATTTTCAGCTCCTGGTTTGGCCATCTACTCTATGTTGTAGTTCAAAAGGGTATAAAAGAGTATTAAAAGTATTTTCAGAAATATAAATTCCAAGAAATTGATTTTAATAATATTTTTATTGTTTTGAAAATTTGGGGTGTTACAAAAAGACAGGACCGCTTCTTTCTTTTTTTTTTTGTTTTTTCTCCTTTTTTTCACTCTATTTTTTTGAACAGGGATGACCAGAGATGCAACCACAAAAATTGGCACCTAGAACTGAGGTGGATGTGGTTCACAGAAATTCAACAAGTTCGCTGACCGGAGAGCAAAAACTTTGACCAATTTTTTTCTTATCTTCCTGATTTTTTGGCGATTTTGGTGAGGGCTAACAGGGGAACCCTGTTAGGGTACCCACCCAAATTGGGTCAGGAAGACGCTCAAAACATTTCAGATTTTCTGCCAAACGAGCGAAAAGTTATGCCTGTTTTACCGAAGGGGGGTCACAAAGACTCGATGTGAAAAACAAAATAGGGTTGTGGGGGCGGTTTGGGTGGGGAATTTTTTGAGACACAAGAACAACTACTACTCAAACGACACAAAGGGATTACTAAACCAGCAACAAGACGCGACCAAGAACACAAACTCAACAAGGTTTAAAAACTGAAATTAAAATCGCAAGGCACAAAGGGGTTCTCGGTGGGGATTTTTTTGTGAGGGTTTTCTGGACTCTAGGTAAAAATAAAAACAGATCGAGATTACCTAACGGGGAATCTGAGCTCTGATACCAACTGATGGGGGATTGGTCCCGATCTTCCGCTAGGTAAAGGATACTTGGGTTGGTGGAGAATCTCGACGTTGGCGATCCAAGGCTCCGGTCCGGCGGATCAAAACCTTGCAATCGTTACACCACTGTCTCCGTTGGTTATCAACCACGCAGAATGCGATTGACCTCGCCACGAAGGCTAATTCCTGCAAGCGAACCCAAGAACACAAGCAAGAACAGGAAGGATACAAGTCGAATGCCAAATCACAGACAAACGATGATAAGGTGAGGTTTCACAAATGCCAATGCAGCAGCCAATCGGTCCGGTGCAAGAGGCGGGATCCAAACACACAAGTGTAGATGCAAACAAGCAAACATAACCCTAAAGGCGGCTGGAGTAAATATATAGGGCGTGGGCAGCCTGTGGAAGGCGTACAGACTTGGGTTGTGGGCTAGAAGACGTACAGACTCGGACAATGGGCCAACACGGCCCAATTCTGTCACGCAGGACTGTTTTAAACACACAGGACGGCTCGAGACTCCAAATGAGACGAAACCAACGGCAAAAGATCCGTCTTCTCCTTATCTTTCCAAAAAGTCCAAGAACACGCCAATCGGACTTCGTATGAGGAAGTTATGCCCATTTTGGTGCATGGTGGTCGATGTAGTCCGAACCAGCGAATTCTTGACTTCAAATCATCCGTGCGACTCCGTCTCCAACTCCAACTCTTCTATTCCATCTCCCATGTTCCTAAGCAACAAAATATCACTAGTATTCAGTAGCATCCCGTCCAAACAAATATTAACATAGTTGCTAAGGAAAGAATTAACCTCATGGTTCAAGCGACGGGCACGGGCGCGTGTGATTGGTCCTTGTAATTGAATTGTAGGTGGAGGCTCCATGTGTGTATCATGTGAAGTGATGTCCTCATCACGAAGCCTGCCTCTCTGAAGTGTATACTTCGAAACAAACACAAAAATTCAAAGCCTACACACGCATACTTCGCTTGAACAGTGAACAACCAAGAACTTCGTGTGGGATTTTGGAGTACGTAATGCTAGGCTAGGTAACAACAAGAATTCTCCGAATATGCAAAGGAAAATCCTGTCGAGGCCTACTTCGAACAAGGTGAAGTCTGTCAGAGCTTGAGTCAAGAAAAGACTTCGGCTTCGAAGTACCTTCGCACGGGTGCTCAAAGCCAGACCTCCGCACAACTCAACAAACCTTCGCGTTGGACTTGGAATGAGACAAACACACAGAAATCTACCTCGGTAGACCAACAAGGAGCGAGGCCTGCTTCGATAGAGCCAACGAAGGCAAAAACAACTGGGCGAAGGTTGCAGGCTAGCGAAGCTAGCTAAGTCAAGCTCGTGCACTTCGAACACCACAACAAAGAAAAAACCTGCTGACTTACGAAGGAAAGACTAGAACATCAAACGCCTTCTGCAACACACTAGCATAGGCTAGCTAGCCTTTGTACTTTGCTATTAGTAAAGCTAGCTGTTCATCGGCCTGCTACCACTGTGAGACAAGACAATACAGCAAGAATCCATAGTGCACGCACAACAAAGGATCACGCCATTAAATCATTGCACAAAACTTTTGCTTCTGCAACCTCCACTGATCAAAACAGAACTCAAGTGCCTAGCACATAGCTAGAATGAGAGACAGAAGACTAGGTACTACTTCATGATTCAGAACTTGGCACAGATAAAACAGCCAGGAAAAATTCAACTGGTAGACAAAAAATCGCACGAAGAAGAACAAGATAGCGCACAAAACGATGCAACAGATTCGATGAATACACTGATAAAAGCCGATGGCTAAGAACTGGAGATTAAAACCTGAGGAGGCAAAGAACTCACGGTGTGCGCATGATGAAAGTGATGGCGGCTGAGAGGAATGAACACCAGGAGGATGAACAAAAAGTGACCCAATCTCATGATTAGTAAAGTGATTTCAGAAAGGGTAACCCTAACCCTAGGGATTGGGGCCTATTTATAGGCAGCCTAATAGCCCAGGAAAATATCAAAAGACCCTTAGGGTTTTACAGACGCTGAAATAAAAATGGAAAAGCCCAACTGCCCTTAGGATATTTTACAGACTCGACTGACTGACTGTGGGCCTAAGGACAAATAGTAAACTCCATTTATAGATGACTTATCCGGAAGCGGAGATTTCGTAGCGACTACGACTTCGCCTCAGAACAATCCGATCCGAGATCAATGGTCGTCAGTTTGCGCCGAAACTAACAAAGCATCCACTAACTCTACGCTAGGTACCCGGATTGGCCGGCTCGATTCCGCAGCTCTCTCAGCCCGGCAATCGCTCGCCGCTCATGTACCTAAGTCAATCCTGGTCAACAACCCAGTGGATCCTCTGCTGTTCCTAGCCCATGTACCCGGATTGGGCCAGCCCGACTTCGCGGCCTCTCGCCTGACAGTCGCTCGCTGCCCGTGTACCTGAGTCACATGCGGCCCAGTCACAACAGGTCTTCTCTCCTCATCAGCCTTCTTTGACTTCCGTTGACAATGACTCATCACATCTGGAGCCATGAGGCCCACACTATTCAGCATGGCTCCTCAACCTATTCTATGGAAACTGAAGCTCCGAAGTATACTGTAACAGCCCCAGAATTACTAATAAAATAAAAATGAGGAAAATAAATTTTTGAATAAAAAGGGAATTATTTAATTAAAGAAAAGGCTAGAAGAACTCAGTTAAAGCAAATCAGGAAGAAATATTTCAAATATGAACCTAAAAACTTTATGATGGAATCTAGAGGCCAAAAACTATTTTTGAGAATTTTTAAAAAATTTTAGCAACAGCGCTACAAGCATTAATCAAATAATTCATTTTCTGGAATATTTTAAACAGAAAAACAATTCTAAATTTTATTGGGCCGCAACCCTGAATTCCTCTCCCAATACCTTTCAGCCCGGCCCAGTCCTACTGCTCTCACAGACGGGTGGACCCGCCTGTCGGCGCCGTCCCCCCCTCTCTCCTCTCCCGCGCGCATCGGCCGGCCCACCCGCCAGCCCCTCACGCGCCCCCTCTCTACGCTTGCCACGCCGGGCCCCTTGTCAGCGCCGCTCGCCCTCTCACTCCCACGCGCCACGCCCGTTCGGTCCCACCTGGCAGTCTCCCACATCCCTCTCTCCGCCGCTGACCGCCCGGGCCCGCTAGCCAGCCCGCCCCCTCGCTCTCGGACTATGACAGGTGAGCCCACCTGTCATATCCTTCTTCCCCGAAGGAAGGGGGGATTCCCTTCCATACCGGCGCCCCCCTGCCATACTCGCCGCCGGCCGCCTCGGGTCACCAAATCGAGCCAGGATCTCGACCCCCCATCCGCCTGCGATCCCTTTCCCTCGTTTTTCCGACGCGTTTTCGCCATTTTAGTAGGAATCCGAGCGCATGGCAAGTTCGCCGGAGAACTCGGGATTTCGCCTGTTTCATTCCTATTTAAACGCCAGCGAGCCCTATTAAAGGCCCCCCACACTCGCCGCACTCCCCCACAACGCTAGAGCCTAAACCCTCGCCTACCCGAGCGCGCCACAGCTTTTCGAGAGTCTCCCTCTGCTTCGGCTCTGGCAAGCCTTCGCCGCACCTCGGGCCACCTCCACCCTTGCCGTCAACGCCGCTGGACCGCCCATCACCACCACTCCCTCGGCCTCGCCTCCGTTGGGTTCCCCGCCACTGGATCGCCATCGCCACCATCGACCCGAAGGTCTTCATCGCCTCCTCTCGTCACTGGCGCCACCACTGGTCATCCTTCTCCGCCAATTCCGGTATGGTAGCGACCCCCTCCCCCTCCTCTTCCCAATTTTTGCCGAAAACTAGGGCATAGGCCCCTCGCTGCCGTCGCCACACTCCAACCCATGCACCGCCAGAGCTGGAGAGAAGGGTACCCGACCCTTACACGCGCGTGTCGTGCCGGACGGCGTCTGGACCATTCGATCTTGAACAGAGGGTACAGATTAAATCCCCACCGGATTTAATCTGAGCCCTCGATCCTAATCTAACCGGTAGGGCTCATGAGAGCCGTCGGTTTCAATTTAAAGTCTCTGCATCGCGCCCGCCCGTTGGATCTGGATCCACGGTCCTGATCGGCCCGGCTCATGCGCGCAGTCAACGGTTCACGGTGAACCCGGTTCACCGTGGGACCAGAGACTGTTTTCCCATTTAAATAAAATTCAGAAAAATACTGTAAACCTTTAGAAATTCATATCTTGCTCAATTTAACTCCAAATTTCACCATTTTAATTCTGAAAAATTTGTCTTTTATCCTCTAACACTTTTATGCAATAAAAACAATATATTATTTGGCACAAAATATTCTTATTAAAATATAAAGAAAAGTCCCCTTTAGGATTTAATTAATACTTCATTTAAATAATTCAGAAAAACCTTTAATAATTTATATATTAAATTCAGAGGACTTAATGACTTCTATTCCACTGTTTTAATGCAATAAAAATAGCATGTTCACTTTGCCCCCTTTATTCTATTAAATATATTGCAAAAGCCCTTTTTAGGATATTTAATTAATTCATATAATAAAAAGTCCACACTTTATGAAAATGTCCTAAACACTTATATAACAACTTCAGAAGACATAATAACTTAATTTCACTCTTTCTACTTCAATAAGAACATTAAGGCTAATTTTATACTTTTTAATTCATTTCTAAAAGGGAAATAAAAACCCCCCTTAAGAAAAATAATTATATCAAGTTATAAAATTCATGAACCTCTTTAAAACTTAATCTTAAATATTTAAGTAATAAATTCATAGAACTTAAACCCTATCTCCTTTATTTAATCCAACAAAACATGTATGCTTGATTTTGGGTTGTCTATTGAATGGTGTGTTTACTTTTCCGTATCGAGAAGACTACTACGCCATCGACGATCCGGAGTCTTACAAACTACGCCATCGACGATCCGGAGTCTTACAACGAGGTTCCACCTTCACCATTCGCGGAGCAAGGCAAGTCACAGAACCCTCTTGTGGAAACAATTGATCATCATCGAGCCTAGTTTTTCATAATACCACTATAACTCATAGGATTAAATATTGCATTAGTCTGATATCAAGCCCTACATTATATTTATTAGATCCCCGACCTTGTGTGCCAAACCCAAGCCATGCTTATTGAGCCTGAACTCCTTGTCATTCTACAATAATATATTAGTTAGTGTCCAATGTACCGACACAACTGCTATAGGTAAAGAATGACTCGTAGATAGCTGATTCTACTATATGTAATTCCCCGTTATTCTAGCTCTGGACTCTGTTGGAGTTGGCTATGTTATAAGTATGGTGGGTTCCGGGTGGAAGCTCGGGCATTGGTTGGTCCGCACCCGGGGCACTATAAGGACCGGTTTGCGGGATCCATTGCAAAGCAACTTCCGTACTCAACCACAAGTCTAGGTGGGTAAGTCCTAACTAAAGGATGGATCGTACCACTTGGAACACTATAGTGGAGGGGTACAAGGGGCAAGCCTACGGGTGACTTGTACCGACGTGGCTTAAGGGGGGGTAAGGCGTGGCCCAAAGTGACTGGGAAACCTTACGAAACCTATAAGAGGGTGTTATCGAATTGGTGCGTTCCATGCTGAAGGTTTGGGCACGAGCTTCTCGTGACAGGAGTCATTTAACACACTGCGATGTGCGGGAAATGATGCATTGTGGGTACAGTAGTACACCTCTGATCATAGTTATAAATCTTTTCGAAAAGCCGATCCCACGTTCAAGGGCGGGTTGTGTGACCTCTCGCAGTTAGTTTACTGTTATGTGAATGAATGTGTTATTCATGGCATGTAATGACTATTGAGCGAGGGTGGGCTGACTGTACCCCTCGAAGTATAAGATGATGAAAGATGATGCATGACTCCATGTTTACTTTTCTGCAATAATAACTTGATTACATTAATTGCTATACAAATTGTGCTTTTCTGCAAAAGTAAGTCACTACCTTCCTTGTTATTACTTTGCATTATAATTGCATTCGGTGGTTTGCTGAGTACGGATGTGTACTCACCCCCGTTGACTTACACCACCAAAGGCCGTCTACTACGAGGAGGGCGAAGGTCTGGAGTAGCGACCCAGTCAAGGCACGAGACTGGAAGAAAACGTTCATCTAGAGATTATTTTATTAGTTTCTCTTATTTAACTCTTTTTTATTATATGGCTACGAACTATGAATGATTAGCGTATTGTACGCAGTCGTGTGATGAAACTATTGTATTTATTGATTTTCTATGGAATTTCAATAAATTCCCGGTTTTATTAAATCGGGGCGTGACATATACTGCCTAAGATCGACACTTGGTTTGCCGACAGAAAAATATCGGAGATTGATTTGTCGACAAAGATCAAAACACTCACACAAAAGTTCAAATCAGATTTGTAATAATGAATCAACTTATCACAATTGAATTCCAAATGAAATCACAACATTTCTGAAAAATTCTGGACAACGAATAGAAAAATCACAGGTTCAAATTAGTTCAGAATTCAGATTTCAACTTCCTAACAGTTCGATTACTGAGTCAAATTTCACTCTTGATGTTAGATCAGATTGCAATTTGACTTTGATTATCACTGAATCACTATAGCTTTTCTAAAATGACAATCGACCATACTAGCTCCAATTTGAAAAACAGATTTTAAACCCACAAAAATTCCAGATCAGATTCAGTTGATGAAACAAATGAATTTCTGTTGAATACACAAAATTTCAGAACCTCCTTGGAGATCTAAAATTACTCAAGCTAGTGAACTACTCAAAATACTGTTCCAGTTCATTAATCAGTATATAAGAAATTGAGATCTAAATTCAAATGCACATCTGTCTTTACATCAACAAACACAGAATGATCATATAATCCAATCTATCATCTGTGTTTCTCAGAAATAAACTCATGTACCTGTACCACTTCTTTTGTATAATTTTTTCTTGAAGTTGCAACACTTGCAGTAGTTCTGTACATCACTGTGTTCTTGTCTAGGAGACAATGATTGATGACTGCATTTAGCAGTGGCCCTTGACTGTCTCATCTGTAAAATTGTAGCAGCATGGGTGTGAAACCCAGATTCTTTGGATGGCAGATCAGACAAGTGTGATGGATGAAGAGAAGAAAATTACCCGGCAAATTGACTCCAAAGAAAGTGACACACTAGTTGGCATGAAAAATATCTGGATCTCAGCCCTAGCACGATGGCAATGCACAGACCAGACAGAACAATAGCATAATAGTGCAGAAAATTCACAGCACAATTGATCACTAAATAAACTGACTCATATTTCATTTGATCCAATGACAGAAGGTAGGAACTAAATTTCAAGCAGATCAAGATTAACACATACTGAATCTACAGTGTCGACTCCTGTATTTAATCATGGCAAAAAGCACTTAAAATCAATGCAAAACTCCAGCAGATCCTGAGAGCCGGGTGTTGAAAGATGTGAGGAAAATACAATATTGGATGCAATGATGCAATCAGCACATAGTATCATCTCTAAAACACCAGTGAACAGAAATAGTGCACCTGGATGCACAACTTGTCTCCAATGGGCATCGCTCCCAGAGTTACATGCCTCGGGGCGATCTCAGCAAGAAGATAGCAGCACTAGTGCAAGCACCCGAAGCAATACACAGAACTATTGCTGATCCGACAAAATTTCTAACCAGGATTCACCTCGCTGAACAGTCAAGATAGATAAAGAAACCATCAGAGAACTTTGATTTCCAGATAAACACTCAAAATCGATGATCATAAACTTCAGGAATTCAATGAAATTAGAGAGGAAATCACAGCAAACAAGCTGAAAACTAATTGTTCTTACCCGCTACAGGACTGCCCGCAATATTGTTTCTGGTAAGAAGTAGAGGATCTGAAAGAGTTTGATTATGTAGGGAAAGTAAAATATGTTGCAAACATCCAGCCAATAGACCCGCAAAAGATAGATGAATCAAAAACCAAAAAGCGCTGAAAACATCTTTTCAATTACCAGCTACAACCACGATTTTCCTGTTCCTCGTAAGTGGAAAAACATCCGACAGTGTTTTTGTGAATCAATCCCATCTCAAATGTACAACAACTTTAGGGATAAGATCCTTAAGTAGGCCCATTCTAGAAGCCCTTTTACAAAAGAACCCTTGGCAAATTCAGAATTGAATATTCTAAAATTACCCTAATTTACTTAAAAAAAATTACAATAAGACTCAACTTTAAATATATTTTCAGAATAGAATCATTCTAAAAATATACCAAAAGATTACACTATTAAACGAAATACTCAAACTAAA